>JAIXMN010000034.1:0-326462 GCA_025716815.1 Dichotomocladium elegans | reverse complement strand
GCAACGGTGGTCGGGATCCCAGTCTTGTTTGCAGTAAATGCAGCGGCGTTCTTTAAGTGCACGCTGCAGTGCGGTCGGCTCCTTCTTCGGCTTCGGTGCAGGCTTCATTGAAGGCTTGGGTGAAGGCCTGGGCGAAGACCGGCGCGTGTGGTGCTCAGAACGTTCAAGACGTTCATGGCGCCAATTGCGCGGCTCGCGGCGGGAGTGACGGACGTGTGGGGCAGACTCCCACTGGTGCCGGTTCACAGCAGGGTGTTCACGTTGTACACGTGAAACACTATGTCGAGTGCGGTTCTCGGTCGCCTGGATCAGCACCCCCGTCCGAATAACCTCTTCGGTATTTTGGGGGTTGCGAGGGCCATGCTGACCATGCCACGCAACTCGGACATCCTGCTGGAAGTCGGGTTCCAGAGAGAAGAGGAAACGCAACGCCATATTCTCGTCGTCCTTGAGACCGGCTTGCTTGATCGCCTCCTGGTACTCGTCCCGTAATCCAGGATGGACACACCGCGGGGCATCATCATCGAGAAAACTTTCGTGGCGGCGGACATTGAGCGACTGGTACCCTCGAATCGTTCGGCAAAAACTTCGCGGACCTGGGACCAGTTGTACCCCCTGTTTGCGACATAGGAATCGAACCAGTTGGCCAGGTGAGTCGGCATGGCAAGCGCCAACCAACGCTGCCAGTCGCGATCGACCTCCACCTCTCCAGCTTCTAGGATGAGCTGGAAGCGGCGAAGGAATTCCTCCACGGAGCTGAACGCCTTCTTCGTCGTGTCGGTCATCGTGATACCAGGCACCTGGAACAAGGGGATGTCGCCGATGTTGACACGGCCACCCCTCGAGGGAATGGACCGGATGCTGCTTTCGTCCTCAGTCGGAGCTGAGGAAAGAGAGAAGCTCGGTTCCACCGAGGATGCAGCTGGCTTTGTTGGTTCAAGACCAGCATCAGCCGCAGACTGCAGCGCGACAAAGACCGTCTTCTGATCGTTGAACAGACGACAAGTGAGTTCGATCTTCCTCGAAATCTCGGCGAAAGCGTCGGCGTCGTCGTTCTCGAGTGCTTGTGCTTGCCGCAAGCACAACTCCTTCAAATCGTCGCCTTTCTTCGCCATAAGCTGGGCGACGGCCTCCACAGCACTAGTCGTCGTCGTCGTCGTCGTCGTCGTCGTCGTGCCGGGGTTGGGGTACTCGCCCATGCTCACGTCGAAATCGGTGGCAGGGGACGAGTTGTTGACCGCAGGTGCGCTGGTCGCATTGGCAATGGCGCCCTGGGAGTCGTTGGTGTAGATGTTGGTAGCTTGCTGAGGGTTCATCGTAAAAAATGTGGTGTTTTAGTTGTTTTTTATGGTGGACAGTTAGAATACGATGAGACTCGTGGATGTCTTTTATTCGAATGAAATCGGAACTAAGATCCTCCATCGCTACACATTTATCTACTATTTATATGATTTATGGCAGAGGTCCTAATTAGGTCAACTGGCTACTCCGTCTTACACGGGTACTCGGAGATGGTAGCACTATTACAGATAAGGTGCTTATGTGTGTATCGGTGACCTCTATCATACGTTATATGTCCTTGTTCCTTTCAGACCATCCTCACGTCGGTAAAACCTCATAAAAACCCAGTGGGAGAAAAATAGAGGGAAAAAGACTGTGGAAATGGATCTGGTTATAACGCGGCGTCATGGATCCTTCAATCCGTAATCACCTATGCGACAGCGAGTTTGATGTTATTGAATGCGCGCGTGTGCTCTTCTGTCCACAACTGCGAGAGATCCCCTGCGTTGCGCAAACTGTCCAGTGGCCACGTTGTCGTTGCAAATCGAGGTACATGGTCCCGGAGGAAGTTCACGGCACCGAGGAACCGTTGCATATCTTTGCCCGTAGCGGGCTGGGGCCAGGCCGCTATGTTGGCGACCTTTCGAGGATCCAAAGCAATGCCTGCTGCTGAGATACAGAATCCCAGAAGGTACACCTTGCGCTGTCCAAAGGCACACTTATCACGGTTGAGGATGAGATTGGCTCGCGTGAGACGGCGGACAACTTCCTGTACGTGAGGAACGTGTTCTTTGAAGCTGGCGCTATGGACACAAAGATCATCAATGAAGAGTGACACATAAGGAAGATCGGAAAACAACCGTTCCATGACAGCTTGATACTTAAATGACAGCGAGCGAATGCCGAAGGGTGCACCCCGGAACACATACTGTATACCATTGACTTTGAATGCCGTTTTATGTTGGTGCTCTTCTGTGATGGGGAACCGATGAAAAGCATTCGTCAAGTCGAGAGTCGTGAAAATTGTTGATCCACCGGTGCGCTCGAAGATGTCTGACAAGTGGGGCAGTGGAAACCGATCTTCGGGTAGGAGTAGATTGAGCTGGCGTACATCGAGACAGGGGCGATACTTGGTATAGTTGCCGTCGCTGTCCTTCTTCCTTGCGAAAACGATCGGACTGTTCCAATGGCTGATAGTATGCGATTTCTTGATGACACCGTCGGCAAGCCATTTGTCGACATGCTGCTGCAGAAGAGGCATGAGGGTCGCTGGCAGCTTGTATTGGGCCTGGTAGGCTACAGCGCCCGGCGGTGTTTCGAGACGAACAATTGCTTCTGGAAGTGTGCAGAAAGAGTTGATAGGGATGGCTGTGTTTGCAGCGAGAAAGGGTTGGATATCCTGCATGAACTTCGCGTGCTCGGCTGGCGATCCTGCAGGGGAATCATTTGGGACTTCGGAATCGTCATCTCCGGTAGATTCTGGAAGGTGCGCGAGAGCGGAAGTGTCCCAGTCGATGGGTAATCCTACTATATGAATACCAAGAGCTTTCATCAGGTCAGTACCAATGCACACATCGACTTCGCCATGCAAATCTAGCACATCAAAAGTATGGGAGATAGTCCGACGGTTACAGCTCACAGCCAACTTTTTATTTACAATTCCCACACGAGGAAGAGTAACCCCAGCAGAAGCTAAGTGTATGGTCCCGGCTGCCGGAGACACGGACCAACCAAAGCGTGCGCACAATGAAGGGGAAACGGTGCTGTCTGTAGCGCCGGTGTCCAGCAGGGCCCAAAGGCGCTGGCCTTCTATTGTGATGGGGAAGTGGTGTGAGCGTGTATGTGCGGAAGGTAAGTCCTGTTTCTGTGTATGCTTACACTGGTGTGAAGGACCGTACAACGCGTTATACACGTCCGACATCTCTATGTCCTCAGGCTCGCTGTCCAAGGCATCTGGGGACTTGGGCTGTGGTGGCATGGCCGACCGACGAGCCGTGCGAGGAGCAGAGCGAGGGGAGGAACGAGGCACAGAGCCGGAGCGCGAACGGGAACGGGAGCGGGCAGAGGAAGACTGAGAAGCGGCCACCGGGGAGCGCTCTCTCTTGACGTGCTGGTGGGCCCGCATCGTCAGGTTCTTGGGAGGGCATTGGTGCCCTCGAGCGAAGGCGCCACCACACCACCGACACGTCGCAATCTTGTTCCCATCCCTGGGAGCGCGGGCCGCAGAAGATGGGGCGCTGGCCTTCTGGCGTTCTTGGGCCAGGATCTTGCGCCGCGCCTGACACTCGTCCGTGGTGTGTCGACCCATTCCATGGACATCGCAGCGCTTTTTTCGAGAGGGGGCGCCACCCTCCAGGCCGGATCGTTCAGAGCTACCAGAGGTGCTCGCCCGTCGCTTAGGGGCGTGGATAGAGTCCATGAGGGACTGTCCAGCCGGCACTGAAGCAGACGGTGAGTCCCGTCCAGCAGAGGAACGCGGAGCAGCGCGAGAGGAAGAGGAGACGTCGGAGCCAAAGTTGCGCTCGAGGTTAAGCGCGATTTGTCCCAGTTGCTGGGAGGTGCGCTTGAGGGCGGCAGGCAGGCTGGCACGAGCAATGTTGACCCGCTCGGCGATTTCAGGATGGAGGCCGTTGAGGTACCGATTGGCAGCAATGCTGTCATCCGGCATACGCGCATCCCTACGCAGCTTTTGGAACCGCCCGTTCCACTCGGCGACGGTCTCTCTATGCAGCATCTTTGCTACCATGACTGCCTCGACGGCGGCAGCTAACTGCTCCGTCTGGTCAACAGAAAACTCCTGCTCGAGGGCCACTCGAGCGAACGACCAGGGCTCGTTGCTATGCGGGCGGAGGTGTTCCTCAAACCACGATCGATGCTCTGGCGAGAGCAGGACCGGCAAGTACCGAGCCCAGACAAGGTCAGGGGCTTGGCCCGCTGCGGCGAGGATATCCTCAAAGGCACGCAAGCAGTCTTGAATGGTCGCGAAGACCATCGACGCCGGACGCCAGACGAATCCTTCCCACTGGAAAACGGGGCAGTTGGCGGGCATCGCCCAGCGGTCGACACCAGGAAGGGAAGGAGTGCTCGAGGTTTCGGCGAACGAGGCTATCGATCCTGGAGCTGGACTCACGAGCAGGCGTGCCGACGACTCCAGTTCGGCGATCTCCTGCTCAAGCAGGCTCATCTGCTCCCTTAGACGGGCGTGCTCAGCCCGGTCGTTCGCCCGGGCGGCGGCCGTGCGTTGCAGCATTAGCAGGGCGAGATCACCCCGCAAGGACTCCACGGCTTCCACAGCCTGCTGCACCACCGATGTGGCGCGGGTTGCCTCGACGACAGGGGCGACAGGTGCATCATTTCGCGGCTGGTTGGTGCTGCTCGTTGCCGCGCGAACGGAAGGAAGGTCGAAGTCGTTGTTGGAGGGAGAGGGAGCTGACATCGTACGTTATAAAAAAAAAGAGGTAAGCGAATTCAAAGAAAAAAAATGTGGTGGTTAGAGAGTTAGTTGCAGGTGTTTAAACCGTAGGGGCTAAAATCGAGTCTTTGAGACGGGATCCTCTTTCTTGAATAAAAACAACTCTCTTTTTATATGATTTCGGACCAGGGTGGTAGTGGTGATACAAGCGGTAGTCATCGAGCATGGTCCTCCAATCATTACCAGTTAGCAGGCTTCGTAACGTTGGAATGGGAGGACAGTCGAGACGTGCTGTAGAAGAGGTGGATAAGTCGATAACCCTGCTCAGTACTGTCTGTAGAAGCGCAGTGTTATGAACAGTAGGGCTATGACACCATGCTTATATCAAGCGACACGAGCTGTACTCCAAAAGGTACAGGAATGGCCAGTCGGTGCGACTATACACAGAGCAGTGGATCGCATTGGCAACAGAAGCCAGCCGTCAGCAAGGACCCGACCTAACCTTCGATTTTGTGTCATCCTTCCCGCGATACATCCGAGACAAGATCCACCCCGTCATGGCGCAGCGTTATGGAACGTTGCTGCCTGCAGACATCATGGAAATGGCGCAACTGGTGGTTTCGACACTCGGCGAGTACATTGAAGGAACAGAAGAACAGGACGGACCTGACGAGGTGTACGAAATGCGCGAGGTTAGCAGTAAGAAGCGTCGCTTGGTGCAGAAAACACACAGCCAACCCAAGTATGGCGATTGCCCAGTTCATCCAAAGGGCAGACATTCCAAGGCCGACTGCAGCATCCTCCAGCAACAAAGGCAGTTAGTACAACAACAACTGCAACAGAGCAAACGTGGTAAATACACCGCGCAGCCTGATCAACATACCTCCAGCAACCTTTGCCGCTATTGCAAGAAGGTACCTTATACACAAGGACACACCTGCCAGGAATACTTCGAGGCAAGAAAAAAGGTTAAGACACCTATCACAAATCGATCCATGCGTGTTAAGGTTGGACACACCCCTGCAAACAACACAGCTCACAAGCTGTCAGACCGTGACGAGGCTATTCTGCAGGAAATCCTTCCTGTCCGTTTGGAAGAATTGGACATAACGAGTAAGTACACTCTGCGTTCAACACATATTGTAGCAGTAGCTACAGTGACGGGTCACTCTTGACCGACGACCAAGATACTACAAGGATAACGATCACGATCAAGACCGCATCTCCGGCGACGACATTATGTACCACACTCACTTTCTCTGTACGACGATCCTATATGTATACCACTGTAATTACCCCGCTACTGTTTACTATATAAACAAGGATGCCCTGTGACGTCGGGCATCCCCACGTTGTATTATTATAATCATCGTTCTTCTCGTCGCGTTCGCGCTTCCTCCACGCTGTATATCAGACGCTCTTTGTAAGTACTCGCACAACAGTGCCTGTACTGTTACAGTTGGTAGCTGATGTAGTTTCGAACACTGCATCATCTCGACGTGATATACTCGCTTGTTTTTCGACGTTATGAACGACGTGCCATTTTGCGCGGGTTCCTCTTTACCATAAAAGACACGAGACTCACGGAAACTATCTGTCATAGCCCTACTGTTCATAACACTGCGCTTCTACAGACAGTACTGAGCAGGGTTATCGACTTATCCACCTCTTCTACAGCACGTCTCGACTGTCCTCCCATTCCAACGTTACAAAGCCTGCTAACTGGTAATGATTGGAGGACCATGCTCGATGACTACCGCTTGTATCACCACTACCACCCTGGTCCGAAATCATATAAAAAGAGAGTTGTTTTTATTCAATAAAGAGGATCCCGTCTCAAAGACTCGATTTTAGCCCCTATGGTTTAAACACCTGCACTAACTCTCTAACCACCACACTATCTTTCGACGCTAGGACACACAAAAGAAAGATCAAGTTTCGACGCACGAACCACACCACCACCAACCAAGTCTCTCTCGCTTCTTCTGTCTCCTCTGTCGACCTTCCCCACAAGCCTCCCGCCATGTCTGCTCCCACTGAGAACCACCCTCTTGCGGCAACCGCCTCGGCCGCGACGCTGGAGCCCATAATTGGGTCGATCCAGGAATTGTCCACTCGTGCTGAGCGGACAGACGAGAACTTCCGCCAAGTCCGTGCGGAGTTCGAGAATTTTGGGGCCACCCTCCAAGCAGCCGACGACTCCTTCACCAGGGCCATGGCGGCGAATGACCGCTGCGTGGGCGGCATCGAGCAGCAGCTCCAGGAGGTCTCCGCGGGGCTTACAGCCCAAAACGCCCATCTGGCGGACGTGGCAGCAACGCTTGCTGCCATCCAGACCCAGCTGTCGGCCCTTTCTCTTGGTGTTGCCTCCGCCACGTCCAACACCGACGCTACCTCCGCCCCTGCCACGGCTGCTGTTGCCACTTCGGTGGTGACTGCAGCGACGCCTGGCGACGCTCCCTCAGATGCCAAACGCATCAAGATCGTGGCTCCAGACGCGAAGTTTTCGGGGGGTGACCCCAACGCTTTGGAGGACTGGCTGTTTATACAGCATTCCGCATTTAGGCTTCGTGTCCTTCAGCCTTTTTGCCACGACGAACCCTGTCTAGTTTCCAATTCTCCTGTCGGGTTGACGTTACGCTTGTTTCCGCTTGCAGTATGTTTGGAGTCTGTTACGCCCTGTTGATGTGATGGGGTTACCACTTCCTTGTTACGCTTAGGCAGTATATGCGTTGTGGTGATTTTCGGATCTGATACTTGGCAGTATGTTCTTCATCTGTTACGCTTGCGCCACTTGCAGTATTTTGATCTTACCGCCTCTGTCTCGAGACGCCTTTTTTTTTCGAGGGGGGAGGAATGGATACACCCATTATATGACCGCCTTAACGACGAATGCTAACAGCCTTAGGCTACCCGACGATTAATAGGGGTGTTAAGGTCGAAGAGTCATAGGGTTAACGTACGCACGACAACGCCCGTCACTGCTCTCGAGCATACGTATTTTACAACCAGACCAGACTGTCCTCTGGCTGCGCGCAAGCAGACGCCATCCATAGTTCATGTGGATCACGACGACGATTGTGATGGACGACGTTAGGATGACAACGACGACGAAGTGGTTAACTCGTGTCATCTCTGTCTCACAAATTATAGAACACGCAGGTCAATAGACGCATTATATTGACGACGACGATTTCTCCCGACGTTTCCTCAGGTTTGTTCCAGTCCAGAGGTGGACTTGGTTTAGAGGGGGGAGAATGTAGCAGTAGCTACAGTGACGGGTCACTCTTGACCGACGACCAAGATACTACAAGGATAACGATCACGATCAAGACCGCATCTCTGGCGACGACATTATGTACCACACTCACTTTCTCTGTACGACGATCCTATATGTATACCACTGTAATTACCCCGCTACTGTTTACTATATAAACAAGGATGCCCTGTGACGTCGGGCATCCCCACGTTGTATTATTATAATCATCGTTCTTATCGTCGCGTTCGCGCTTCCTCCACGCTGTATATCAGACGCTCTTTGTAAGTGCTCGCACAACAGTATTACGTACCTATCACTTTACAGGAGACTGATTTATGGGCCTTTGTGGACTCTGGTGCCACCTTCAGCGCCATCTCTCCTTCGCTGGCCGCACAGCTGGGCATCCAAGTTTCCACTGTTTCTGGAACGATCGGATTAGCTCACCCTGGTCATAGCATTAATAGAATTGGTACCACGTCTGCAATAAAAGTCCTTCACAACGGAATTACTGTTTCGCACTCTTTTGAAGTTATGACACTTAATTGTGAAGCCGATGTTTCCATTGGCACTGATCTCATGCCACTTATTGGTATATTTCTTGGAGGTCTCGCCCATTGCTGGCATCGCTCCACTTTACCCTCTCCTTCTGAGGACATTGACTTGCCTACGCCAAATGATTCTCCGGCTGGCACACCTGAGGAGCATTCTCGCTTCTTGGCTGACATTGAACCATTTCTTCAGGAAAACGCATCCATTCCGCCGTCTTTGTTTTGTACTATTCCGGAATTTGTTGTTTATTTGCATACTCCTGCTGGCAAAGTCGTGAGCCGCCGACAATATCCATTAGCTGACAAGCTGATTCCCCTTCTGCAGGAACACATTGACAATTGGCTTGCTGATGGGATCATTCGTCCTGCTCCAGCTGGTTCTGGTTGGAATAGCCCCATGACTTTCGCTCCTAAGAAGGATTCCCAGGGAAACCCGACTGCATTTCGTCCCTGTCTGGATCCACGCTTGATCAATAACTTGCTTCCTGATAGCAGTTATCCTGTTCCACTCATTCGATCGATTTTCCAACGAATGAAGGGTGCTACGGTGTTCACAACTCTGGATTTGAAGAGCGCATTTCATCGCTTCAAGATTCATGAGGAGCATCAGCACAAAACCACCTTCACATTCAAGGATCGACAGTGTGGTGAACATTGATCCGTGTTAGAGAACTTAGCCGGTTTCACATCACTATCGCCGATATCCTGAAACTAAGACAATGATGAATTTAACACATTGATGTTCAGGGACCGATATTTTCATATCCGCTTGCGTGACAGGACAATCGCACCTATCAAAGGTACTTCCTCTACCCAGGATCCATCACTGGTCTTGAAGAGGACAATGAAAAGAGAATGCTCTCATCCGATACGTCCTAACAGGATTAAGTACTTACATCGCCGTTCTAATAGAATTATTATAAAAGAGAGTTATTTTATTTTCAGGAATAAACATCAACCTCAAAGATACTTTTATAGTTGTCTTTTTTCATTCTCTCTAATCCATCCATCTCAGACAGTACTGTTTTGTTGGCGCACCTTTTGGTCTCAAGTTTCTTTCGAGCCAATTTCAACGTGTAATGCACATTGTTTTCGACAACATGCCCAACGCAGTCACTTACATCGATGACATTATTATCTTTTCGAACAATTTATCTGACCATGTGTTGCATGTGCAGGAGGCTATCAGACGTCTCTCAGAGGTTAACTTGGTTCTCAATCCGGAAAAATCGCATTTGGCACAATCCGCCGTTTATTTATTGGGCTTTTGTGTAAGTGCCAAGGGTGTCACTTTGGACCCTCGGAAAATTTGCAATGTGGACCAGATCCCTGTGCCCACGACAGGCCATGACATCCAGAAATTTTTGGGCCTCGTCAATTACTTCCGCGATCACATTCCGAACGTTGCCGTCCTCACTTCTCCTTTGGACCGTCTACGCAACGCTAAACAGCTTTCAGGATTATGGACACAACACCATCTTCATGCATTTAATGCTATCAAGGCTGCTCTCCATGCTGCTCCTGTGTTGAGCTATCCGGATGAGACTTTGCCCTACCATGTTGCCACAGATGCTTCTGACACTGGCATAGGTTGCTGTCTTTATCAAATCCAGAACAATCAGTACCGTTATATTGGTTTTATGGCGCGTGCTCTGAACAAAGCTGAACGTTCTTATTCCACTACGAAACGTGAGCTTCTCGCTGTTGTATATGCTCTCAAGAAGTTTCACTCGTTTTTGTGGGGCAACAAATTCACTCTTTACACCGACCATCGTGCTCTAACGTTTCTGCACACTCAACCAATTGCCAATCCGATGATGGTGAACTGGTTCGACACGTTGTGTGATTACAACTTTCAGGTTGTTCATATTCCTGGCATCACCAACATTCTTCCGGATACTCTCAGTCGCCTCTTCTCTCCGAAGAAGCTGGTGGGGGGTAATATCTCCGAAACCATTGGTCGCACCCCTACTTTGGGAAGTTTAAAACCTGTACGCCCTACAAGCAATGCTGAACCGCTTCTTCAACGTTCTGCTTCTGCTACGCCTTTGGACTTCATGACGCCTCCTGAGGAAGAACGTCCCATATTACTAGAAAAGGCTCATCTCAATGGTCACTTTGGTGCTGATACAATTGTGACTGAGTTGCACAAAGAAGGTATACATTGGACTAACTTGAAGAGAGATGCTCTCAATACCGTGGCCAAGTGTCAAGCGTGCCAACGCTACCACATCGGCAAACACGGTTACCACCCTTTACGCAACATTACCGCAGACAAGCCAGGTGATCACTGGGCTATTGATCTGTGCGAGTTTAACGCCACTTCTCCGTCTGGCAATAATTATGTTTTGGTCATGGTAGATGTCTTCTCGAGATTCTGCATTCTTCGAGCTATACCTGACAAATCTGCTCTCTCAATCGCTAAACAACTCATCCACGTCTTTTGTGACTATGGCTTTCCGAAGATCTTACAGTCAGACAATGGTACAGAGTTTGTAAACGAATTAGTTCGCCTTGTGGTGGAACATTCCGGAATTGATCATCGTCTTGTCACACCCTATAATCCGCGTGCCAATGGCTTGGCTGAGCGTTGGGTACAAACGGCTAAAGCAACAGTCATCAAGAGGTTAGAAGGAAAAACAGAGGATTGGGATATGTATCTTCCCAGTGCACAATTAGCTATTAACAGCAAACACACATCGCTGCACGACTCTCGTCCTTTCTCTCTCATGTTTGCCCGACAGCCTAATCTCTGGCAGGACTACTCAAGCGTCGAAGTCGCCGATATCAACGATGCGACACGAGCTGCAGACACCCGTGAACATTACATGAACGAGGTCGTCATTCCAGCTATCTCTGAACGTGTCAAAGCTCTTCACGAGGCCCAGCAAGGGAAATTCAACAGCAAACATCGCATCTTAAGCGAATTCCCTGTTGGTAGCAAGGTCATGATCCTAAATGTCAACAGGAAGAAAAAGACCGATCCTCGGTACGAAGGTCCATTTACAGTGCATGGTCGTCGCAGACATGGTGGACCCTACACTTTGACTGATGAAACGGGTTCCTTGCTTTCACGCGACATTCCACCTTCCCACATTAAGCTGATCTCACAAGACAGCATTGCTTCGGGCGATGACTTTTACGAGACTCAGGCAATAGTGGATCACAAGGGCTCACCTGGCAATTACCTCTACCGTGTCCGATGGAAAGGCTATGAGCCAAAGGATGACACATGGGAGCCAGCCGAGCATTTCAACGATCTTAAGCTGATCAACGAATACTGGAATCGCCGCAATCCGACACCACGTACAGGACTTTTCACAAGAAGTTTGCATTTTCTAAAAGTTTTTCGGATATGGCGATAGTTATTCGGAAACATAGAAATGAAAGTCGGATATGGTGTTGAGGTAATTCACGATCAGGTCCAAGGTTTATCCAGAAACGAGAACCGAGCTTTCCGGAAATCAACGCTTTATTTTTCGCAGCGAAGAAACTTATTTTTCAGACTGTAGCTACGTATTCATTCGAAGTTGACGATTAAATTCATTCGTTGCCAGAAACAAATTTCAATCGAAACCAATTCTGGGTTATCCGTAAAATGACTCTCGAATTATCGTCATCGTACACTGTGAACATTCATGGAATGTTTAAATAAATCGTGATCGTATGAACGATTTCGTAGTCCTACAGAGATGTTCGGAAAGGAGTAGGATTTATTCGGAAAGGAGCGCAACTCGCTACGCTTCTCTAATGCGTTTGCATGAGCACAGATGTCTTTAGCTCCTGTACTAGTGATCAGGAATGTCGAATGTATGCGTCGATTTTAGGCGGAGGTTTTGGGCTATGGACGAAAAAGCGACGACGCTGCAGAAAGGGAAAAATCGTTTCCGCTTTCTTCATCGCGCCCCAAACGTTTTACTTTTAAATCCTGCTCGAGTTTTCAATCAAACAGTATTGCTACGATAATGTGGTAAACATCTGTATTCCTCCCGCGACAAATTGCTTTCATTCCGGCATAATTTATACGCAATCAAGCTCTTGTTTCTCAGCACCGAAGCCTTCGATTCATGTTCTTGTAAGTTCATCGGTCGTGTTTGTCATTTCATACGTCAACGTGCTTGCAAATTTTTTTACGGTGGCGGCAAAAAGGAAAAAGCATGGTTTTCGCTCTCTTCATCGCGCCCCAAACGTTTTATTTTTAAATCCAACTCGAGTTCTCAATCAGAAAGGTATTGCTACGATAATGTGATAAACATCTGTATCCCTCCCGCGACAAATTGCTTTCATTCCACCATAATTTATACGCAATCAAACTCTGGTTTCTCAGCACCGAAGCCCTCGATTCGTGTTCTTGTAAGTTCATCGGTCATCCATGTCATTTCGTACGTCACCGTGTTTGGGAACATCATTGAATCACACAGCATTACTCCAAAGATTCAGCTACATGATTGATGACCCATATCCGGATATATGGGTGCGATGTAGGTGAGGGCTCCTGCTGTACTAGTGATAAGACGCGATACAGAGGATCTATGCGCATCTTCCAGTGCTCATGGAATACTAGCTGCTACATTTCCCTCTCAGAATATGACAAAAGATGTCTCTTCTTATATACAAGTTATGATTAAACGTAATGGTGGATGGTGTTTATAATGTGATCTGGAATGCACGACTTTGCATACCCAAGTAGACAGAAGATACAGCCCCACAGAGGATGAGTATTTATTATTCTGACGTAGAAGAAAAAGCGAGAAAGATATAATCTTCGCACTTTGACGGCGTCAACGCGATCCCCCACTGTCTCCATTCTTCCAGGTACCAACTGGCGGTTGCAGCAAAGCAGCAAGTCGCGTATTAGGTACTTGGCAGCATTTCAAGCGAGTTCCTGTTTCGAAAAAATGAAAGGGATGTGCCGCATTTCCTCCGCTTTTTGAAAGACTGGTGTTGCCACACCAGCTGGGAGGGGATCAAATCCGAGAAACAGACCCTTCTTCTCTTCAGCGTCCAAAATCGCTGTAACGTCCGCAATGAATTGAATGAATTCATCATCAGTGACGCGTCCTTCCATAGATTTTGACGCGGTCGTGATAATACCGGTATGGTCGAAGGCAATGGGAAGGCACATGTGAGGATTCTCATCGTTCACATCGCTTGTATGCGAGGATGATTCTGTAGAGTGTGCTGGATATGTACGCCGCCCATTCACAAGGATTGCCACTTCAGTAATGAAGACGACATTCTTATCAGCTTCAAATTCGGGGCAAGCTAATAACTGGCTGAAGCGCCTTCCGTGCTCTTGCTTCTCTTCGATTGATAGCTACACGTTAAAGCGTTTTAATCGCTGAAACGCGATTCTTGCATTCTTTTGTAGCCATCGCTGCGATGCCGTCCGGGAAGGCAGATCTTCGACATCTTGATCCGTGCAATGCGACAAAACATCAACTGCGCAAAATGGATGGGTATCGACATACTCCAGAATCGACCTTACCAGCTCCTTGCTGAACGACGCTTTTGGATGACTTGGTGAAGATCCAGAGAATTCAAGGTTTCGACACGATTGCGTGTATCAACTGGACGATTGTTCTGATCTGTGCGCGAACGAATAACTGTCCGATGTATACGTTTTGCAATTCTACCCGAGGAACGGGTTGAGATGTTTCGAGTTTTGGTGAACTTGGAAGTGATCATTGGGTGATGGAATTGAGTGGACAAGAGAAAGAAAGAATCTTTTATAGAAGGGTGGTGAGAATATATAATAAGCTTTCAAAGTTTTCTTTTCAACGCAAACAAGCTTCTCTATATTTTCTATCTTTGGTATCACCATGCGCCATTCATACAACATCGTTTCTTTAAGGCAGATTGCGAGATGGTCATATAGGCTTTCAATTGATCCATATGTTTTCAAAGTGCTATTTTGTTTCATGGGATTCCATCGAACTTTGACACAAAACATCAGGCTACCGATCGTTGGAATTTTGCAAAAATAGAGCACTTACCTCAACGTTTGACATAGCCAAGTAACTTTCTAAACGCCCTTTAGGGAGCGTGTTACACACAAAAGTCGAGGCTGCAGGCTCTAGATGCCATGATTCAAATCGAATACCTTCAAAGCCATGCATTCCAGATCACATTATAAACACCATCCACCATTACGTTTAATCATAACTTGTATATAAGAAGAGACATCTTTTGTCATATTCTGAGAGGGAAATGTAGCAGCTAGTATTCCATGAGCACTGGAAGATGCGCATAGATCCTCTGTATCGCGTCTTATCACTAGTACAGCAGGAGCCCTCACCTACATCGCACCCATATATCCGGATATGGGTCATCAATCATGTAGCTGAATCTTTGGAGTAATGCTGTGTGATTCAATGATGTTCCCAAAAACGGTGACGTACGAAATGACATGGATGACCGATGAACTTACAAGAACACGAATCGAGGGCTTCGGTGCTGAGAAACCAGAGTTTGATTGCGTATAAATTATGGTGGAATGAAAGCAATTTGTCGCGGGAGGGATACAGATGTTTATCACATTATCGTAGCAATACCTTTCTGATTGAAAACTCGAGTTGGATTTAAAAATAAAACGTTTGGGGCGCGATGAAGAGAGCGAAAACCATGCTTTTTCCTTTTTGCCGCCACCGTAAAAAAATTTGCAAGCACGTTGACGTATGAAATGACAAACACGACCGATGAACTTACAAGAACATGAATCGAAGGCTTCGGTGCTGAGAAACAAGAGCTTGATTGCGTATAAATTATGCCGGAATGAAAGCAATTTGTCGCGGGAGGAATACAGATGTTTACCACATTATCGTAGCAATACTGTTTGATTGAAAACTCGAGCAGGATTTAAAAGTAAAACATTTGGGGCGCGATGAAGAAAGCGGAAACGATTTTTCCCTTTCTGCAGCGTCGTCGCTTTTTCGTCCATAGCCCAAAACCTCCGCCTAAAATCGACGCATACATTCGACATTCCTGATCACTAGTACAGGAGCTAAAGACATCTGTGCTCATGCAAACGCATTAGAGAAGCGTAGCGAGTTGCGCTCCTTTCCGAATAAATCCTACTCCTTTCCGAACATCTCTGTAGGACTACGAAATCGTTCATACGATCACGATTTATTTAAACATTCCATCTGAATGTTCAGTGTACGATGACGATAATTCAAGAGTCGTTTTACGGATAACCCAGAATTGGTTTCGATTGAAATTTGTTTCTGGCAACGAATGAATTTAATCGTCAACTTCGAATGAATACGTAGCTACAGTCTGAAAAATAAGTTTCTTCGCTGCGAAAAATAAAGCGTTGATTTCCGGAAAGCTCGGTTCTCGTTTCTGGATAAACCTTGGACCTGATCGTGAATTACCTCAACACCATATCCGACTTTCATTTCTATGTTTCCGAATAACTATCGCCATATCCGAAAAACTTTTAGAAAATGCAAACTTCTTGTGAAAAGTCCTGTACCCTTGTATTTGTTATAATAAAATATCATCAGATTATCCTTCGTCATATATCATCCCTGGTCATCAGTTCTCTGTCTATCCGGTCTATCGATTTATACCTATCCTTTGTCCTGCCTCTTGGGCTCTGCCTTGTTCCTGGTAGCTATCCGAATTGGTGCATGCTGTGTGATTGGAAGTACCTAACACCCACCCCCCGTAGTGTAGTTCTTGTCTTGTCCTCCATCTCTTGTCCTGTCTTGTCTTGATTCTTTTCTGTCAGGCACAATTCTGGTTAGTAGTATAGTATTGCTCTCTAGAGTAGTCCCTGACCTTTCCCTCTACTCCATTGCCAGCACTATCACTGCCAATCCATTCTCGGTCTGTGCCTGCCTTCTGTTCCTGTCTTGTTCCTGCGCTACACTTTCTTGTCTGTCTGCCCTGTATCCGCGACACGACCCCAAGAAGGCGGGATGATTGAATTCCATAGCACGATCCACATTGACGGAGTGGATGCTGCCGTCTTCAAGAAATTGAACGGCGAAATGACCCGTCATATGCAGCGAAATTGAGAGGGGTAGTAGACGAGATCAACCATGTCAGCATGCTGCCACTGCCGGATCACCAGAACATCTCTGAGAACTCCAGGCCTGAGCGTGGTATCGGTCTGGATTATGGTATATCAAATATCAGCGGGATAAGAATCGCAAGGCCTGAAGGGGTGCAGGTTACTGGAACAACTCAAGGATATGAATCCTGAAGTTGCTCGTGTCGAGGAAGGCCATGCTAGTGTTTAAGCACATGCCTTGGTCATTACTAAATTAACCGCTCCCTGGTTATTTGGTCCGAAGTGTCGCCCATTCGCAAGAACTGCTATACAAATAAAACCACCATCATACCAATCTTTTAACCAAAAAGATCTTGGTGATGCAGGGCAATTTAATGTCCAAAGCTCTTTTTCATATCCCGCAACTGAAAAAAAAAAGTTCGACTGCGGGAAAAAAGATTCAATAGATCCGGAGTCCAAGCTAAATTTGCTTGGAAACGCACAAAAGAAGTCTTTCAAACACACCTTTCTTGATCTAGACATGGCACAAGGCTCATTAAAGAAGATTTCCGGTCAGAAAAAGTCTCCTCGCAAAACTGCTCAGATGAAAAAAGGAGGCAAGTTCTGTTTGACTGTTGCGCCCAGATTTCTGGCGGATTCCTGATACATATTTCAACCAGCACGAACGATTGCGCCCAAACAATCCGCACTCGTTAAACAGCATAAGCTTCAAAAGGTAATTGGCAAGCGAAGTACGCCGTGCAGATGGCAATAGACTCAGTTGAATATCACTGTAGCAATTGTCAGCGAAAATCAATAACAACATCGAACGACAAATGGCTGTCAAGGCAAACGCTATTGGCAAGCTTACCGTGATGAAAAAAGTTGCCGAGGATGCCGAGGCTGCGGGAGGCAAAAAGAAAAAGGGCAGCAAGAAATAAGGCAGCACCAGAGAAATATCACTCTTTCATCGTATTCTATTGTCATCTTTTTACAATGCATTATATTCATACCATCCTCAGCTCCCGTCCGCTATATCTTGACCGAATAATTAAATATCTCATTACAATCAGGAGCTTGGAAATCAGGGAAAACGTTCAGGATCCAAAGGGCTACAGCATTCGTCCAACCAAAACCGACTTGCACCGTGTCTATGCCCGGGCGAATGATTAGTTATCCATTCATGACATCATAGTGGCGCATACTCGTGACATACATTCACCACCCGAACCCGCGAGGCCCATATAGCGCACATCAAACTTTTCAAACATGTGGCCGTCATCCGTCTGTCCAGGCAGTTTCTGCAGATGTGTACCTGGAATCGATCCACCGGTCTTGTACCAGGAGCAGAACGCAGAAGCTGCATTACGCAAGGCAAGTGTACGTGCTAGGGATTTGAATCCCTGCTTATAGCTCGGGTCCTTCCGGCCCAGGAGAGCATCCATGTTGAGCATGGACTTGATGGCAATGTATTGGAGAGGTGGCCAGCCGTTCGGCCAATCCCACTGGAGCGAGGTGTTGGTATAAAGGGAGGTCGCCAAGATGCCTGGTGCTCGGTCAAGTGCAGCCCGGGTCTGATCAAAGATATGGGCAAGAATAGACGGGTTATCCTTGATCCGCTCTGGAATAGCATTCATCCTGGTGTTTTTTATGGATGATTACGCGCATAAGGATGAAGCTTCCCCGTCTGTCCCATACCCACTTACCATAAAGGATACAGACCAGCCGGCGTGTAATGGACATCTTGAGCTTGACTTGTGAGATTATAGTCATAGAAGGCAAACATATCGTCGTTCCACAGGTATTTTTCCATCGCATCAAGTCGGTGGGCTGCTTGCCGCTTGTAATATTTCGCCTTTTTCCTATCACCATTTTGCTTGTGCCACGATGCTAGCGTGGATTCCATCCCATAGAGTATCGCGTTCAGATCCACCGGAATAATATTGCGCGTGTTGAGAGTGCGCAAAATATCATATCCGTGCGGGTCATGGCTTTCTTTAGCTCTCGTCCATCGTGCTGTGTAATCCCAACCTGTCTCCGCGCCAGTGGCTAAGTTCGCAAAGAGATCCTTCTGTTGCGTCACGTTGAGCCTAGGTGACAATGATTCAGAAAAAACGGTGTCCCAATCCTCCGAATACGATTCAGGCCGAGGGGACTCATTCAGAACGATGTATCGATTTAGTCGGTAGTGCTTCTGGCTACTGGCGCTGACGTTATCACCGGCCTTATAGGGCATAGTAACCGTCGTGTTCGTCTGCCAGAACTTGTACTCTTTGTCCAGCGTCGGCAGTGCACGGGCTAGAAAGGCATCATCATTTGTCTTTTCATAGTAGGCCTTGACCATTTCCGTGAGGAGCGGAGGCTGTGAACGGTTAAGATAGTATATCCGTGCGCCGTTAGCTAGTGACGTTCGATCTATTAGATAATGCACCGATAACATTCCACGATTGCCCGCTTACGCATGAAGCCATAAATGTCAACAAAATCTAGGATATTGAGGATCATATTGCTGGCGAGCTCATCTAGCTCACTTAGAAGTAGGCCACGGACCACAAAGTAGGTATCCCTACAGCGGAATATATTATTATATGTATATAAGCGCGGGGGGCTGGTCGATGCTGCCTTTCTTTGTGTCATACCAGTAATAGAATTCACGAAAGCGCCCACCCGGCACAACAAACGGCCGCTCTACACGCAATATGCTCGAGACACAACCCTTGCAGAGTTTCGAGTAGTCGTATTCAAATGTTAAGTTGGCCCAAGCGTTGTTAAGGATATCGATCCAACCGCGGTAAATGGTGTCCTCGACATTGGAGAACCAAGACGGAGAACGATCTAGGCGGCGCGGAGATATGGCATGATGGACCATTTCGCTTCCAGGCGCATCAAAGTATTCTAAAACAAATGCTTTGATGTCGGTTTTAGATGCATATTCGCCGCCGATTGCATCGAATGCCGCCAGGACTTGGTCTAGCGGTTTTTTCGTGGGCTTATTGACGCGTACACATATCGTGCGTTGGTAAACCGATGCGATCCGATTTGGATATGTGTGTGGATACGTGTGTGCACATGTGCGTATCTAGTCTTACCATGTCGACAAATGTCTTGGAATCAGGGAATAATCGGGCCAATTGAACGGTACGCAGTAACGGGCCATCGCAATAGATTGGTGAGTCGCAGTAATAGTGTGTGGCATTCGATACGCTTGCGACAATAGCAGCAGAGACGACTAATATTTTTGATGTGTAGACCCGCATCTCTCAAAGGGTGGGTGGTATTGATGGCACTAGTGGTGGCGATGATTGTGGAGGTTAGGTACTGGCGCTAGAAGTAAGAGGAAGAAGAAGAATCAAGAGGAAGAAGAGATCTTTTATATATATATATATAAATATATATATAAATGCACTTTTGCCTCTATATATAGGTTGGAAGTCTTGCTGCAATAGATTGTCTTTTTGTGGCCACATGCATGCTGTAATATGGGCTCTTGTATGCATCAGCGTATGGATTTTGAGCAGCCAGTACCTCGCTCTCGCTGTCACTTTTCCATGTGTATTTTCCGCTTTATTGCAAGTAGCATATGTAGCGCATGCCATGTATTTCGTAGCCCTCAAAATAACCCGATGAGCTATGGAGGATGTGTTGAGAAGATCGCTCTAGAACCACAACAAATCGAACAAACGTTACGCATTCCATACATTTCGGAACGATATTTTGGCGAGTTTTTTTCTTTCATATTTTGGGTATCGGGTATATACCATGTGCATGTGGGGGTTGGTCTCGACAGAAAGGAGATGGCAAGAAGCAACACAAAAAAGCTAAATTGCGTGTCCCTGGAAAAAAAAAAGAAATTTCCCGATATCCGTCACGTATGTGGAGCGGGTAGAGCCGGTTGTAACCATATCTGGAGGATTTTCGATAATGAATACCTGGATATGCAGGCATGGGAGAGGGAAGAAGGATGGTTGCAGCATACATACTGCGGCTGTATGCAACAGCTGATACCATTGATGGACACACTCTATCTTTTTTGCGTAGTCGAGTTGTGCTGTTGTTTCGGGTATATTTGAGATTAATAAACACATGACTCCTCTCTTTATAAAATATATGTTTCCATGTTCCACGATCAGTGGAGAGGGGGGGGTTGACGTTAGTGGATGTCCTGAGCGGTACAAATGTGTATATCTTGAGCAGCCTTCTTCGGCAAAGAACTAGTAGGATTTGTAGGACCGAGTGGCCAAAGGCCATTCTATGACGTCCTACTCACAGACTTTTTCGTATGCGTTATACATGTAATATGTCTCCTGGCATTGTCTCATGCCGCAATATGGCAGTCCTTGAAGTACAACAATCTTTAGGAAAGGCTCGACGGCTTGAGAAAAGGGTGGCTTTAATGCGCTCCGTCCTCTTCTCGTGGTCGGAGCCGGAAAAATGATGTCGCACGGCCTTTCCCTCCCCCGATTTTTTTTCGCTAGGCAGTAAGAGCTTTCTGGATTGAGAAAAAAAAAAGCAATCGCAGCGATCATGACTGACAGACCTAAGCCTATCTCAGCCGACGCATTGGACGATGATTTTTATGCCGATGATTATCTGGCAATCGAGACTCCGGACGTGGAAGAGTACGAACAGGATGATATTGACAATAATGAAGGGGCACAGACATCGGTGAGGGCCACGCTGGCGGGATCCAAGCGAAAGGCGAAGAAAGAAAAGCTCAAGGCGAAGAAACAAAAGAAGGCACGTCAAGATCCTTTCCACGATATTGTACACATTTACAAGTCGGATCCCGCCACTCAGTGCGCCTATGTTCACGATCGGCAAAAACAAGCGCTAAGCAAATTGTCTGACATTGAGCTCGACGAGCAGTCTCTTCCTGAATCTCAGTTTGTCGACAATTCTAAATTCAAGCAAGAGGAACATACGCTTGACACTTTACCAAACTATATAAAGTTCGCTGCCATGCGATCAAGCAAGCTCGACAAGGCCCCTGCCGATCTCGCGTCGCCTATGGTCATTGTGGTGGCCGCCTCTGCAATTCGTGCAGCCAACCTTGCAACGGCTTTGCGACCAATCCAAGGTGCAAAGACAAAGATCGCAAAGTTATTTGCAAAACATATGAAGGTAGAGGAGCAAGTGGAATTCCTGAAGCGACAACCCATCCATATTGCTGTGGGAACCCCGAACAGGCTCCAGCTGCTTGTTGAGCAAGGTATATTTATTTATTCATAAAGGGGGCATGGAAGAGCTTTTGTTATTTCCAGAAGGATGTATGTTAATTGGTATTGCATAGAACACGTCAAATTAGACAATTTGGAACTTATCGTGATAGACACAGAGAAGATCTCCAAGGGATATAATGTTCTTGAGAGCGATGCTGTGCGTGAAGACCTCTTCAAACTCCTTGGTATACACATTGCCCCTCGGATACAGAATAAAAAGACAAAAATTGCCTTGTTTTAGGGTGCTTCATTTGCCAGAATCTTTCATTTCTCTTTACATGTTCTGTTTTCCAAAATTGAAAGTAGTTCTGAAGTCGTAGTTACGCGTGATGACAAAGCAAATGTCGCATGCACGGCGAAAGATGTCGCTCAAAAAAGCTTGGCAAATCCATCTCTACCCATTTACTTTCTGAAATAAGCAATCTATTCTTTTACGATGGTCAAGGCCGTGTCATTGATGAAGAAATGTACTCTCTGTAATCCGTATGTTCTCATACAGAATGTCTGCGTAGCATATCTTGCAAAGATAACTCTGGGCTTACTGCCAAGCACATTCCCAAGCGAAAGGATCCGGACATTCGGATGAAAGAAGCGGGGATCAAGCGCAATTGCACAGCGTACACTGACCAAGGCAAGGCCAGATTTTTCAAACTGGTGTTTGAGAAGGACTTGAGTGCATCAGCTGCAGCAAAACAACCAGGAATCCATGTTTGTTCAGCTCAGCGATGGGCATCACAGTACGAAAAGGACCCTGACAGCATTTTTAAGAAAGGCAGAGGTCGTTCACGCATTCTCAACGAATGAAGAGCATAAGAGTGCTATTTTAGAATGGGTTGATAAAGAATCCGTCAATTGTTCTAGAGCAGCTGATGGAGCAACTGCTCCAGAGATTTGAGGGTCTCAAAGTATTTCAAAACGACGCACCATCGATTTACAAAAAACGAGTCTCGAGAATATCGATGCGCCTATCTTCCATCCTATTCGCCTGAACTCAATCCGATTGAGAGTTTTGGTCAGTTATGAAGAGCAAAGTAAAACGCAATAGGTTCTTGGAAAGCGAGACACTGATGACCCGAATCAGTGAAGCATCGAATAGCTTAAAGTTGAGCGATTTCGAAGGAATCGTCTCTCATTCTTTTAGATGTTTATCCAACTGTTGTAACCGAGAGCAACTATGATGCAATTCACGATAATCATATATTTGTATGAAAGGAAAAAAGAATGAGTAGGTATTGGATATATGAGTACACCATCCTAAAACTTCAAGTTGTATCCTAGTGTACCGTTTCGTTTAGGGAATATGAATGGTGGATATAGTCAGGGGTCATTCTTTTCAGGAACTTCAGTTTTTTCTTTCTGCAGCCTGCTTGTCCCCCGCGCTCACCCGGTGTCATTTGCCGCTGGTCCGCCTTCCGCCGGCTTCGTGCCCGCCATTGTGCTCCCAGTGTGCCCCTGCCGTTGCTTCTGGCGTTGCCTGTCCTTGCTCCTGCCGCTGCTTCTGGCACAGCACCGATCCTCCGCCGCAGCTATCGCCTCGTGCACATCTGGATACGCCCGGTGTGAGCCGGGAGGTAAGTCAAAGTGTATGGGGTGGGGTAATATTTTCTGTTGACTTACGACATCTTCTTTCCTACAGATACGACAACTTTATACAATTCTATGCGTCATTTTTTGTACTTTGTACGACATTATTTTATCTTGTTTACGACATTTGTTTTTTGGAAATAAAGTACACAAGACTAAGAAATCAGATAAAAAATAACAATAATATGTACAGCTAAGCAAAGACTATCTCTCTGCTGAATGAGTAGCCCGATGTTCTTCCAGAACAGCTACAGCCTCATCTGCCTTGCTCTCCAGTGCCTCACGCTCATTAATTAATGCCACGAGATCTTCCTTATCCATTTCCAAGAGCATCCCAGTCACTTTGCCTGCTTCTTCGGGATATTTTTCTTTGCTACACATAGTAGGAGAGAGAGGGAGAGAGGGTATGTGTGTGTATACGCGTCAGAAAAATCTACCATAGAAAACATATACGCATCAAACAACTTACACAACCGCATATATTCTTTCCCCTAGGACTTGGTTCTGCAGCTCAGGAGGACACGATTCTACCATTTCCAGGGTCAAGTCCCCACTCTGTTGATCCCGGTGCCCGGGTAATGATGAAAATGGATATACTTCCCGGGTTGATACTACTGCGGGAGGCATGTAATATGCAGGTATAGGGACATGGTATCCTTGTTTGGAAAAGGCCGGAGGAGGATAGCGGATTGATGTTGACGGCTGCGGCGGTCGTGCTGATGCCATATCTGAATGCTGAAAGCCGTTATAATCATAATATATGGGGTTGTAAGTGCCTGGAATTGGGATGAGAGGTTGCTGGAGATAAAGCTGGCGTTGTTGCTGCTGATCGAAATGCCGACGGTCTTCTTTGCGTTGAGCCATGGCAACGTAAGCTGCCTTCGAGCCAAGCATACGCCCATTCATCTCCTGAACTGCCATGGCAGCTTCCTGCGGTACTGTGAAGCATACGAAACCATACCCTTTCGAAAGGCCCGTTTTTTCATCACGCATTACTTTAGCACTGGTGATTGTTCCGAATCTGCTAAACTCCTCGCGTAAGCGATGATCGTCAATATCATCATCTAGGTTTTTTATGTAAAGATTCATCCCTTGGTATCGATGGTGTTTTGGCGTGCCATTGCCGACCGCAGTGCATGTGTTATTGCCATCATGGGACACAGCATGCTGTTCCTGCTCTCTTTCAGACTTCTTCTGTGCCCGGGAGACAATAAGGCGTCGGCCAATATATTCTGCATCGTTCATTTGTTGCACTGCCCTTTCTGCATCTTCATGTCGCTCGAAATTGACAAATCCAAAACCCTTGGAGTGTCCCAGTTCGTCACGCTGGATCAGAACTGTGAGGATCGGTCCAAAACCGCTGAACAGGTCTTTAAGTTCCTCTTCTTTGATATCTGGCATGAGGTTTTTTACATAGACATTTGTAAAACGTTGGGTCCGTTGCTGCTGCTGCCTTTCCCTCTTTGGGATGTGATGCCCAACATATCTAAAGCAAGGCAGGGAGAGAGAGAGAGAGAGAGAGAGAGAGAGAGACCAGGGAAATATGGTCAGCATTGCCCATTGAAGAATCCTTCACCGTCCAAGTAAAAAGAAAAAAGCTTACAGTTCCCTATCGTGAATTGTGGTGCCGTTGACGTGTCTGATGGCGTTTTCTGCCGCTTCGACGGTATCGTAAAGAATGAATCCGTATCCTTTGGATTGGCCCTGGGAATCTTGTACCACTTTACACGATACAATACTTCCATATTGGGCGAATGTGTCTCGTAATGATTTCGAGGTGATGGAAGGGTCAAGGTTCTTGACGAAAATGTTTCCGCCGGATAGCTTTCGTTTTGCATAATCGCGCTGTGACCACATTATCCGGCAAGGCTTTCCATTTATGAATGTTGAATTGAGAGCACGAAGGGCACGCTCGCCTACGACAGCAGACAACGTTAACCACTTCCTGAGCGGAGACTGGGCGCGATACGAGACAAAAAGAACGAGAATGATAATTACCGTCCACTTGCGATTTAAAACTGACAAAGGCGTATCCTAAACTTTGTCGCGTAATCGCATCGCGGCATACCCGTACACTCTCCACTGGACCAATGTCGCTGAATATATCGTATAGCTGACTCTCCTGGACATTTAGGTCTAATTCGCCCACATAAAGAGAAGCTGAACCTGGAAAGGGCTTGGGAGATGGGTGGTAGGTTCTATCTTTCGCAGCCTCCTGTGCTTGCCTTGCAGCAATATCACGCTGTTGAGCGATACTCAACCCACGCGGTGCTACCGATTCATAATTGAAAGACGATGTCATTATTCCGGAAGAATTGGCTTATACAATATATTTCAAATCGCATTTTGCCCAGAAATCTTTACGCGTGACGACAAATCGAATGTCACATGCATACACGGAAAGATGTCGCAAATCCATCCCATCCTTATGACTCTTTCTCTTTATAAACTTTTACATTCTGAAATGAGCAATCTATTTTTCTACATTAAATGGCCAAGATCATGTCGTTGATGAGCGTGGCTGACCTGAATCTATGGACTATGTCATTGATGAGGAAATGTACTCACTTCAATCCGTTTGTTCTTACACTGAATATCTGCGTAACATATCGTGCAAAGATAACCCTGAGCTTACTGCCACGAACGTTCCCAAGCGAAAGGATCCAGACATTCGGATGAAAGAAGCGGGGATCAAGCGCAGTACACAGCGTACACTGACCAAGACAAAGTCAGATTTTTCAAACTGGTGTTTGAGGAGGTATTGAGTGCATCAGCTGCAGCAAAACAGCTAGGAATTCATGTTTGTTCAGCTCAGCGATGGGCATTACAGTACGAAAAGGACCCTGACAGCAGTGTTGTGTTGTAAGAGACTGAGAGAGTACGAAAAGAAGTACAACCTTCCTACACTACACAAGTGCCGGTATATATCGGATTATCCTTATGGTCTCTTGGAATTACCTTTGGAATTGTTTGGGATCTCATTGTTGATTTCAGATCGCCCTCACGTCGGGTAAAACCTCACTAAAGAACCCAGTGGGAAAAAGACTGGAGATGCATCTGGAATATTGCATAAGAATAGCTCCATTATTCTCAACAAGCAGTACTCAAAGTATGAGCAATCATTGCTGACACTATAAATAGTGATGCTCAAGCAAACTGTCCCTTTCCACTATCCACATATAAAACTAGAGCCCACACGGCCTACAGAAAATAACACAGCTTCACATTTACGGTTGAAAGGTAATACGGCCGCTTTCATACTCGGCTCTGCGATACTAAGAAATAATATACCCTAGGTCTTCACCCACCAAATGGCCCAACCCCACCGTCCCGTCATTCCCAAAGGCATGCGCACTGGTCGTATAATTGGGGTGAAATCGTCCATACGGGGCATCGGCTGACGACAGCAGTACTGTGAACGTCTGTATCAGTTGGTCGACCTTGTCCACAACACCACAACACAGGCGTACGCGTTCGCCAAATATATTTTCATCAACGACGCAGCACGCGATCCAAATTTTAACATCCAGGAAAACATCATGGAGAAGTTCTTTTCAGAAGTTTGGCACTCCATGGTTAACAAAGCCGAACACCGCACCCAAGGTGAAACTGCCCGCATCCGAGAACTAATTAATCGCCACAAGGATGAGTACCTTCGGAAATCCGGATACGACAGGCCCGCGTTCCCTTATTCCCAGCAATGTTCTTCTTACGAGGGCACCAAGATTTATACTGCTTAGCGTAAGACCACGACGGGCAAGGCCAGGAAGGCCACGAGGTGCACGCTTTGGCGCGTCGAGACGACCGTAACCCGGACCAAGAGCTTTCCGCGTCAGTTTTCGTTGACGCACCCAGGATAACCACAGCCCTTCGGGACAAGCCCCCTTCCTTTGGAAGGACGGTGTGTTGTAAGTTAACGAGATTGGAGAAGGCGTAGTGTTTTCTGCTGACCAACAGGGTTTAATCCATGGATGCGAAATCTTTTTACCTATTGAAATAAAGTACACAATTTCTCCCAAAAGCCGCATTTGCCAAGAAATCTTTATGGCAAATCACGTGTGTTCACCTACAAAAGATGGACAGGTCCGTGTTGTTGATTGGATCGATATCCTGTGCTCATCCGCTATGTTATTGATAAGGTTCCATACTCGTGCATTATACCTTGCAACGGGCAAATTCGAGCTTGTTTCTACGAACACATATCCCCAAGCGAAAGATTGCAAAATTACACAATGCATGCGATGGACATTGCACTATGAGAACAACTGTGGCAGGATTTCTACGAGACAAAGAACCAAAGGATGTTCATCTATTCATAAGAGTGATATTATATGGACCATGTTGATGAAGTCCATCTGTTGTCGTGGTCACTATCTTTACCTGTTTAGAAAATACTCCACCGATTTATGAATGCAATCTGTCATTGAAGCGAGTTTGATTCAACCTGTAGAGAGAAAAGTGATGTGCGGATCCAATAGCGCCGCAGCCTCGGGGCACCGATGGGACATGGCTGATGTTGACTTTAGAAGAAACTGATGAGTCTGGCTCTCATATTGAGGATCAATACAACGACAAAGTTGACAGCAACCTCAGCATCAGCTATCATTTAATGTAGCTCAAGACTCACACACCAGCAGCCAAGGAAAGAATGAGAGAGGCTCAATCCGAATGTGCAAGCAATGGGACAGCAATTGGATATTATCTCAGCTTCCTTAAGCATGCGATGGTATCTCTCGTCTACATGCGATAGCTGTTTCGCTTTGTGTGGCGGAAGAGTTAAGGTCGGCACCCGTATTTTTTCCTCCTCGCAGGCGAGGCAACCTCAGATGCGATCCTCGTAATTAGCTTTTTAGGACTGGAAGGATGGCTGTCGTTCATGTAGCCACTACCGATAAAATAGTCATTCATTGTGACACATGTAGAGCTTTTAATGGATGAAAATAGTAAGGCTAGATGCGAGCATTCTCGTTCACGGCGGGGTTTGCTGTACGGCAGTGTAGGATATGCGTGTAATAAAGCGGATGTTTCCGATTCATAGGCGCCGCTGCTAAACCGGTTCCATAGTCCTGGTACACCCGTCTCAGAGCATCCAGGCATCTGAGTAGTGTGGTGGCTCCTACATTTACGCCTAGTATCGGACGGATGTGAGTTGGAATCCAAGAAAAATGAGGTGAATATGACTGGGTTCAGTTTATGAAGAATCTAGGACTTCTTGTTGTGGGAGGAACAAATCCAGAGGATCCACGCTTTTTTTCTTTGACCTTCCATGTTTGTTTGGGATCCAATGATCTTTTCCCATTGGCGCAGGATTTAAGCTCAACAGAAACGATGCATTAGCGAGTAGCTTGGTCCACGGGTACTTGCTGTATTTTTAGGTCAGGATTTCTCAGTGCAGAATAAAAGATCGAAAGAGGTGGGAAACACGGATAAAGTTTCGTGGAACAAACGCTCTGAAAAAAAAAAAACCACAAGTGCTCACCAAGTCCGCCTAAATGAATAACTCCTCATGAAGTTCGCAGAAGATTACATGATAGGAAAGAAAGTAGACCCTCGCGAGGGGAGAGGGGCTGAAATAGGTTCTTTGTATAACTCAGCATCCGCCATTGATCAAAGGAGACTGTTGTAGATGATCTGAATCACTCCTTTTCGGTAACAAAATGGATATACAGAAAGACAAACAAGCAGATATATACGTAGAGAGATAGACTGCAACTCTTCGCGTCACGATACATAGATACCTGCCGGTACTATTCATTCGCATATCCAGCCCAACGAGCAGTCTCGGATTGTTATACCGCAATGGACCTCACCCGAGGGGGGTGAGGATGCAGAATGAAGCATAGATTATCCTTGAGGGACATCTCCTTGATAGTGCCGATCATCGAATCAAGTGACCGACCTGCATATAATTAGAGTCCCATTCAGTTTAATATCATATCAAGCTTCAAGATCATCTGGTATTAATCACCTCACTTTGAGAATGGGTCGATAGTTATCCGCTGTGCAACATTGAACGAAGTCCGCGTATCACTCGCAGCTTGAGCAGGGTCGGTGATGGGAAGTCCAGGTCCGGTAGATATATAAAGCCCCATCATTTACATTCCCGCCGTTCAATCGTCTCCCCCACACACGTTTTTGTTATTTCGCTTCTTCCTTCCCCTCCCCTATTTTGCATTTCCATACCCAATCGTACATATTCATGGCTCACGTCGTCCAAAAGAAACGATCCCTGACTGACTTGCTGGCAAAGTCACTCCAGCGACCATGCTACACTCGGCAACGATATATGCTCTCAGACGAGAAGGAGCGAGACTTATTCATGGCAGGACTATTGAACAAGGTCGACCGACTTGAGAGCTGCCGCCTATCAAATCAGGATGCCGACCCACCTCGCGACGAGCTCGACGATATCTTCAGTTCCATTTGCAAGACCGAAGGACAGCTCGACAATCAGCGAGCCTCCTTTACGACGGTCACAGTCTGATTCTACAGCACCACACAAACATACAGTACAACTCATCCGAAAACCCTATACATAACATGTCCGATATATAGCCATCTCTTCTTATTGTCGCCCTATCTTGTGCATATTCTCCTATGTCTTTCTTGAAGGTCATTCTACAGCATCACCGCCATCAAAAACACCCCTTCCCCGCTCTCTCAGTCCCATGTTTTCTCTTCACACCTCACAAAAAAATTGGGAAAAGAAAAAAACAGTGGTTCAGCTTGCTGCCCATTTTTTTCTTTTCCTCCTCGATTACTTTTGCTTGTCTTCAGTCAGCTAGCTATACATTCAAGTATAATATATATATATATATACCGCTGTTTAATGCATTCTTAATGGCCCTAGAGTGGCGTGATGTTTATGTAATTTGGTGATCTGCAGCATGTGCGACCATGGCCTGTGCCTCCCCCCCCAGCCTTCCCCACCCCGACCGCCATCAGCTTAAGACTGTTGAGCCGAACTACCTGCCAGGAAGGGCTTGCAGCATATCTTGTACAACAGTGCACGCAAATATCAGCGTTGCTGTAATCCTGACAATGCCGAACGATCGGGCACGTGTGTGAGCGTATGAGCGCGTGCAGTTAGTCCCACCACTCCAAGGAACCCCATGAGTTTATAGTATATAAACTTGAAGACCCAATCGCTACCCTGCAGATGCCGAACATGGACCATGTAGAGATTTGGAACATTCCAGAGCCGGCAGATCTCAACCACGAACTTGACTTGCTCGCCCTTGTCTATGCCTGGATCACCATAGATTGGCTCTCGGCGATGCCACTGCTGTTGATGATCCCTTTGCTCCGTCTCCGCTTTTAGAGATCCATCGGATTGTGCGCTCACCAACGCATTTTTTGCGCGACGGACGCATGTCATCCTAAAGCCCGAGCTGACCGGCTTGCAATCGATGCCTAGTTCTATCATGATTTGGCGAACCTTAGTTATGCTTTCCATGGGAGAGCATGAAGTCAGCGCGGACTGATCCACAAGGCCGCGGTAGACTGGCAATGCAGATTGAATCGGACTGCTGGAGGTATTCGACAAGGGCAGCCACGATGATGATATTGTTGCTTGTGTACCGCCGCCGTCGGTAGCATCTTGGATCATCGGAGATGCATTCTTGTGTTTCTTAGCAGATGCTTTGGACTTCTTTTCCTCGTTTTCTGCAAATGTGGGTAAATTAGTCTTTATTAGCCTTTTTTTTTTCCTGCAGAAACACGCGGAACTCACCTTCTGATTGGATTATTCGCTTGAACCACTGCTTGACCTTTTCTCGAGCAGTTTCGGCCGCCTTATTTCGATGCTCTTGCCGATCCTCCTTCGTGTTTGACATCGGAGATACCGGGGTCTCTATTATAGGGAGGGTGGGTGTCGAAGGCGGCCGTGGCACGCTTTGATACCGCGTCGTCCGGCCCAGAGTGCTGTAACGCCTGATCCGAGGTGGAAGCAATGGCTTGTACTGCTCCAAAGCGACAGCCTCATCCATGCTGTCAGCAGGCACATTCTCGTATGGCGGCCTGCGGTGGCTGTCCTTGAATCTCAAGCGAAGTGAATGGATTGTTTTCTGGCTAACCGTTCTGGGCAGAAATAGACTTTTGATGAGTCCCTGGCGAAAATTCGGTAACGAGGTCGCATTTTCAGGTCCATTTAAGAACAAGTTCTCCTCATCATGGTCGACCCATGTCTTTCCTAGTTGGCTTTCGTGCTCGTCTCCGTTTGTGATGATGATGGACGACGCACGTTGCACTGGCCTGGGCACGGTTGCTTCCCGCTCAAGCTCGTCTTCGGTCTTTGAAAGCAGAAACGTCTGGGACCGTAGCCATGGATGCTGGGTTACAGTCGCAAGGGTGCAGCGTTGAAGAGGATCGGGGGTCAACATTTGGCGGAGTAAGTCCGATGCGTCGGGGCTCATATGCGGTGGAAACTGGGGCTCTGCGGACATGAGAATGTATCGATAGAGTCGGCCGACGTTGCGGCTTTCCGGGTTGTTAGGGTCATCCCCATAAGGCAGCTGTCCGCAGAGCATGGCATAGAGTATAACACCACAGGACCAGACATCCACCGCTGGGCCCGCATACCGGCCACGGCTTCCATTTAAGACCAGCTCCGGAGCAGCGTAACAGGGCGAGCCGCAGGAGGTGGCCATAAGTCCATCTGTGCCAATGCAATTGGCGAAACCAAAGTCGGTGACCAGCAAATTCTTCTTCTCGTCCAAAAGCAGATTTTCCTACTGGCATGTGTCAAATGGGTTTAATAAAAGGACAAACCTCGTCCCTGCTTCGTAAACCAACCGTACTAGTTTGAGATCTCGGTGCACAATCTGCTTTTGGTGCATGTATTTGACACTGCTAACCAATTGCGCAAAAAGAGGTTGGGCTTCTTCTTCCGGCAGCATTTGGCGCGCTCGGATATGCTCGAACAGCTCACCTCCGGGAGCATATTCGAGTACGACTGCAAAATACTTTTCGGTCTCGATCATATCGTAAAGCTTGATGATATTTGGATGATGCAATGTCTAGAGTTGTTTCTTTACACGTCAGCTACCCAATATATCTTCCCGCTTCATATGATAGCAAATGCGATTCACCTTGAGCGCGTACACCTCACGTTCAATCCTAGTCCGTCGCGCATCGGATTCTGCGGACTCCTTGCGAATGAATTTGACTGCAACCTATGCATCGTTCTAAAACAGCAATTCTGGATGCGATTGTTTTCCACATTCATACTTCTTGCTTTGACGCCAAATGAACCGCGAATTTGACTTTTCCATATTCACCCACGCCAAGGGTCTGCATCAACGCATAAGGGCCAAGCTGCTTCGTCTGGAATGCACGCTGACGCCGGCTCGATCGTTTTAACGCGCGTGGCTTTATAACAGGTAGTGTATCCTTCTGGGGATCGTGGGTCATGTCCATCGACAAGCGGAGACTATTGCTTTGCAATTTCAGATGCTGCAAAAGCAAAAGAAAGATCAAGTGGAGAAAGGGTTGCAGGGCCACCGTTTGTTCATTTATATCACATAATTGAATTATGGCATAAACATTGACAAGGTGACAACGCTGTAACTCCAGAGATTCCTTCTATTCCGTAAAGATTGGTCTCTTCTTGGTAAAATTAACCCCTTTTGCCCGCTCTCCCTTTCATCCTTCCTCTCCACAAAATCCCCTTGATGCAGGGCATCGTGCAGCCCATTGGGAAGGGGGTCGATCGATTGAAGGGGAGGACATTTTGGTGAGTTTATGCATTATAATGAAGGAGGCAAAATATGCAAGAATACATAGTATGGTTAGATAATGAAATGAGATATGACCGCAGCTACGAGCATCCAGAAAAATGTAGGAGGCTCAAGCGCGGTTCCTTGGCTGGCTTTTTTGTCCTTTGTGTCACTACTGATTCCGCTAGGCGGCTTTACCGCGGGCTGGATAGTGGAGCAGCTATCAAGATCCTTGCGGCTCGGTCGAGCCGCTTGGGCATAGCCCTCAAAATCGCATTGTCCTTTTGGATGGCTCTTCATGTACTGCTGGTAGAGCCAGCTTAGCTTTTCGGATGGGCTACAAAAAGAGTAAGCACCATAGATTCCCTTCTCGGCATTTCCTCCGATTTCGCTGCAAGACACGAGGCCACAGAGCATGTCGATCTGATCACCGGTGGGATTCAGAGTGCTATTTCCCTCAGACGTGTTGGATAGCTTATCAGAAGCGACGCAGGATAGGTTGTCGCGCATGCATTTGCACGCGCCTTCAGATGGGGTTGGCGGCAACTGCGTTGAGGCCTTCCAGTTCTCCGACTGAGGAGGACAGCTTATGGCATGTGCAGCACTGCTGCTACTGCTGCTGCTGGCTAGGGCATCCATCTTGACGCCTTGGGGTTTTACCTGGCTCAAGACCTGCTGGAGGTTCTTGTAATCCGGAAGAGGCGATGCCACACCGTTTGAAATATGGACTAGACCATAATTGTTGTTCTCCTGCGTCCACTCGTACACAACCCCACCCGACCAGACACCCGTCATGTCAGGACCATAGATTGCGGCTACCTCGGTGAACTCGCGTGGGGTCACAAGATTGCAGCCATATTCGGAGAGAAAGACAGGTTTGCTATAATTCTCAAATTCCTTGGTTCGATCTGCGTATCCTGACTTCTGGAAACTCGAATTGCCACACCATTCGTACATGTTCACGCCAAAGAAGTCGACCTGCTCATCTGGTTCGCCGCATGCAAAATAGTCCTTGATCGCGTCCCGGATGAACTCGTCGTCATTGCTGGCGTAGCCTACTGGGATGGATCGCTTATGGGTCGCCTTCAGATACTTTTTGATATCCCGGACAGCGGCCTTCACATACGCCGAGGCAAGCGTGTTGGTCTTGTCATTGGTCACCTCGTTGCCGGCAACAAAGGCAAGCATATTGGGATAGTTAGCAAACGCGCTCACGGTCTTGGTGTAGGCGCTGTAGAGCCGGGTGTCATACTCTGGCATTTTGCGGTTGATGGAGTACTTGGGTGTTGCAATGTCGAGCAGGAGATAGATACCTGCATCCGCAAAGGACTTCATGCATGCGTCGTGGTTTTTGGAGGGATCGACCTCATAAACCCGCAGAACATTCAACCCTAATGACTTCATCAGCTCAGAGTCGCGTGCACAGGCAGCCGGATCCGCCAAAGGGTCATCAATCGCAGATCGACTGAGATGCTCCATCTCTCCTCGGGGCTGATAAGCTACGCTATTGTGATATGACCTCAAGTGTTAAAACCTCCACAAGCAGGAAGACCTACCAAGACCTCTTATGTTCCCTCTCCACGCTTACCCTTTGATGAAAAACTGGTCCTTCGTCACAGAGTCAAAAAATTTGTTGCCCTGGATCACGATCGGGTTGAGCGCCTGCGCAGCTGCATGGATGGACAGCAACGCGCCAAACACGGTAAGCTTCATCGCAGGAAAGAATAAACGTGTGAGTGTGTATATATGCGTGTATGCGCGTTCGCACAAGTTTATGTATTGTTGTGGAAAGTGGAATGCAACAGGGAGCGAGGATCACCTCGTCTTTATATGTCTTTTAACTGATGTGCTGCGAGCGTAAATTATAAGAGCAAGGAGTGAGAGGGGCATTTAATCGCATGTAGTGATAAGAACATCCTCAGCACGGACCGTGCGTGCATTTGATATGGTATGCTCTGGTTATATATGCGTCACCAAGTACGTGCATAAATAAGCACACATTCCCCCAGTCTATTATTAATATCTTCGCCCCAAGTTCTTTCCATTAGAAAGATCAAATCAAGCAAAAAGGCTACCCCAGTACTGATGGGAAGCCGACCCAGCCATCGACCTTTTCTTCTCTTCAAGTCGCGTCAATAGAATACGTTTGCGCTATCTCTTTTATCACACTGCACTATGTACGAGGTTACGTGGAATGAGTAGACTTCTCCGTCATAGTTTCGCTTTGATGGGCAAGGGGTCATGGTCATATATATATATATATATATATATATATCCAGAACTAAGTGTACGCATAGGCTAGACCCTTTATTTTTACGTCAACGGAATGGGAAATTACAAAACACTCTACGTAGCGCGTGTAGTTGACCAAGGTATCTTTATTTACATTTCAGTATGCTGGTCCATTCGACAGAGTAGTACGCAGGTTTGCAAGACATGTGTTTTTCTTCCTCCCCCCCTCCATCAATTCTCGGCAGCTGGATCGCCTTCGTCCTGATTATGGCTCTTGTAATATTTCTGGCCAAGAAAGCCTGCGCCAGCAGCGAAAGCTCCAGCGAGAAGTGCAGCACCAACGTCACCTGCTACGCCCTTGTTACGGAGATTTTTGACACGCTTGAGTTGTTCTTCCTTAGCATAAGTGCGGCCCTGGACAGGATTTCCTGGTTCGGCGTCACCGATGGTCAAGTGGACAATGCCCGCCACCTTTCCAGTGACATTGAAGAGTTCAAAGAGACCATTGATAGGCGCCTGATTCAAAGCGATGGTGGCAAAACCAACGAGCTCGTCGACACCTTTCTCGGCATCCATAACTTCAACGTAGAGATCGGTGTGCCCGTTTAGGCCAAATTCAAATGTCTCGTTCCAGGCCGCTTGGGCGCCTGCGTCCTTCTTGACCTCGGTTCTCTGGAAGGCATCGCTGTCCTCCGGGTCCAGATATAGCCTAAGGTAGGGGTCATTCTTGCCGCCATGTTCAACGTCGATTAGGTCACGAGCAGAATGGACAGTAACGCGGAGAGTCTGAGATGAAGGCATGGTGTTGATGAAAAGATTGGATATCCTAATAACGAAAATAAAAGAATTTGTCTGTATTTATAGTAGATACGTAGAACATTGGACGGGTTCTACGACTAGTGTGTGTTAGACCCATCTTGCTAGGGCGTCCATAATTCTTAGCTAGACTTTTAAAGCCGGGATATTGATTTCTGTCCCACACGACGTACACATCGATGATGTATGAGCACTAGCTCACCACCCACCACCGCCTCCTAATCCGTGTTACACGACTCCAATGACGTACTAACGTCCATCCAAATCCGTGCATTCATATCGCTCATCCGTCAGCCGTCAGCCTAAACTTTCTTATCCTTCACACTCGCATATTGGGTATTTGCGCTCAAATGCATCACAATACTAATACGGGATAGGCCATCTTCAAAATGCACTTCGCTAAAGACCGGACATTCGGCCTATGACGTCATTTCTTCTCTCTCGCAAAAAGAGGCCCTTCCCCGACATATCATGCAATTGCGATATCTTGATATCTGCAAATGTTCAATGCTAAGTCGCCGGGATAATCATCGATAGGAAAAGACTAGAGGAATAACGGACGTAGCGAGCAAAGCCATGATTCTTGTAGATGTACGACATGTTGTAGAGACAAGTAGCATGCAGACATGTGCAAATCATGTTTAATAGACAGAAATCAAGCTCGGGAGCAGGTAATGAGAAAAGAGTAGGGAATGTAATAATGATAATGTAGTTGATTAAAGTAAGCAAGCGTATCAGCAGTGGGGGTGAGGGAGGGTTCGATCATCATCAGCGATCTAAACGATAGGCAGAGGTGCATGTTCATGTTGCAGTAGCTGCACGTTCAGACCCTTCAGCCTTGATTTTGCTGATGTCAGCATCACCAGCAGAAGTGGCGACAACGCCAGTTCCTGCATCCTCCACGGGTTTGATTTCGCCCTCCTCCGCACTGATCTTCGGTGCTTCGTCTTCATGAGTGGCAGCTGTAGTATCCGGTTCGTCCGCTTCTGTAGGTTTAGGATCCTCAGAATTCTCCATTGTTAGATCTCTCGCCGTGTTTCCAGTGTAGACCGCAGGCAGATTCTCTATAGGGATCTTTTCCGAAAGCGTCTCAACCAACTCCTGGCTATTGTGCCATTGAAACACATCCATAAGCGCGCCGTTCTCTCTATCACATGTTGCATTATGAAGAAATACATACTTGGAGCAGACAACAAACTTTTTGACAGTGGCCTCAGGAAGCCAGGGGCGGACGAAGTTGAAGATCTTGCTGTAATGAAACATTAGTGTTATTGTTATGCTTAACACACTATGAATCTTACCTTCCCCACCATGGCACGTTGACAAAAAATTTGGTGGACTGTTTCCGTTGTGGCGATAGACACCGGCAGTTCAGTTGTGCTTGTCTGATACATTGTTGAATACTAAACTTACGAGGAACTCTGGGTAATTATCTTGCATGAGCTTGATAATCTCCTTGGTGGCCGCCTTCGCGTTGGTAGTCCGACCGAACATCGAGGCGCCCTTGTAATCGTGAACTTGGACCATCGAGTCCACCTCAGTAAAATCAATCAACTGAACACCTTTCTCCATCAATTGAACACGCCAGCGAATAAACCTGTCAAGCACTGTTAACTTCATCCAATATTGAAAAGGCTGCGCACTACCTTTCTTTGTCGCCAAAGACCTTTTCTTGGTCAAGGTTGCCATAAAAGTTATAACACACCGGACGTTTGTCCTTATCCGTCTTCAGGATATACCCAACTTCACCAAACACAGAGTCGTCAAAGTGTTCCTCAAGAATCGTGTCTGCCTTGAATTCACGTCGCCAGGCAATATTGTTCGAAAGCATCTTGCTAGCCGCCTCGAGATCCAAATCCCTGAGTATATTGAATTCATTATTGAATTCATTGGCAAGAGAAACTAAGAACATACCTCGCACGGAGGTACTTGACAAGCAAAACATCGAGGCGCTCATCGTCGGAATCTTTGTCCAGTGCAATGCCATACAGAGCGTACGGCTCAGGTTCGCCTTCTGACTTGAAGGCAGCCTTTAATACATCAGGTAGAATAGCCTTAAGCTTGGCGACGGCTTCGGTCTCCTCAGGCGTAAATTGCTTGACGAACTTGTTTTGAGTCATTGTAAATCAGGACGGGAGGAAAAAAAAAAAAAAGTATGGGAAAAATCGGCCTTGAATTCATTTTCATCAGCATGTTAAATTAAGGAGAAATGCGCATGCGTGTAACACCACTCCAAAGTTCTTCCAATCCATACATCTATCATTTTCCAAAATCAAACTTGTACCCTGCCTGTTCTGAAGTCGCAGGTTCACAAAGATAAAATCGCGTTTTGCCCAGAATAGCATGATGACAAATCAAATGTCGCATGCAAATCTATCTTTATAAGAATTCGTCCTTCTGACTCTTTCTCTTTTATACACTTTTATATCCTGAAATAAGCAACTTATTTTTTTACGAGGATGGCTAAGAGCATGTCGTTAATGAACGTGGCTGTCCTGAACCCATGGACTATGTTGATGATGAAGAAATGTACTCTCTGCGATCCATTTGTTCTCGGACTAAACATCTGCGTAGCATATCTTGCAGAGAGGACTCTGATTTTACTACCACACACTTTCCCAAGCGAAAGGATACAGACATTTAGATGAAAGAAGCAGGGATCAAGCGCAGTTACACAGCGTGCACTGACCAATACAAGGTCAGATTCTTCAAACGGATGTTTGAGAAGGACTTGAGTGCATCAGCTGCTGCAAAAAAGCTAGGCATCCATGTTCATTTAGCCCAGCGATGGGCATTACAGTACAAGAAAGTGTCTGACTGCATCTTTACGAAAATTAAAGCGAGGGATCGTTCGCGTATTCTCAATGAAGAGCATAAGAGCGTTATTTTTGAACGCGTTAATGAGAATCCACCATTATAATAGAGCAGCTGATGATACAACTGCTCCAAAGATTTGAGGGTCTCAAAGTATCTAAAACGACGCTCCATCGATTTATGAAAAACGAATGCAACCTGTCATTGAAAATGGCTCGGTTTTCAGCCTGTAGATAGGAATAGTGCTGCCAAGATCCAAGAGCGCCTTGACTGGGTATGCAAATGGGACATGACCGACATCGACTTTAGAAAACTGTGTTTTCCTTGACGAGTCTGGATTCCATATTAATATGAAACGCAGTATGGCATGGTCCAAGAAAGGGACCCCTACAGTGGTCACAATACGAAAGACAACCACAATCTCGGGAGCAATCTCCGCATCAGGGATCATTAAATGTAGCTTGAGGCTCACGCAGCCCCCAATCAAGAAAAGAAAGAGGGCAGGTCGATCTGAAGTTGCGATCAGAGAAACTGTAACTGGGCATTATGTCAGCTTCCTTAAGACTACGATGGACGAGATGGATAAATATGAACATATGGAGGGCCATTATTCGGTAATGAATACTACACCTATCCATAAGACTGAGGATATCGATGTGCTTATCTTCCATCCTACTCGCCTGAACTCAATCCGATTGAGCAGTTCTGGTCAGTTGTCAAGAGCAAAGTACATAAAAGGCATTAGGTTACCCTTGTTCCATTCTGAAAGTCTTCTAATATTCCGATCCTCTTTAGATAACGACATCAGCCTAATTCAGGTGCCTCGAGAGGATAGGATATGGGCTTTGGGTGAGACCGTAGTTTGGCTGCACCTGCGCAGGTCTCCCATCAGGGCTTCGTCGAGGTGCTTTATCCTCATCTGCTTCTGCCGCTAGTGTCGTCGTTGGTCCATCCTCGTTCCTTCCTTTCCTCTCTCTTCAGCCATTGTTACTACATTGTCACATCTAGCTATTTTCAGCGTAAGTTGAAGAGTAAGAAAGGAGCGGATATTCTCTATCGACTAGCGGGTATCCATGCAACAAATTTATGTTTTTTTATGTGCCATCTTATTTTACTTTATATGCGACATAATTTCCGTATAGGCTCGCTTGACTCCGTTTTTGAGGTGGGTGCCACACTTCTTTGTTTTGTATTTTCTTAAAGAGATAACAAAATGGCATGTTCCATTAATCCCGATCGTCCACTGCTGGTTGGGCCAGAAATACCGGAACATCCATACCCACATTGCATTTCTGGCACCGTGGTTAAAGGATTTGGTCGAGGATCCAAGGAGCTTGGCATTCCAACTGGTGCGTTTGTCAATGTGCGTGTGTGTGTGTGTGTGTGTGTGTGTGTGTGTGTGTGAATCGCCCTCCAGAGGTCTTGGTGTCAAACGCTCATCGAGAACTCATATTAGCCAATCTCTCTGAGGACGCCATTGAGGCGATGTGTACTGACTTTTCGTCGGGCATCTACTATGGTTGGGTGCAGATCGGTGACAAGGGCACAGAGGTATATCCTATGGTTATGAGCCTAGGCTGGAATCCATTCTACAAGAATGAAAAACGTTCGGCGGTAACGAAAGGAGGATTGACACGGGCCACGTTAGGAAGAACGAAATGCTGACGGAGGAAATGGGGGGGGGGACGCTGATACAAATAGGAAGTGCATATCATCCATGACTTCCCCAACGATTTCTATGGGATCGCTATTCGTGTGATGGTGTTGGGTTATGTTCGACCTGAACAGAATTATCCCACCTTAGGTGAGCTATGCGGCGGGTGACCTATTATCATCCCTCCTTATAACCCTCCCTCTTTCAATCTTTAGAGGCTTTGATCCGTGACATTCTTACGGATGTCCAGGTGGCAAAAACGTCACTTCGGCGGCCTGCCTACGATTTGTTCAAACATCACGAATTGTTCGGCACCCAGTGTTGACATACAGCTTAAATAAAGGATGGCAAAGCGCTACCTCCCTATATATATATATATATATATATATATATATATATCACGCGGGCGACGAGTGTGTGTATATATGTGTCTGTGTGTGTGTGCTATTCTTTTGCTTTATTCGACTTTGGTCATCTTTTGCTTTTCAGAGACAATGGGGGCTGCATGAATGCCACCGACGGTCTTGACAAGCAGAATCACAAGATCATTCATCTTGCGGACACAGTAAAAAATGGGAACTCGATTGGGAAGTGCCACTTCCCAGAATCCTGACTTGCCCGACGCGAGAGGTTGACCATACGAAGACGTAGGCTTAGGCGCAGCCATCATGGCCATGATGATGAACTAGTTTTTGGAGGGAGGATGGTCACGTTATATGAAAGAGCATACAACCTTCTGCGACTTACACTTGGGTATATGATACCGAAGATAGCTCCCGAATGTAAAGTCGACAAGAAGAACGTCAGAATCGTCAGCGGCGTGCCTATTTGTAGACCGAGAAAAAATAACCAAGTAAAAAAATCAAGTCCATTATCTCTTGCAACCTGCCCTCATCACCCTTACCAAAGCCAAGAAAGTATGCCCAATGCTCTTCGACATACGCGAGGCGCTGTTCAAGTGTCCAGCCCATGTAAAGCCACTTGTACCTAATCCAGAGGATGTCAACCAACTATACCGTCGGCAAACTTTAAACAGTCGACGTACTCGAAACTGTAATAGGACATGACAATACAATTCATCATGAAAGCGAGGAAGGTGCCAATCTGCGGCACAAAGGCTCGTAAGAGAACGCCAAATACACCACAGTTGACGTAGAAGATGGTGGTGTAAACAGTGGAGGCCATGCTCTGGACGATGTTGGTCGATCCGCTTGTCGAACGTGGATTATTTTTTGCCTGCACTTGGAACGCTTTTTCAGCAATCGGTGTAAAGAACCGCCCATTGATAACGAGCAGTGAGATATACATAGGGTATCCAAAGAGCGCCTTTACAGAGAAGAAGATTCGTTAGTATTCCACCTCTAGGGAGAAACCCGGAGCTTACTGCATAGGAGCACCCGAGGACGCTGTATGACGGGTCACTAAAAAAGGTCTCGAGAATCAAGAGTGTACCGAGAAAAAGGAAACCATTCATAGCCGCTACTTTGATCATAGACTGTTGCACAGTTGACGATCTAAACATTTCGCGTAACAAACGCATGTTAATTGGCATCGAGGTCTGAACGGGCATCTCGAAATTATCCTATTTCAGGAGATAGTCAACGCCTTACGAATAGAAGAGGACAATGCTCTTGGGCCAATTGCTGGCCTGTTCAACGCCATTCAGATAGTAGGACCAGTGCTTGGAAGCGGGTGATTGCGTGGTGGTTGCCATGTGCGAGCAAGTGGCCGGGCGTCTGGGTGGATAAAGCAAGCGCTCCGTGCCTAAGGACTAACTGAGTCTAAATAGTGAGGGAAATCACCTCTCATTTTCATGAGCCTGCTGCATGGCTTAGGACACTTTCTACGTTTCGTGATGCTACTTTTGTATTTACATGTCAGCCTTTTATTTATGGCCCTATTCTACCTGTCGAAGAACGCTTCATGAAACGTAATTGGAAATCATTGTATGCGGGTGACTCACATAGAGAAGCAGCCGCACAGGTGCCTTTTGCAAAATAGGGCTCCGCTCTGCGTGCAGCATTCGTGGTCTTATTTTTATATATATATATTTTTGTTTATCCAGCCCGGGGTACCAAACAATAGCATATAGTGGTACTCTGGATTCGCCAACTTCGCAAAGACAAGGGGGGTCGAACCATGAATACTTGGGGCATTTCAGCCTCTTAACGCAACACGCTTATCTCTGAACATGAGCTCTATTGCTTACAGCATGCCCACTTAACCCCTGGAGAGCAACCGAAAGGCTGCACTATTCCCGCTTCTGTGAAACAGGGTGATACGCTGGGAGAGAGGGAATCCCCTGATTAGGTTATATCATCGGGTTTGAACCCGGCTGCGGCGCAGACGTTTCTGCGTACTTATTCCAGACTTGCATCTCAAATGGATGTGCCGATAAACCATGCAGTATGGATGGGAACATGCTATCTCTCTGCTAGTACATGAAGTGGAAAGTAAAAGGATAACATGATGTCCTTAGCGCGATGTATGCGAGCATCGTTAACAATAATAAGTCCAAGAGTATCACCTCATTTACCCGTATATATTATTCTACATGGCATCTATTTTGTTCATCGACGCGTGTAAGCGACATAGTAGTATTATCGGATGCAAGAAGGACTATGGCACTGCTACGCAAGGAACGTTGCTTCTATGTATATACACAACCATGAAATCGACGTCCGTGACACGGGAAACAAAGGGGCGGGCAACCGTCTGGAAGTCGGCCAAAGATGTTTCAGGCAATGGAAGCAACAGAAACACCCGTCTAAACTACGTGTATACTTTAGCTGCACGACTGGCAGCATATTCCGATATAAGTACATGCACACAAACCAAAAGTACACGCGGGTTACATCTTTTCTTCTTCTTCTTAAAATGCTTCAGCAGCAGGATACCGATCGCATCATACTTGCACCGCCTTCCCCACCTTGTTCTTCCATTGCTCACGAAGATGAAAAGCTCCACATCAGCAGTAGCAGCTTAAAGAGCATCGGCCCATCCGTCATAGAGACACTCTCCCACTGCAACGACGACATCCACAAGGCTCAGCGCTGTCTCAAGGATCAGTACAAGCGCGGTGTCCTTTTGCGTTCGTACACTGAACCTTCTTCTGGTGCATCATCGAATCTCATGGACTGCCACCGCCTTGCAGTCGAGGCCCTGCAGCATTTGTACGTTCAAGAGCGCCACCGCCATATTGCCTCGATCCAACAGGTTAATCAGGCCAATGAACAAATTGCCAAGGTAAGAGCAGTAAAGAGACCATTTTTATGACCTACTAGTTCAACATCTGCAACGTCGTGTAGCTTCAACAAGAGCTGGCGCTTCAGAAACGTCAGCACGATGCAGCACAACGCAAGGTAGCTACATATATACATATATATACGAGCAATGCAGCTTCGTGTCTGATCTATATTGAGCTTTTTTTTTTTAAAAAAAAACATATAACATCATATATCAGATACAGCAAGAGATGGATCGCGTCTATGAGCTTGCAGATACTCTACTTGATATTTCATCAGTAGCTGCACCTACCCCGGCAGCGCGGAGCCACAGAAGACATACAGCAGGGTCGCCTGCAGAGCTGCACAGTCGCTTGCGTGACATTTTGGGCAATCTCATCTTGCTTCAGCAACGCCCCGCTTTGATGTTTGACTCTCCTCACTATTATGAACGCGATCACTACCCTCCAGCAAGCTTCCAAGTCCCATATTAGCTATGTATCCTAGTTTCAATGCCTTCTCTGTTCTCTTCTCTGTCTTGATTATGTTGTATACCTTCATTCAAATAAATTACATACCCCGTTTTTTTTTGGTATCGCTTTAATCCATCTATCACCCGCTTATGCTGGATTGAACCCAATTTAGAACCAGTTGCGCTACATGTGTTCTCTCTCTTTTGCCATGTACGAGACCCTGCCTTAGCATGACAACGCCAGCAGCAAAAATAAACTCGGGCCCTGCCCGAAAAGAAAAGAACAGATCTTTCGCCCTAGCCAGCAAGGCAAAAAATAAGTAAGAGCAGAATAGTGGGATATTCTTGTTATCCAACATAGAGTAATTAAAAACAATCCTAGCTACGTCTGCTCGAGACATATGCGTCTCTTGAACGTGATCTTTTCCGTCGACTTCGTTCCCTATTGCTATCGCTATCTCTGCTGCTGCGACGGCTGCTACTGTTGCTACTATGTCTGCTACTTCGCTCTCGACTTCGACTGCTATGGCGGCTGCTATGGCGGCTGCTATGACGGCTGCTGTGACGGCTGCTATGGCGGCTTTCACTGCGGTTATCTGATGGGCTCCGGCTCCGGCTCCGGCTTCGGCTTTGACTTCGACGAGAGCTACTACGTGGAGATCTGCTTCTGTTGGCTCGCAGCTCATTATCACTTTCATTCGCACGTTCCTCAAGTCTTTGCTTGGCTACTTTTTTGAAAAGACTCGTCTCCTTGTATGCATAGGCTGCCCGTCGACTTTGCTTCTTGAAATCTCCGGCTTTGGCGCCCAACCCAAGCAATGCTTCTCGTTGCTTTACGGGCACAAAGGGTTTGGGTAACCTATAAGAAGTGTTAATCATGATTGGCAGATGATTTGTTATCTGTCTCGCAAAACACCTACGGCATATTCTTCCTGTTTCTGCCTATTCCCTCGCCTTCCTTCCAGCCCAGTCCTCGAAGTAGTGCCGCACCAAACTGATCGACTGGCACTCGCGTATAATCATCCATGGTCGCTTCATCTGGCCTTGACATGACGTCTTCGCGGAAGGCTTGAGTTTCATCCACCGCTGGAGAGATTACCATACTAGACCGTGATGATTCCTCATCATCTGTTTCAGCTCGAGACGCTTCTACAATGGTTATTTTTTTCCATTAGTCATAATATCCTATTTTCTTCCTTTTTGGCCATCCATCGCTTTACCTTTCAGTATTGCTTCTTCAGCCAACTGTTCAAGAGTTTTAGATTGAATGTCTTCGCCAGCGATGGTCGTGCTCGTCTCTTGGATGGCTTCTGTATCTACTGTTGTCGTCGTCGTTGACGTGGGGGCTGTTTCTTCCGGGGCGGGACCTCGCGTCATAATTTGTAAACCAAATGATTGCGTTTGCTGGCTCAATACTTCGGGTTTCTGTTCGGCCTCTCCCACTTGTTGCTTTCGAATGGCTCCATTCGGGACGTATATTTGTCTTCTCCTTTTTCGCCAATCTTCTGCTGATTGGATAGGAGCGATCACCAGTGGTTTGCTTTCTTCTTTCTTGTCCAACCTTTTACACACATAAAAAGAGACCGCGAAACAGCGAAACGCAGATATGAGCATCAAAGTTGCATGTATACAGCCCGTATCAGAGAAAGAAATAGATAGAAAGAGAGAAATGACAAATGTGTGTGCATGCATGAGTTGATGCGAATGTAACAAGACCGTAGCTCCTTCGATTCATGAAGTAGCAAGGGCGATCAGTCTTGGATTAACTGACGCACAGGTGCCGGTCCTGGCCAGGTAAGCAAGTGTCGAAGATTAAAGAGGATTAAGGATTTTAAAAGAAATGCAACTTACTCTTGTGCCCGATTGCCTTCGAATCCGGCCACCATGGCAATCTGCTCTACCTCGTCCTGATCATCCTCATCATCGCCAAAGGCGAATCTGTTGCTTCTATTGAACTGGGCGCGCGATCCTGCCTTTTTAGTGAAGGGCAGCTTTGTGCCAGTCGAACTTGTGGAACTTGGACTTGACATTGATTGCGAAAGGTGATGTAAAAGACCGTCGGACTGCGGAATAGAGACTACTGCTATTTCTCTGAGCAAGCTGACACCGTCAGTTCATTTGCGCAACCCCCATCCCACCCCCAACCCAAGCCATACTCCGCCTGTCCGAAGTTCTAGAGGGACTATTGCCGTCACAACTAATTGCCATGTCTTCTATATCCCGGCGTCATGCGTAACCATTTCCCCTAAATCAAAAATCACGCCACTTGATTCATTGATAGAACTTGACAAGAAATCTTTGCACATGGCAAATTAAATGTCGCATACGCAAAAAATGGTGTCGCCAAAAAAGTTCAGCAAACTACGGTGGAGCGATCGGTTTTTTTATGAGGATGGACAGGACCGTATTTTCGTCGAGCATGGCTGAACTGAGACTATGGACGATGTCACTGATGACGAGACATTTCTTCCCACGCAGACTATCTGAGTGGTTGATCTTGAAACGGTAGCTGTGAGCGTGTTGCTACGCATATCGCAAGAGAAAGGATGCAGAGACTTCCAGATGAAAAAAGCAGGTTTTACACGTAATTACGCACAACTTATATTGACCAAAACACGGTTAGATTTCTCAAGCTGATGTTTGAGAAAGTTTACAATGCGGAACAGGGAGGAATACATGCCCGTTCATCATGGCAGTATGGAAACAACAGTGGCAGCATTCCTTAGGAAACAAGGTACCAGGGGTTGTCTAGGTATCCCTAATGACCAGATGAGTCTTACATTATGATAAATCTATCCACGATCGATTGCTCCAGAGATTTGAGGGACTTAAAGATATCTAAACCGACTTCCGCCGGTTTATGACCAATGCATGCAACATCTCATTAAAATGGATGAAAGGATTAGTATAATGATACGAACGGCCATCATCTGGTAACAGATATGTAATGCACCCGCTTATGAGGCTGAAGATAATCGCAGATGACCTCCTGGATAGACTTTGGTGTTGAGCCGAAGTGATAGGTTTCAAAGGATTTGGGCAAGGGTTAATGAAATCTTATAGATATGGCATTTTATATTCCCATGAGACCTTTTTTAATTTTTAAAATAAAGTATGTCAATATCGGTAGCTTTTGTTGACGGGTTACAGTATTTGTATTCCTCTAGTTCCTTGTTTACTTTACATGTTGGGCCGCTGTAGCAGCGTTACAAGCAAAACACTTCCAAGATTTGGTTCAAGGACGTACTTCTCGTTCGTAAAACATCGCGGCACTCTTGAACAGCTATAAAGTAGTAATACCTGGGTTGCGTCATGTATATATGAACGCATTGGACCAGTACAGTATGGAGATCCAAGAGCGGCCCTATTAAGTGGGTTACTGGTACATGGCTGACGTTAATTTTAGAAGTAACTAGGATTTTCCAAGATGAGTTTGAGCTCCCCATTGGAATGAAGCACAGCATAGTACGGTCAAAGAAAGGGATCTCTACAGTGCTTACAGTACTAAAGCCAATCATAAACTCGCCATTAGGTATGATTAAATGTAGCCTAAAATCTCCCGCAGCCGCCAGCCAAGGAAAAATAAATGAGGCAAATTAAAGTTGCACTAATTCACAACGCTGGAGGTGTCCTAGATGTCCATCTGGATAGCCCATGGAGTGGACCCTGGGTGTGATAACTCAAAAGATGTGGTGATTGAATGAATCGAACTTTCGATTAGCTAACGAGATAACTTTTACACTAAGTACTGATACGAGAGCTTCAACGTATTTCATGCGACATGCTTCCCTGATCGTTTGGGATGAGGCTGTTATGGGTGGCAAGTATTCCTTTGAGGCCGTAGACAAGACGCTCAAGGACACCACGGGCGCAATTGAACCTGCCTGCGAACACGTCCCTTTTGGTGGTAAGGTGGTTGTTTTCGGTGGCGACTTTCGCCAATTGCTTCCAGCCCTCAAGAACAGCACACGCCCAGATGTCGTCGCAAATACCATCCAGCGCACTACGTTTTGGCCCCATGTTCGCGTTCTGCATCTGAACATCAACATGCGAGTGAAGAATGCAGGGCCTCAAGCCGCTGCCTTTTGCTGACCTGCCTCTTGCTGTTGGTGACGACCGGCCACCGTACCAGGAAAGTTTCGAGATTCTGCAACAGTGGCGTATTGATGCAAAAGACAGCATGGATCTCATCGATGCCATTTACCCATCAATCCGCCTCTCTAATCCGCCGTCTGTCCAATTCCACAATGGTGCTATCCTTGCCACCAAGTATACCGATGTTGATGATATTAACAACAAGGCTTTCAGCATCTTTCCTGGTGGAAGCAAGGAGTCATTCGCACGACCGCATCATCGACGCTGACGACTCCGATGCAGCCGCTGCAAATTACCCTCCCGAGCTCCTCAACAGCCTTAATTCTGCAGGAGCCCCTCCACACTGCTTGAGGTTAAAGGTCGGTATGCCTTTGGTATTGCTGCAAAATCTCGATCCTGGAGCAGGCCTCTGCAATGGTACCAAGGTCATCCTCACAAGGCTTATGGATCATTCAATTGCCGTTAGAGCTATTGCTCACGGACCGCAGGGCATGGAGCACATTCGACCTCGGATCAACCTATGCACCAAAGACGGCGAGATCTCATTTGTCCTGTGTCGTCGTCAATTGCCTGTTTATCCTGCGTTCGCCAGGACCATCCATAAAGCGCAAGGCCAAACGATGTCCCGTGTCGGTATCCAGCTTCGCGAACCGGTATTCGCACACGGGCAGTCATATGTCGCACTGTCACGAGCAACAGACCCTGACAGCCTACACATGGCAGGATATGGCGATACGGCGGCTACCCACCCCGCAACAGTGAATATGGTGCATCCAGAGGTTCTTCTCCGCGAGTCGATCTCTGCGTAAACATTAATTATGCCCATACCATTCCTTTTTACTTATGACCCCTCCTTTACTATTGTTCATCTGCTTATGACGCCAACTTTTCCCTCCACTCATTCCCCTATGATCTTTTCCCTTTCCTTTCCTTTTTCGTCAATAAAAACCACGACCTGTCCCGTGTAACCAACTTGCGCCACGAAGCAAAAACTATCGTCCCGCAACACGAACGGGGTGTCTAGGGGGGTTTACCCCCCAGCGAGCCGAATCCTCTGTAGCCCAGGAAGCGACTGACACGGAGCGCAGCGCAGGGACTCAGTCAGACGGGCGAAAGAGGCTGGAGGCTCGTATTCAATTAAATAACCTATAAGCTTATTGACAATACCCAAAAATGGATGAGGAGCAGACGTTCGGTGTCACTCGCTCCAGGATTCTCTCCATTTCGCCCTACCTATTAGGAATTATCGTTACAACCGAATCCGCCCTCGAGACACCGTGAATGTAAATGTTCTCAATGAGTCTGTGCGCACACACATTCAATACAATCCCCGGAAAAGAAAGACACCTCTCTTATATCTGTCGTCCTCAATTTGCCCGACATGCTCTCGGCTCAAGAATATGGTAAGCCATCGATTTATGCGCCACCACATAGTATACAGCTCGCAAAATACAAGTATATTTCCCAAGGCCTAAAGATCAAGCCTAAAGAACGCGAGAATGGCCGGACGTACGACGTCGCAGAGCGAAGTGCGATGGGCTTGAGTGCGCCCAATAAGCAATCTTTCGAGAGAAAATACAAGCACATCATTCTGCAGGTTGCACTCGCTTCCTTCACGCTCTATTCCAGACGATCTCGTAAGTGCTCCCACAGGAATGCGCGTACTGTTGCATGCGGACTCGGATTGCCCTCAACTCGGATTTTACGGATTCGGGTGTGGGACATTTGCGTTCTGGTTCCCATACCGGTTCAACCCGTTAGATCCGTCACTGTCAAAGCTTGAATACCGGGTTCCAGCCATTGTAATTCATTTAATGCTGTAATTCAAAGGCAATTACAGCAGTAGAAACACAAGAACAGTAAAACGATTTTGAAGGAGGGAAACAGGTGATGCAAACCTGTGGGATAAGACGAAATCAGCTGTAATCGCTTATGCATAGTTGATATTGCGATAACAGTCTCTATGCCTCGGGATAATGGAGTGCCAGCCGTCTTGTCATTCTAAGCCCTCCTTTTCTTAGGAAGCTCAAACTGCTTTTCCGTCTATTCACCCTCTTCCAATGAAGCAGCACATTTGTCGCTGTCACCATATTCTCCTTTTATTCCCTATATATGACCCTCTTCGTCTTTTCACTGACAGTAATCGTTCTTACACGAATATATCTGCGGATATAATAATGTAAGGAGAACAAAGGCCAGATAGCCCTTGGCAACGCTTGCCGTAAGACACCAGCTGTGGCACACTTAAATGGACGCAGACGTAAGTGTACTGGCAATTGAAATGCAAAGAAGTAAATTGCAATCGGTAGTTGATTGGATTACTGTAATGTTATAACAGCAGCTTAAACGAGAAGGGAATTACCCATTACTCAATCCCGGCAAAATAAATCGGTTTGATCTCAATCCTCGGCTTGATTACTCGAATTCGGCATGCGATAAACATAGCTGAAAGCTGTTTGTCACTAATAGAAAGTAGTAATAACACTTTGAAGGCGAACGAGCTTTATGGATTATGGATTATCAGAACGCGGATCCGGATTGCAGATTGCAATCCATTTAGCAAACGGATCGGATCCGGTGTAAGCAATCCGTTCCAATAGGTTAAGGTAAACCTTTTGGTAGTCGCAGATTTTTCTTGAGAAAACTACCCAGCCAGCGTAGGTTTCCTTGAGCTCAATGACTTCGCGATGTATGAAGTTTATGTAGGTTCTATGGCAAACTCGCGTTACAAGTAATAAAAGATGAGCACAGAAACAGACAAATACGAATTATTTCAGGGCGGATCGATTACATTGCCATCTATTAGCGCGTTGAACGAACACGCTCTTTGTCTTAACCGCGCCTCCCTAACTCACCTCCCCCTTTTTTTGATAATTTTTCTGCCTGAACGCGCATACAATGACAGCTACCGACGATCAGCTTCAAAAAGCTTTGACGCTCTTGGAAGAAGGTGATCGTGCCCTTTCCTTGAATAATTACATGACCAGCGTCTCAAAACTTGGAGAGGCATGCCAACTTTTGTAAATACTGATTCTCCCCGTCGATCTCGAGCACCGGCGCCGACACATTGTCACTCTCTAACTGAAGCAATGCAATTTTAGTGATGCGATCTATGGTGAACTTGCACCTGAATGTGGGGATGCCTATTACTCCTATGGCCGAGCACTGCTCCAGAATGCGATTGAACAGAACACGGTCCTCGGCAACGCAGGCAATGCGGAGGAAGCGCCAAAGTCAGTAGGCAGTTCCAACAAGCAGCGTGAGTTTCTTTTCCCCATCTCTTCTCTCTGCCAGAGAGACAGATCTACTCCTGTAGGCACAGGTGCTCAATTTGATATCCACTATAGAGCCTGTGAATAGTGCAAAATTCCACTTTGAGGATGATGAGGAAGAAGAACAAGAGCAGGCCGACGATGATGATAACGAAGAAGAGGACAATGAAAAGGAGCCTGAGGAGGATGACTTCGAGATGGCGTGGGACATGCTTGACCTTGCCCGTGTTGTGTTCGAAAAGGACGAAGGAAAACAACTCAAACTAGCCGATGTCTATTTATGCTTGGGCGATGTGTCAGCAGAGACAGGCAAGGAATCTAACGTCCTGACTCTTTTCTTCATCTAAACGAGTAAACCGTCATCGCCCATTTATAGAAAAATTCGACCAGGCTGTCCAAGATTATCGAAAGGCTCTAGAAATCAAGCAAGGATTACTGGAAGAATCCGATCGTCAGCTTGCAGAGGCTCACTACAAGATTGCACTGGCACTCGAATTTTCGACCACAGAATCAGAATTTGCTGGGGCAGAAATCCAGAAAGCTATTGAAGTGTTGAAGAAGCGATTGGAAAAGTTGCAAGCTATGAGCGAGGGCAAGGGAAAGGGCAAGGGAAAGGCACTTGCTACTGATATAGCGGCGGATGACAGTGGCAAGGAAAACGGCGAGATCAGTGAGTTGATCACGATCATGGAGGAAAAGGTATGTGATAAGAGCGGCTCAAAGGACAGCATATAACCAACTTTCGTGTAGGTCGAAGAGCTGGCAGCTCGGCAAAAGACTCAAAAGGAGGCAGAAGCAGCATTGAAGTCGATCTTTGGTGGAGCATCCGAAGAGAAGCTCTCCTCGGCAGCAGCAACCGCACTTGCCAATGCCACAGTCAACGATCTTTCCTCTCTGGTGAAGCGCAAGAAGACAGTAGATGGCGAGGAGAGCAACAAGAAACAAAAGCAATAAACAAAAAGCACGACACACACGCGCACACAAACACCATGGTAGAAACATTGCTTTATGAAGGCCATTCCTTCGTTCCCTTCTTTTGGCCAACGGAGGTGATGATGCGAATGAATGGCAGGGATATTGAAAAGGAAATTATGATTCAATGAAACCCTCCCCTTTTTTGAATGTACATGATTTATCGATCAGGTTAGTAAACGGGATTCCTCACGGAGTCCCGAAGAGCGGCAACTGCAAACTTGGGGTTGTTGATGATAACCAACATTAATGCGTAATGTTGCTGTGAAAATGGTGTGTGTCCGGGATATTCACCATACCATTTCAGTTAAAACGAATACGCGCACTCGTACACTCTAAAATTGCGATTCATTAAAAGCATAAAACTCTGCACAACTATGGATCACTGTTCCGATTATCGGAAAGTCTCTTGTCCGCGTATGAAAGAAGATAGTTCTTCCACCCCTCTTATCTTTTAAGACCGAGGTCGTAGACCGGAACGGAGATTGAAACCGCTCATAGGAAAAATCAACAGGGTGGGAAGAAATGGGCATTGTTAAACGGTACTGCTGTTCTTGGATCGATAAGGTTTGTTACTAATGGAACGGACAGCCCAGTAATGTGCATCCAAGATGCTTTTATGCAGACATACATTACAATGATCCAATAGACGTCCAACTTGATAGCAAAAGATAGGCACTCTACTAAGTCAACCTTTCCACCATGCGATCGATAATCAGTACCCAAAGCCTCCCGCATGTATCCGTTTGATATCCCAACATATGCGAAGGCAGACATAATTAGGGCTGAAAGAGCTACATATTGGTTAGGTAGTATTTGATACAAATATTCTTTTGTCCATAGACCGTGGAGTAGACCTTACTATAGGATGATATATGATTACGACTAAATCGAAGAAAATAGTGAGCGAGGCGGTTTATGCTTTAGTTAAAATGCTGATACAGACATTAGTGTTGCCATTAAGCAGCATACCCTGAGTGAAAATGATACATCTTTGTCGCATTCAAATAACTCCCCCTTCTCTTTTTGCTTACTTCTTTTTTTATCATTCATTCCACCCCATCTTTCTTTGTTCTTCCGTTTTTCGTCTTTACACCTTCTTATTTGCCCATTCTAGTTCTCTGGATATGCCGCTGGAATATTGTCTTTATCAGAACTGTATGATTGTATCGCTGTTGCTCTTCACCGTGACAAATCGTGCATCGGCTCTTTCAGAAACTGACGACGCAACCAGCACTGGATCATCGGTAATCGAGTTCGGTTCACCACAATTTTGGGGACAAATTGTAGCTATTATTGCACTGGTTATTTGCAGTGGGATTGTAGCAGGTAAGCGCAAATGAGAGGAAGGGAAACCCACTTTCCCTTTTATACATGTGCCTATGTAAAATATTTATATATATACTCACAGATCTGTCGGTTTTCCATTGTTATTCTCTCCACCCCCCTAATAACAATAGGATTGACATTAGGCTTGGTGCGTATTAGAACGGATGCCCGACTTTGTTCTTGCTAACGTTTTCAAGATGGAGAAAGAAGAAAAACCGGTGCTTGTGCCTCAGGACTTACATTATTCCATAGATGTCGCTCGATGTCACGAACCTCTCGATCCTTAGTGTAGCAGGAACACCGGAACAGAAAGCATGTGCTGCCAAAATCATGCCCATTCGTAAAGACGGCCATCTTGTTCTCACCGTGCTCCTACTCACCAACACTGTTTTAAACGAGACACTTCCGGTCCTTTGCGATGACCTATTTGGAAAAGGTACAAATCGACCAAGACAGAAAAAGAGAATCTGCCAGTTTAATTTGCTCGCTTACAAGGACGATGCAGGCTATATCGCCATTATTCTCTCTACTGCGCTCATCGTTCTCTTTTCGGAGATTATCCCTCAGGCGATCTGTTCTCGGAACGGGCTTGCTATCGGCGCATTTTTTGCCTTTCCCGTCAAGGGACTTATCGGCTTTTGGTACATCATCGCATGGCCTATTGCGAAAATGCTTGATTTGTTGCTTGGAAAGCACCAAGGTACCATGTACATAGTGCCAGGTAATGTAAAGTATCGAGAGGTAGCCATCCAACATTGCTTTTTATAACAATAATGCGGTAGAACTTGTTGAGCTCATCGGACTCCACAGCAGCACCTCGGAAATTAAAGGACCTCTTGAACAGCTGACGGCTGACCTGCTCCAAAGTATCCTTCTTCTCTCAGAGAAATCCGCAGGTGATTTTTTGAGCTGTATTAATATGACCAATGATGCACCACGATTCATGATCCATGCCGACACAAACTTCGACAGTCATCTAATGGAGCAGATTTTGAAAAGTGGATGCACAGCCGTTCCTGTTTATGAACACGCCGTGGCCTCATCATCGGCAAATAAAGCTCTCGATGAAAAGCACGATACATCATCACCATCCTCATCTGCTGTCTTGATAGGAATCCTTCGCACTTCTGTATGTCTATATGATACAGTGCCCGTGCACGCGCGTGTGTGGGCATGTATGCATTATAATTCTTGCTCATCTTTTTGCATATGCGTTGATAGTCATTGGTTTACCCACCCGCCAAGGAAACGTTGATACCCGTCCGCAATTTAGAGCTCGAACCCGTTTTTCGCGTCCCACCAACTTTGTCAGCCGTATCATTGTTACAAATCCTCCAGAACGAATCATGTAAACTTTCTAGTAGACTTGATCCTTATAGAAGATGCCTGCGCAAGAGAGGATTGAAAATGATTAACATGGGTATAACTGTACAGCACATATTGTCCAAGTAGTCCAGGAAGATGGACTCTATCCGGACCGACAGGAAGAACTGCCATATTCTAACTATGGGAGCAGATCCTCTATCCTAAAAAACAAATATACACCAATGACTGACATGGGGATCGTCTCTCTTCAGGACGTTTTGATGTACTTGTTCCGTGGCTCCTCTGAAATGGCCCTTCAATATGACACACGCATTTCTATTGACAACCGTCCCTGGAAACTTGGAAGTATGGTGAATCGGAGCTCAACAACCTTCAGCAACACTACCAGCGCGACTGCAATATCAAAATAAGCCATTCACTGTTCATCACCGTATGTAGATATTTTTCCATTCCATTGTAACACAAATTACGCGCATTCCACTCTGTCCGTATTACACATCTCATAACCAAAAAAAAGAGAAGTTACACTGAATTTCATCGCCTGGATGCAACAGGCATGCATGGACCCATTCTATCATATAACTATAGTATATGATACATATGGCATATAGAGCCGTTCATGACCGTAGTCAATTCCTTAGCTTTAATGTATGAGATGCCAGTTTTCGATATGGTATGATCGCCGCATCGAGAACAGCTGCTTCATATATGTACAGTAGTATCTGCGATGAGCGATCTTCCGGCGCAGCCATTTGCCGTACATGGCCTCTCTAGGATCAGGCATCGTATGTAATTGAGCCGAAAACCATCCATCTCCTTTCCACTATATATCCCTCTTCACCCATTAACAATAGATTCGACCTTTGGATTGGTAAGACTTATTATAAATCTTGCAAATAGTGAAAAATGGCATGGGTCGTCGTGTGTGACGTGACGTAGGCGACAGACCATTCTTTCATTGGTTGAGGTAACTTTTCATATTATACCAGCAGCTCATCTCATCCCATCATATCATTGGGCTTTAGTTCTGCTATTTCCAAGGTGAAGCGAACTGACGGAAGACAGTCTTTTAGAGGGAGTTTAGAGCCATAGACTGGACAATGATTGGTACCTATATATATATTATGCAGTAGTAAAAATCATGAATAAGAGAACAGAGTGAGGATTCGGTATCTTTCCGCCTTATCGGTACAAGATTTAGTCGAAGGGATGCGTACTCGCTCAATGCCGATATGAGCAGATGGTACTGCATTTATTTTGAGCAATACAGACTTGTAGAAAGAAAAACAATTGGGAGATAAATACTTTTACTTCCGCTTGCAATTACACATGAGTCGTAATAAGCAAAGACCAGAAAAAGACCGTGCGTCTTCCTTCCAAACTTCATTTGCGGGTGCTCCTGGAACCAAGCATAAGCGGACACTCTTTGGGCTTAAACAGACCAAATGATGTGTTTCATCTTTTTTTAAGACAGCGCTCGCCGCGTCGAGGTTATACAAAGCCTGGATACCACATGACTATTTGCGATGTCTTTTTGGCAGACGGCCTGCACGTGCTTGATGCGATAGGGCCTGCGATTCTCATCAGCTTTGACGTCGAGGGAAGGTTTTATTCCGAGTAGGATAGGGGGGAGGAACGCAAGGGCGTCATGCAGGTCTGTGCATGGATTTTAGAGCGCGTTCAAAAAGACCTAGATTCCTTAGTGATTGAGTATGGATGGCCAACAGTGAAGAGCGCAAGCGCGAGGGAAAAAAAGAGTGAGAACGCCTTCCTGCTATCATATGCCGATATGCAGATGAAGGTGGGGGATAAGCACAAACATAAATAAAAGAAAATCTTAGTAGATGCGTTTCGCCAATTCGTCTCGGATTTCCTAAAAGAAGAAACGGTGAGTTCTACTGAGACTGTTAGCCCTATCTTATCGGTTGCTTGTATTGTACGGCGCAACATATATAATTATTGACGCGAAAGATCGCACCCAAGAAAGAGAGAAATAAACGCAGAAGGAGTGAAGAGCATTCTTTATTTTTTCAGATAATAATAAAATGGGTATATAGAAAAATAAAGAGAAACAAAGAGGGGAGAGAGAGAGAAAGATAGGCCCTTTCTTATAATACCGGCTTATAAAGAAGTGTATCTTTCTATTATAAATTTGACGTGATGCGCAGAGGGCTTTGGCGTCCCCAAACGAAATTATCGTGGCGCTGTTTGAGAGAATGGCGGTTCCGGAGGGGCCGTGTAATTTTTGTATCGTGCATCATGCTGTATTCTGCAGCGAGCATCCTCAGCTCGGAAGGATTCACTCTCATGTCTCGAACATAGGTGTGCGTTAATGACCACCGCGGTGCTTGTTGCAGAGCTGCAGGCTTTGTTGCTATTGCTACATCTACCGTGACAGCATACGCGGCTGTATGTGCGCCATCGCCTCTGTACCTTACCGGGGCGACCGCCGAAGGAGGCAGGGGCGCTCGATTTCTTCCATGCGGATGAATGATTTCTTTTTCGTACCATAGTATGGTAACCATGGTATCCATGAACGACGTGAGAGCAACGAGCATTGCTGCCTTAGAGAAGAGAAACCTGCGCTGTCCTTTCTTTTCATCGTGGACAATCTCGCTTTTGCTTGACGCTGTCAAAGTGGCCAATGGTCGGTGTGGTAGTGATGCAAGAGGAGGCAACGAATGTAAAAAGCAAGTCACCATGGCAATGTTCAAGAAGAAAAAAGAGTCGAATGTCGAATGAAAAAAAAAGTTGTGTCTTTGAGATTTATATATGCACCCAATGTTCCTATGTTTATCAAAAACACAGTGGATTCCCCACACGAAACGTATAAACAATAACAAATAAGACGCAGTCTTATCTTTTGCTCTCTCTCACTTCCACTTGTTCTATCGCGCTCATGACATATGCCAGGAGATTTCTTTTTTTTTTAAAAAAAAAAAGATATTCCCACGAGTTGCATAAAGACAGGATGGGTACTTCTCTGAGAATGTTCAAGATCGTCACTGAGTCCACGCAGTAAGTTCTCCTGTGCATATAACGTATGTGTACTAATGTTGCGATTCTAAACAGACATGATCCAATGATTATGTTCTTGCTGTACCAGGGGGAAAATGCTCAGAATAGAATACGCATCGGTCTCTTCTTGATAGCTGCGACAGACATGTCGGAACAAAAGCGTTATCTCTCTGCAAGTCAGACAAAATCTCCCGAATGACCACGAACATTTTCAATTAAAGTTTTGTGATAAGAGATGGCAGCCAACAAGACACAAGGAAAAACGTATAGGGCTACGCCCCCCTCGCTGTGTCTGCCGCTAGTTATCATTTCTAAGACTGAAGCAACCAAGGGCACTCTCACCCATTCTCCAGCCCAGGTGTTGTCATCACATCCCATGACCGGTCCCATTTTTATCATGTTATCACCTGTCGTAACGATGTCCACCCTCTTCATCATATGAATTGTCTCTTTCTGTGCTTTGATACGAAGCCATGTTACAGTATTAGATTAGTGGAGGAGGTTAACGAGATGATTATCATCAGACAAGGGTGGTAAATGTCATTGATATGTGTTATATTGCATTAGTATATTTTCTACTTAGTGGCATACTGTCCAGTCTAAACCTTGCTCCACCAATGCAAGCTTTGAGTCTTTAGCAGTTTTCTTATTGATCGTTCTGTGGGTCTGCTTGCCCTTCATCCTGAAATGGACTTTTTCAAGCACAGATGAGATGGTCGGTGGCGGAGAATGCAGAGCAGTTTGATGACGAAGGTGAGGATAACGTCGATTTATGGATGTATCCATGTACATGGAACGTCGCTGGCGTCGTCGAGGCGACTTATACTGGCCATGGAGGTCAAGGTCATTGCTGCAGCTGCTGCTGTGCTCGCTACTTTCATCACAACTCATCGAAGATGAGTAATGTCGCCGAATACGGGACGGAGGGACTTTTCCTCCCGTTCGCTCGTTGGGCATCACCAGCAGCTGATCCAATGCTGGCGGCTTCTTGCTTGCAATCTCGACATAAAGCGGAGGTGGGGGATCGGGGAGGCTGCCGATGCGGGCAATAGTCTCCCAGCCATCGGCTTCCTGAATGAGCTCGTGGGCAAACCAAGTATCATCATTAATCAACTGCCATCCTTCCTTAAGCGGGTTAAGGGGAGGGAACTCTGTGTCGTCTTCGTAAATGAGCGGTCTAGATGGGGCTATGGGGAGGGTTTTTTCGTCATCCTGATTGAAAGTCTCAGCAAAGGCGATGATCATGAAAATAAAAGGGGGAGGTCGATTTTTGACCAGAGAAGTTCTCAATGGGCAGATGAGGTCCCATTTTATAGATCGTTTTTTTTTTAATCAGCAGGGATATCCCATGAGCGGATGGCATCCGCATGTGAATGGACGGATTGGCTGCAATGACGGAGTGGGACGGAGGGAGGCGGTTTTCCTCCCCTATATATATATATATGTATATATGTATAAGTATCTCTGCGGAAGAGTGCGATATGATCCCAGGGCCTGGTCATGGTTGTGCAGGTCGCCATCGTTCTAGGAAAATCCAAGTGATCGGATGTGCTAAGCACCTGATACCCGATAAGGCAAAGTCTCATGTATGTGTCGTAGGACGATATCAAATTTTCTATCTGCATGAAAGAAAAGAAACAAAAAGGGGCAGCCAGCGATAGTTGATGTTCTTTCCGTCCTCTCCCATTGTAGGCATTAGATATGGTCATTCATGTCTAACTTCTCTCTTTTTCTCTTTTTCGCTGTATCATTCCAACGGAAAGTGCCATGCATGCACACATTATATATAGTCAACATATAAAACTTGAATTCAAGGCCCATTAAGTGACTCATAGGTGCAAACTTCTCTACAGACGGGCGGCCGCGCTGGGAGGCTGGTTTCCTCTGTATATTTCTACGCGCTTCCACCAGGCTGAAAAGGCCGAGCCGTACTTGGGATCATTGATCACGAGTGCATCAAAGAGCTCAGGGCGGTGCATGACGAAAAGTTGTAAATAGGCGGCAAGAACGATATCAGCCCAGCCAGCTATCCGTCGATGCATCAGATATTGGTAGAAAGAATCTCTCTCTCTCTCTCGCAAGGATTTTACCTTGGTGTCCAGTAATATAAGGATGTTGTTTGAGCACGCGCCCAATGGGGATGAGTAACTCAGTGATACCCTTCATGTGATCTTTGGGGTCTCCGGCGAACTTCTCGAGCGGCATGCGGAACGCCTTTTCTCTGGTTTTTGTGAACCATTGCTGAGCACTTTCGGGAGTGATACGATCGCGGATCGTTAGAACACAAAGCTTAAAGATCTTGGGGAGCAGTTTGCGAGTGCAGTATTCATGGAAAAAGAGATGTACGCCAATTTGGCCATGAAAAAGCGAGGGCGTGTCGGGATACGCTTTTTCTAAATACTGAGCGATTTCCCACGAGTCTTGCACAACATGATTGTCATGTGCAATATCCACGATGATAGGTACGGTCGGGAATGCCTTCGACTTGCTAAACGGCGAGCCAGCAAAACATATTTTGTTAAAGGGTATCTACCTTCTTGGAGCTCCACTTACGTAATAGTGGGAACAACCTTGGGCACTTCTTGAAAGCTCAACCACTCCGTATCATAGGGTATGCCCTAAAATCGCGAAGGGATTAAGTCAGCCGGGTGTTGATGCTTCCGAGATTGGCGGTGAAGGAAGGCGTTTCTGCCCTGATATATGCCTCACCTTGAAATTAAGAGCAAACCGAGTCTTGCAAGTGTTGGGTGACCAAAATTGTTTTGGGATTGAGCCGAGTTCAAGATCGTAGAAACGAATGGGCGCCATTGCTTTGGGAAGGGGAGAATAAGATTAGGCAATAGATGGCCGGCACTAAGAGGAGGCAAAACGCACGTGATTAGTATTACCCTATTTTCCTACCCCGCAAAAACTCGACCTAGCTTTATCAGTTAGGTCCTTGGTCAAGGCGTATAATCTATCTTGTTCTTTCGCACGAATGATCCGGCCGCCTCACAATGGCGTGGTCAATTGCTCATCCTGCACCAGTTTCTGCGTCTCCAATATTTTATGCAAAGAGCATGTGGATCGTATCATTGGTCAATGCACGATCCCTCTCATATAGAAAAATAGCTGCCTACTACCTGCAAAACGTAGAATGCAGAGTTTAGCGTAAACGGAGGAGGCAAGAGCAGAAAGCCATTCCGTATTAAGAGTACACTAGGCTTTTACGTGCATTGATGAACTCAACTAGCGGCACGCAGTAGATAAAGTCTTAATTGTTGATACACTAAAAGAGAGAGTCTACGCTATCCCTTCACACTGTATGAGCGTGCGGTGAAGAAGAACCACCAATGCAAGTGCAAAAAGAACAGAAACAGGGAAATCATCAAAAGCTTATTGATGTGCTAAAACGGGTGGGGAGCCACCACCGCTCAAACGCCGCTGAAGGCATTTTGACTTGTTCTAAAAAAAACGGTCTCTACTTTCTTTTCCTGAATGAGAATGCTTGCCGATGAAGTCGTCACTGAAGGATTCCAAAACTCCATTTTATAATTCCATACGAAAAAAATGGTCTTCATCGAGACGAAAGACAAGCAAACAAGCGCCCCCATTTTTGAGAAAGAACCTCAGCAAAAGCCAACTTTCGTCGATGTCTTCCCTCACTGATTATGCCGATCACACTTTTAACCTTAAACTGAAAGAAGAGGAAATCCATGCGATTCTATCTAACAATAACTGGGACCTAAAGCAGGCAATGTTGGAGCTCGACAAGTATGAAGAGGCATACCATGGTCTTCTGCATGGCCCGCCCGATCACAATCAGAAACTCCAGGGCGCCGAGAATGACGGTGGCACAAGCTGTTACATTGATGCACTCCTCTTTGCAATGTACCAGTCGCTTACGGTATTTTCTCTTTATTAGCTCCCTCTTTTGGCACTCAACAAGAATATTTAGGCATTCGACCCGCTCCTCACATACGATACCTCAGCTGATCAACCTCAAAAGGCTATCCTTCAAGCTGCCCTTCGACTTTTTGTCAATACTCTCCGCAAAGGCGGCCTGGTCAACCTATACATCGTTCGGCGTCTTCGTGAGGCGCTCCAGGCTGCAGGGTGGAACGGTCAGAACGACCGAGGCGCCTGGATGCAGGAGGATGCCAGCGAATTCCTTTTATTTCTGACAGAAACTTTTGATCTACCATACTTGCCGGTATGCAGGCTTTATTCCTTACGCTGGCAATCAAGCATTTTGTGAACTGAAGTGTTAACAAACACCCCATGCATGTAGTTTCAAATGCGGCTCTTTCACGGTGCGAATAAGGATAACGACGACGACAGAGTCATGACGGACCGCGTGCTCTCGCTCTCGTTGCCCAGCCGAATAGCGACATCGGTGGGTAAGCAAGCCGATATACGGCTTGAGAACATTCTCCTCGATTATTTCTACAGTAGCATCGTTACGGGTGTCAAGCGCCAAGTCGACTTGCATGAGTCTGAATCGTCCTCTACTGCGCCGCAGTCGCCTAAATCTGTCGCGAGCCAGTCGTCCATGACAAAGGCCAAGGTGACCGAGAGATATCAAGAAGTGGCGGTAAATGCCTGGCAGGTCCTGGAACTGCTACCTTTTTACAGCGGTATCAATGAGCAGGGTGTACAAATCGAATCACAAGATCGTGGCTCTTTTCCCGATTCGCGCATGGTCTTACCCATTATCTTGAAGCGGTATTATTGCACTACCCGAGGGAACTACCTCAAGGACCAGCGAAGGGTTATTGTTCCCGCAAATATACCCTTCAGCAGGTTTCTGAATCAAAATGCAGAGGATCCGATCTGTGAGGTGTGCGGATGCAAAATCGAGGCTGTCATGCGCCTGCGGAGTGCGGTATGCCACAAAGGCAGTGCGCCGTATACTGGCCATTACATTGCCTATTCCCGGACATTCGTGCAGAACGAGGATTTTTGGCTGAAGCATGGTAAGAAACACCCATCTATGAAGCTTGTGTTTACAATATGGATTCCTCAAACTCTTCGCTACAGACGATTTGGCAATTACCCAGCGCGTAAAAGCATTGCAGCAGGACGATAAAGAGGCCATTTATGAAGATTTAAGCCGGGACGGATACCTCTTTTTCTATGAACTCTACCGCGAATGCCACCATGCAACTGAGTCTCAGATACCACAATGGTTACCACCACCACTACCACCACTCACTGCTGCCGAAGAAAAGCAAGTATTAAAACGAAGAGAGTTGGGCATCGAAGATTCCGACCCGGTTCAAGTACGGACGGCTAGACGTCCGTCCATCGACAAAGATAGAACACATACCGAAGATGGGCAGCTTGAATTACCTTCTCCTCCTCCAGAATTACCATACCACCCAGAGCCCACAACATCTACAGAAGCAGCTCCATCCTCTACACGCTCGCGAAATTCATTTCTAAAAAAGAAGCAGAATACACCATGTCTGATCATGTAATAGCCTTTAACCTTCTCTAATAAATTACTTCTATTTAATTTCCACAGTATCCAGATGCCTTTTTCTTTTTCTTCTGATTCAGAAGATGACAGATGCATTCTTTATGTGTATGCATATATGTACATTACTTGGAATAATCGAATACACCCTTGCCAGACTTGCGACCAAGATGACCATCTCTGACAAGATCGTCAAGCACCTTGCATGGCTTAACAAAAGCTTCATCCAGAGCCTTATCCTTAGCCCATCCATCCATAATGAACTTCATGGTATCGAGACCAACGAACTATACAGGAGTAGAAGAATATGATTTAGTGGCCGTGTATACATACATACATACATACATATGTATATTTGATATACGCTTTCCACAACCCCCACTTACATCAGACAGTTCCAAGGGACCCATTGGCATACCGGCGCCGAGCTTCATGGCAGTGTCAATATCCTTGGCGCTAGCTTCACCGCGCTCCAAAATACGGAAGGCTTCCATCATGTAAGGAACCAACAGCCGATTCACGATAAAGCTAAATTCCGCCCCCCCCAAAAAAAAAAACCAGGTCAGCCTTGTTGAAAAACTCCGCTTTAACTTCCCTCCACCCCACATTATTATACTCGATCCTATTTGCTTACCCAGGCGTATCCTTGCACTCCACCGAGGTCTTGCCTGTTGCCTTTGCAAAATCGACAAGAGACTTGTAAACTGCATCAGAGGTTGCGTTTGTGCGGACAATTTCGACGAGTTTCATGGCTGGGACCGGATTGAAAAAGTGGAGACCAGCAAACTGCTTGCGGCGGGCTTCGGAGGTGGCCTCGGCGATTTTGGTGATCGAAAGGGAGGAGGTGTTCGAGCAGAAGATGGTGTCCGCAGGTGCGTGCGAGTCGAGGTTCTTGAACAGGGACTGTTTGATGTCGATATTCTCAACAATGGCCTCGACGATAAGATCCGTGCTGCCGATATCCTTCAGCGGGTCAGTCGAGACGACGATGTTAGCAAGCGCCTTGTCAATGTATGCCTGCTGGTCGCCCGCACTCTCAGGGAACTTTTTGCGCGCCACGCGTTTGATCGATGCCCCAATGATATTCTGGCCGTTCTTCAGCGCAGCGTCTGTCGTGTCGACCATAGTCACCTTGAAATCAGCCTGGGCTGCCACCTGGACAATTCCCGAGCCCATGAGACCAGCACCGATGACAGTGACATTGCGAATATCCTTGAGCTGATTTGCCGTGGTCGAGAATCGACCCACATGCTTGCCAAGGACGAACTGGGAACGGCTAAAAAGGATACGCGACATCGGGAAAAGGTAAGAAAAAGAGAAGGACGAGAAGACGGAAGAAAAAGGGATGACCAAGACGTGTGCCTTGTGGTAATCATATGAAAAAAAAAATATGCATCCAAGCACCGAATTTCCCAGGGGCCCATTGTAATTCTTTTTTTCTTTTTTTTGAATACGATAGAGCTGTCATTTTCAGAGATATCGAAAGGGGGGAATCCTACTGACCGCAGATGAACAGTAATCCGACATCACCTCTTTTTAAGCTGATGCTCATAACTAGCTACATAATGGGGACCTTCATGTATTTTTCGAAACAAACTCGAGCTGGGGATCTTAGTAAGCTAAAACGCATATGAAATGGATGACAATCTTTTTATCGGAGATGGCTATTTGGCTCGAATATTATCCCTTCCTGTGTGCACCCAAATGGGGGCCGGGGTGAGTGGGGTAAACCGCATCAATGATCCATTTATACTAGGTACCTGGCGGTTACTTCAGTTGCTCGTTGCGGGTGTTTCTGGATTTCCTTTAGAAAATCATGGACCGCATCGACCGTGCCAAATACGGCGCAGAATGTGCCTATGACAGCAATACACCCACAGACAAAGATCTCCAACATGAACTCTCGTCGCCGCGGCCATGAAAGCTTGACCCAAAACACGCAAGGAAGGACAAACGTGAGGGAATCGGCCGCAATCGTGCCGAGAAGACTCATGAACGCCGCGAAATAAGGCGTGAGCATTGCAACTACGGCGCAAAAGCTGATCTCCATCGTCCGAATAAGAATGCATGTCGTCCTGGGATAAGTTTGCAGGCGTTGTCTAAAACGATTTAAAAAGGGAGCGAGATGATTTTTTCCTGCCATATCAGATGCATCGTCGTCTTCGCCGCTTTTTGAATAAGATGACAACGAATTATTCCTGTTCAAGCCGAGCCAGTCCTCAATCCCGACTGTGAGTACATAGAGATACATGGGAACTGCCAGGAGGACATGGAGCGTGGCAACCAGCATAGCAACGTTTTGAGCTGAACCTGTAGACGAGGAGCTAGTTCAGTCAATGTGCTTTTTTGTGTCTTGGATTTTTTTTCTTTTACCAGCAGGGAGACTGTTATACACCGGATTCTCGACCTTACTCCCATAGACAAGATAACCAAGAAACCCCATCAAAAGATACATGATGGTAACCGCAAACGTCGAGACCAGTAATACCTTAGGCCAGCTTTCTGGCTCAGCCATGGATGATTCCAGGTGAGGGAAGATGACATTGCCACAATACGAGAAGCTGAAAGTGCTGAACGCAATCGGGATATTTTCAGGAATGGCCAAGTCATGGCGAACAAAGTTTGCAGCGTGGTCCGAGTAGCTAGAGACCGACACAGTCATGACCACGAGTAATAGGCATACAGTCGCCATAGAGGCAAAGAAGCTGTGGTTGCGAATTTAAGTGATAAGTAACATCCCATTTTCATTTGTTTTTGGCCGGTTCCGAGAAAGCTTACGGAAGACCTTGATAATATATATATAATATATATACCTCATAAAAGACACGTCACGCATGGTTCGGACGAGTGCGAACGGAATACCGACTATAGCAGAAACAATCCATGTGCAAGCTTTGCGTCCTATTCCGATGCTTGCAGCGGCAAGCAACCGGGATACATTGTCACCTGCGAGAATGATGTACAAAGTGGGCGTGAACAAGAGGAGCAAGAGTGAAAAGGTAACGCCAATGACATGTCCAAGCCGGCCAAAGGTAGCCATGCCGATGTCAGGAAATCCAGTATGTCGCCGCCGTTTACCAGTAGCAGACTGATAGTACAGGCAGCGAATTAAGATGCACCCACAAAACTGGGCCATGAACGAACTTAGGAGCAGGAATACAAGGCCGATCCAGCCTGAGCGGCTCAGCGCATGAGGAATACCGAGCGTCCCTGTTCCAGCAACCACACAACTTATTTGGTTGGTGCCTATTTTAAGCGCATTGTCATTTGTGATATGCCGTTCCCTCCACAATCTCCAAACTCTGACCACCGCATTACATGATACTCGCCAACGTCGATGTGTTGGAGACTTTGGTTGTCGTTGTAGTCCTCGTCGGCGATTGCGATACAGTATCAGAGGCAGATAGGATCACCTGCGATGATGGTCGATCTATTACTTTGCTTGGCCACAGCACCTGCTTCTTCTTGTCCTCCCTCCGGTATTGCATCCTCTCGCTCTCATTTTCGACATTGACAATGACTATCAAAATCACGTGAAGGTGATTAACTTGACATGTTCAAACATGGATGGGTTGATAACAAAACATAGCGGGAATCAACATTACCAATGCCGTTGTCTTCATCGCCCATTGTCGACGGTTTTCCTGAGTTGATATATGTACTGTAGCTCTTACAACCGCCATTACCGCCGCCACCACCACCACTACTACTACTGTTGCTACTACTGCTGCCACAACCATTGCCACTGCCACTGCTGCTGTTACTACTACCATTCCCATTGCTACTGCTACTAGAACTATGGCTTTCTGTCATGTTTTAGCGCAGCAGTATACAAATGAGACGTGAAATGGGGGTAAAAAGAAAAGAGAGAGGAACGAGCGAGACGAGAGACGATGGTAACAATGAACAAAAGATTGATACTACACATTATACTACTTGGTTCGATTTGGATTGTCAGAGGTTGTATTTCAATTTCATCCGAAGGAAGGATCGAATGTGCGTACAGTTACAAACAGCAATGTTCTTATTTACATGATGTGCTTTTCCTTCTGTTGTCGGGCGGCCTCCTTGCGGTTGATTTCTTCTTGGTCCTCCTCGGCGAGCTCCCGGTCAATGCGGTGGCCACGGGATTCCTTCTTGCTCTCGCCATATGTCATATGATGATTATGTTCGACCAGGTCGCTATAATTGTCGTACATCTTGTTGTGGCCTTCGTTCTTATTCTCATAATGACGACCAGCGCCAAGGGCGGCTTCAGTATGAGCGACAGAATTGAAAGCGGAGCCTTTTGGTTGTGCGTGATTACTGCTCATGGTGGTTAGTATAGAGAAAAGAATGTGTTTTATTTTCTCTGCTCTTTTTAATAGGAACGACCACCCCCCCCCCAACCAACGCAATTATTTTTTCATGCCGCCTCTAACTGTCTCTGCTTTAGCATTGGTGAGCGGAGTTCATGTCTTTTTGACATAACCCTTACCTCAGTGGCACGACTTCCACTCCCGCTCTGCTACACCTGAGAAATGGGGTCTCGCCCAACTAAGGCCTCTGACGTCATATGAAACTGCCCAAATGTATAAGCGGATGATGCACGTGATCAGAATTCATGAACGATTTGGGGGGAGGGGTTTCAGATTTGGGGTGTCTGAGGGCAGCGGACGTCCTCGTCCCTTTTCCCCTTCGTTACGCTTTTCCTTTCTAGCGTGCCCCATTTTGTCACTGAAACTCTTGCGTTCTCCCGTTAAAAGACTGGCTCCGTCAACACGCAGCCTTCAATGTTCCTGCTTGATGATAATGGGGGGGATCGTTTCTGTGAAATGACCCAAGCGATAGCGTTACACCGATGTGTATCCCCCCATCGTCGAGTACACGAAATTCTGTTTGGGATGAGCTGTCGCTCGGAGGACTAAAGGGTTGCCTTTTTCGTAACGGGCACGCCGTCTGATTGGTTCAACAAGTCACTGGTCAAAAAGTATCCCATGGGACCTCTCTGGCTAAAAGAGGAGTGGGCTTCTCAGATCATTAACGGCCTATGGAATACAGATGAGCTCATTCCCCCTTTTTGTTTTTCTACGCAGCTTCAACCTGAAGGAGGTGGGGAAGAGTAAAAGGCATTGTAAGAGATATGGCGGACGATAAGAAGATACGCACTAGTAACTTAACCTATCTTTACGCGTGTCTATGTAGGACAGGGTTTCTGCTTCCCTCCAGAATACACGAACCTCAACACGGCCATTCTGCATATTCTGATTTTCAGCCATCTCAATATAGGAGTTATAAAGTCTTTGTTCTTCAGATGGATGTTTCGATGGTCGCTGCAACATCCCATTAATGCAAAGGTGGAAGTTATGCGGGCAAACGACACCAAAGAAAAAATACCCTTGCATTTCAGTTTCCGCCGACGAGGGACTTTTGGCTGGGAAGGGTTTTTTTTATGGGCATGTGAAAATTAGGTCCACACTTGAGCGGACCGTGTTGTTGAAATTGTTTGCACTTCTTTTATTGCTGTTGACAGCTCCTTGCTTAAGCTCATCAACCATGCTTCCCGACTCCTTTTTAGCACGGAATATGGTCTACGCCTTGGCTGTAGCCCAAACTGCCATAGCACCACTTGCTTTTGCCTACTACGTCTACTACATGGCTACCGACCAACCTTTATTCAGCACTCGTCATGAAACTCTCGATACCTTTGTCCACTACTGGCTCGGGTGTGAGTTAATATTCTATGTATTTTTTGAGATCACCCGTAGTCGTCTGCAAAGCATGGTGGCGCCGGTATTTCCGGATGCTAAAGACCGACGTCATCTATACTACAACTGTGTGGCCAATATCGACAATGTCGAGGAATGGCTTACTGGCTGGTTTATGCGAAGCCATGCACCGTCCGAGCACCCTTCGATGGATGAGCTGTACCGAGATAATCTAGCGGAATGGTAATACGCCTTTTCTGCGCTCAATCTTAAGAACCAAAGAGGCAAGGAGTTCTCACACACACAGGACGCACCCATTGGTGTGAGCATAGGATTTCTTGGGCTTTCTTTGCAAGACCCTTAGAACTCTCACTCGAGGACGACGCCGTGACCGAGGAACTGAACTGGATCGTAGACGACTTCTCAGCTAAATTCAATATCACCTTAACACCGGGCTACAACGACGATGTAGTCGCTTGCCGCCACACGCTTGAGCCTGTTCAGGCCTACCATCGCCCTCTGGCCTTTTACCTCATGATCATGACCACTACAGTCTTCACCCAGCTCATCCTTCGCTTTTTCTGGGGCATGGAACGATATGGTCCCGATCTCCAATCGTCCTTTTCGCTCTGGTCAACAGAAATCCACCCCACATCCCCAACGCTCCGTCCATCGAACGTTACATCCTCCGTCGTGTATTGGTTTCGCGAAGGCGACCGATCCAAGAAGCCGATAGTGTTTGTGCATGGCATCGGCCCAGGATTTGCACCTTATCTTGTCTTCATCTCCAACCTGCTCCGCCTTGGTGCTCCCATGTTCTGCGTGGAGCAACCCCACGTAGCAATGCGCTGCATCGAGCACGTCCCGACGATGCAGGATACAGTGCGGGACCTAGAGCGTATGCTTAGCCACCACGGCTTCTCCGACGCGGTCTTTGTCGGCCATTCGCTCGGTACAGGTGTCATGTCATGGGCCATCCAACACTGCGCCAATCGTGTTGCTGGCATGGTCTTTCTCGATCCTATCTGCTTCATGCTTCATTACAAGGATATCTGTATCAATTTTGTCTACCGCGTGCCAAAGACTGCCGCAGAGGTATGTTGCATTATGTTATGTTTTACGCACTCAGCTGCCCTAGACTCAAGTATTACCTTTTTATTTTGCTAGTCCATCGTCAAATACTTCGCGTCATCCGAATTATACATATCCTATTTCATCTCCCGGCATTTCCACTGGTTCCAAATGGCCCTCTATGTCACGCCCATGTCCGACATTGCTTATCCGAAAAATGGGTATAATACAACCTCCAACCTCCCGCGCTCCACCAAAGTCTTCTTGTCCGCGGCGGACAACATTGTTGATTCGGCCCGTGTCAGCAACTATCTGTCCAAGAACGGTGTTGATGCGGTTGTCATGGATGGCATGGACCATGGTTGGTTCCTTGCAAAGCGCGCTTGGCAGAAGGAGATCATAGATACTGTTGCTGATTTCATTGCTTCCTAAAATTAATTATTGAATCCGATCGAAGGGTGATATATATGGTCCATCCTAACATCGGCAAGTGTATGCATATACCCCAATCCTTTTCCCCATTCTTTTGATTATTACTGTTTCTCTTTTAACGCAGATCAACCCATGCTGCCTATTGATTTGGATATATTTCATTTTGAAATAAAGTAATATACTACGTAGTACTAACGTCTGTCCCGCTCTACTCACGATGTGTGTAAGTTCTTCATGCTGAGGTATGCGCTTCTGCTATCCATTTTGTCCTCCTCGATAACACCAACATATATCGCTTTTGTTTTGTTTTGGCATTACCAGCTACGCAAAGTAACAACAGAAGATGATTCTCCGACCAGGCCTATGCAGTCCACATGCGCTTGATAACCTCCGTCAGCCCAACTTCGTTTGTATTGAACTCATAGCATCCCCACATGACGAGTCCTGTTGTTGCGAGCAAACTCCAGTTTGCTAGTGGGTGGAGCCTTGGATAAGTTCGTTTTGGAATGTAATCAATGATGCAGGATTCAAGGCCAAGGTAGATATGGAAGGGGAGAACGACACCCAGCAGACCGTCGCAGATCGAATGCGCACCATAGACGAATTGTGTGCTCAGGAGAGGAATAAGGCAAAGGGCAGAGGCGCGTTCCATGGTCCACGGATATGTGCCATATCTGTACCCTTGTTCTGTTTCTTGCTTGGCTATTTGGGGAGGGGGGAATATGTAGCATTCCCGCATGAGGAATTTCTTTACCTAGCACTCCCCCTCCCTCCCTAGAAAAGATCCGTGTACCTTTATCTTTGTCGGGAAGAGGATGGGCAATGGCTTTCGTGGCATCCGTACCAGCAGAAAGAACTGTATGAACGGGACCAGTCGAAGGAGGTCGCGTAGAAGAGCTCTTGCCTATGCTGCTGCTGCTGCTGCTGTTATCCACACTACTCGCACTCGCTATTGCTTTGAAAACGGGGAGAGGGGAAAATAAAACTTAGTCTCATTTGCTTTTCCAAACGGAAGGTCGTACATGCGCGTCTCATAACCAGAAGACATTGAAGTCGTTGGACATGACGTTGAGAATGGCCAAGGAGCAAATGCATAATCAACTATTCAAAAAAAAAGGACCGACGACGGCTGCCTATGCGCGGTTTTTCGCGGTTTTGGTTGGCAGGGAAATGGGGGAGTCGTGACTCCGTTCGGGGGAGGGTTGGGGGAGACGGGCGCGGAAGGAAGAGCAATATTGAATTGGGGTTGGGCTGCTCGGTCGGTTTCGACAAAATAGAAGAAAAGTATAGAGCTTGACTTTATTTTGTTCTAAAATATGAGTTCGGGTTAGGCCAAGAAGAAATAGACTGCATCCTGCAAGTACGCACACGGTCGGCCCTAGCTAACTATCTACTTTAGAAGAATCAACTGCACAGCGATCGCCCGAGATCGACAATGACGGACGAACAACAAAAAGACAGAAATTGAGTTCGCCGTTTGATGATCTGCATATTAGCGATGACAGCATTCTCGATACTGTGACTGAGCGATCCGAGTGTCCCAGATGCCGAAAATCTGTAAAATACTTTTGCTACCGATGCTTCGATGTCGTGGGCATGGATCGATCCTTGATACCAACCGTCGAACTTCCTGTGCGATTGAATGTGTAAGAGGATTCACATACATACTCTCTCTCTCTCTCAGAGAGAGAGAGAGAAGAAAGTGTAACCTCTTTCATGAAACTGACCAATCATCGTGGATTCCTAGTATTAAACATGAACAAGAACTAGATGGCAAGTCGACTGCGGTGCATGCCAAGGTGATCGCGAAAGGTGATGTCGATTTCTATTCTTGGAAAGAAATACCCGATTTCGAGAAACCCGAGCGTTCACTTCTTCTTTTCCCCGGGCCTGTAAGTGTGTTACCGATCCGCGCATGACAAAAAAAATAGACAGCATCGTTCAGAGTTACTAAGTTTTACTTTTTTTGGTAGGATGCGAAACGGCTTACTGAGATACCACGAGGCGCGTTTGATCGGATCATTGTCATTGACGGCACTTGGAAACAAGCAAATCGGATTGTGCGAGAGACTCCTATCCTGCAGAAGATGCAGAAAGTTACTATCGCACCGCGAAAGACCCATTTTTGGCGATACCAGCAGCTGAGCGAGAACCATCTAGCGACCATTGAGGCCATCTACTATCTCTATCGTGAATTCGGAGAAGCGTACAATCAAGGTGGCTACACGGATGGTCGATATGACAACCTCTTGTTTTACTACCGATATTTTTACAAGTTGATTCAGGAAACTTATCGGAAAAACAAAGAGAAGAAATACACCCATCGTCACAGACAGAATTACATACGTTACGAAGAGGAGAAGGAAAGCGACGTCGCAGAAATGAAAAAAGAACCCAAGGCACCTACAGGAGTTGATCCTTCATAATAAAAAGCCTGAGCTCTCTCTTTTCCTTTTTGTTCATTACAAGATTTGAAAATTCGTGTAGAACATCTCATTGGTTCTTTACTTCAGCGCAAGATAGTAGACTCTGATAGAGTATTGCTTTGCGTGTGTGTGTGTGTGTGTGTGTGTTCCACATTTACGAGTGTGCACGTTTTAGCATTCCTACATCCCTCTTTCTGCCAAATACGCATTTTAAGACGCATATACGCTCGAACTCAAGTCGGTGAGCAGTGTATCTGCGAAACTCTATATTTAACGGCGGAATGGAGACATGCTCTCTTGGCCCATGTTCGTTCTAAGCAGGAGATTGCCCTACCTGTCGCCTCTTCTGGAATTGCCGCGGTCCTGCTTCATGATGGCCGAGCTGCCCACAGCCGGATCAAAATTCCCCTAGATGCCAACGAACCGAGCTCTTGTAGCCTCAGTATCACTACCTCCCACGCCTATCTCATCCGACGTTCCTCTTTGATAGTTTGGGATGAGGCTGACAGGGGTGCCATTTACGCGGTTGAAGCGGTCTACAAGGCCCTCAAGGGCATCATGGGAGCTGATGATCATGGGTTTGGAGCACGTCCTCTTGGATGGCAAGGTCATCGTTTTTTGGTGGAGACTTTCGGCAGCTGCACCCTGTCAGCTAGAAGAGCACGCGCCCAGATGTCGTTGCGGGAACTACCAGCATGCTTTGCTTTGGCATCATGTCCGCATTCCTCCACTTGAACATCAACTGCGAGTGCGTAATGCGGGAACCCACACTGATGCCTTTGCAATCCGGCTCTTTGCTATTAGGGATGGCCAGCCGCCATGCCGCGACAGTGTCGACGTCCCGGAACAGTGGCGGATCGAAGCCAATGATAGGATGAACTTCATCAATACCATCTGCCCCGCCACCCCGACTCCCCACCCCCAATTCAATCTCCCGACACAATTCAACGATGGGGCCATCCACGCCACTAAAACGCAAATGATGACATCAACAACAAGGCTGTTTGCGTCTTCCTTGGCAAAGAAAGGCAATAAACCACCATCGACCGCATTATTGAAGCTGACGATACAGACATAGCTACAGCAAGCTACCCACCAGAGTTCCTTAACGGTCTCAACTGTGCAGGAATCCCTCCCTAGCTTCTTGGAGCTGAAGGTGGGTATGCCTTTGGTGCTACTGCGAAATTTAGACACAAGTGCAGGCTTCTGCAACGGGACTGAGCTTATCCTGGCAAAGCTTATGGGCCATTGCATTGCCGTCCCGATGCGTCGGCCCATGGACAACAGGGCGCAAAACATAATCTCCTCAACGTCATCCTCATACACAAAAGGAGGAGAAATGCCGTTCATACTCTGCCGCCGTCAGTTCTCCTATCAGACATACGTCTGCCATGACAATCCACAAGGCGCAACGGGCAAATCCTTTCACGCATGGATATCCATCTACGTCAGCATGTGTTTACACACACAGATACAATTATAGGTTGCAATCTTCGAAACGACATACGCGAATAAGTTGCGTGTGGCAGTATGCAGCGATGGATCAACTACTGCCCCCGTAACCGCCAATGTCGTATATCATAAAGCCATTCTCAACTAACAAACCCTCCGCCTAAATATTCCTTTACATATTCTACGGTTTTCGAACCGGCTTGGGTAGATATAAAGCCCACAATATCAATTTTTTCTTGGCCCTTGTTAATTGTCATTACAAATGCCAGGCGTATAAAAAATTTTGTTTCTTGTCAACTGTACAGGACATTGGATTTTTGCAAGGGGTAATGTAAGGCGTGGATTGAGGAGCCATTGTGAGTCCCAGTTGCGATCCGTGCTATTATAACAACGTGCTGAAATGAGCGGCATATCAACCGATTGCCGTTTTGCAAAGGCCATGAGGAACGTTTAAATTACGGAGCGAGCATGATTTGGTCCTCTCTGGAGTGTGCGGAGAGCAGTCCAAATCGTGTCGAGAAAGTTAAGAAACCTTGGAGGAGTGGCGCGATATATGATCCGATCCTCAGGACGGTCGATGCAATCGGCGCTTACAAATTCATGCGTGTCTCCAGGAAGCCTCTCAAGAATAGCATCGTTCAGTACAGAGATGCCATTATTTTTCGATGCTAAAATGGCACGGAACATCAGGAAAACCACGACGAATATTAAAGCACCGTTCGTACCGTCAAAGAAACTGAACCACGATACACCATTGTGTCTGGAATGCATATTTTATCCTCAGTATTTTAACAATAGACTGATGTATCCGCATATTGATGAGCATACGATGAACTTTCACATCTGAATATCTCGCAAAGCTCTGTGCTCAAAATATATTTGGAATATTCCGAAGTACCCTGTAAAACACGATGAGCTGTCAAGCTAACCTGGTTATAAGGTACATTAGCACACCGGAATTGTACCCGTCGAAAATCGCCACCAAAGACCACCATTTTATCCCCAACAGGGACATGCTCAGTGGAAGTATGTACAGATTTCATCCGGTCCTGCGTACTGCGATTCACGCAGTCAACCACATCATGGCTTATCATTGATACCTCATCCCATATGATAAGAAGGCTAATTTGAGGAGGGATCCAGTGTGTGAGAGTGGGGCGTAAAGGAGCAAGGAAAGTTATTGTACGTCCATCCACCATCAAAAAGAAAAGATGCCTTTCCACTTGTCGCAACAAGAAGAGCAATATTAACACGACGAGATATATACTCAAACAGTCCATTAAAAAGCTATGTATTGCTTTGTTTGTATCACCTGAACCATCGATGAAATGCACCTTTGTAGAATTTGCTGGTCCCTCTAAGGAATTGCAAAGATCGTCAAAGGCTGCTTGCTGATTATTGTTAAATGTGAAATCACGGATTAATTGGGACTGCAATACGACAATGATGCGGTGCTGGTCGAGCATTATGTAAGGCTCTGAAGGACCCTTGAGCATTTGGAGTTGGCCACTTGGGGAAGTACGAAACCATCAAAATCCCGAAAAAAAAGACAGCAAGAGTCCAGCCATGATAGCTTCGCTTGCAAGTAAACCTTTTTGGAAGATATGATCACCATACTGCAACAATGAACTATCGGCGTCTCTTCTTGCGGATGGCAGAAAGCTCAAAATTTCGACGAACAATAAGCGGAATACGCTGGGGAGGTCGTATATAGAGGCTTGCACAAAAACACTCGCTCCATTCCTGTTGACCGGCTAAGAGTCCGAGGCTTCGGGCTGCCGCTTGGAATAACAGTGCATAAAACCTCGCCAATCCACATCTTCAAAGCTTGTTGTCTCATGAACGTGATAGAGCGATATGTGAAGATGATACATTTTGTGTGTAGTGCTTCCATAGCTTAGGCATGGCACCACGGCGCTTTAAGGGAAAGAAGAGGTTTTTCTTATCATTCAGTGGAGGATATTTGTTTGGTCATCTTCTATCTCGGATACTTTTATATTTGAAATTCACGCGTACTTCAATTGTCAGCAGAAGCTTGGTATGGGACAATAAAGACGTTTTCCTTGTAATGGAGGGCCAATGACGTTGGGTTTCTGGGACAGCTCATTAATTTGGATGTGGACTTTGTCATGAGCCGTTTTATTTTACGTGAATCAAGACGATCGCGCCAAATCGACAGCACTATTGGTCCGTACAGAGCAACGTAGAGTGTAGATATTCGATACGTTACATGTACCGTAGTCAAGCAACTGCAGTTGCCTAAGGCTCTTTAACGTACCCATAACAGCCGTTGACATTGGGTGTTTTGCTGGCACACTCGTCAATGGTTCATATGCCGCCAGCGAATGTCGCACGAACCATGGGCAGCACGAAAAAGGAAAAGAAACTTGAGTTGGGCGTATGAAGAGCTATTCAGCATCTGCTATTCTTTTTATTTGTGGCCCGACGCGCACCATCGCCAGTTCTTTATATAGTATGGAGATTGAGACAGGCTCAGGTGCACCGCCATCTTTATTTTTACCTAAAATAGAAACAGAGCTGGTGTGGGTAAATCTCTCCGTCCGGAGAATAGAGTTGAAAGAAAATCTGTTATGTAGAATGAAGCAAAATAGAAGGGATATAGATTTAAGTAACGAGGGGTTTATGACATTGGGAAATATCAGGACGGTAGCGATTTTTTCAAACTGGCAAGAAAAGGATCCAGTAATAGATCCCTACTTGTGATTCTTGTCTCGGGATTAGGATCGAGGGTGAGATAAAGAATTCTTCCAACTTCGCTGTCATATTCCCTGAGGCTCAGAAACGGCGCGAATGTCCTCGAGGTATAGTTGCACAAATAGGCATAAAACCCACGATCGGTAAGAACGGCTTTCCGCCAGCAGAATCCAGGGGAAAAGAGGCAGTATAGGACCATACCTGCAGACCACACGTCTGTTCCCGCACCCCAATATCCATTTGTCGTGTTTGAAAATACCTCAGGCGCGGCGTAGGGCTCCGATCCAACGATACCAAAACTCTTGTGGCATCGCGTGTCCCAAGGCAGACGGAACACGTCCGAGACGCCAAAATCCGAAATCTTGAGCCGACCGTCCTGCGTAAGCAAGAGGTTTTCGGGCTTAATGTCACGATGGGCTACGCCGATTTGATGGAGATACTCAAGCCCCGAGACCAGTTGCCCAAAGTAGTCCCATTTTCTAACCTTAGGCAGATTTCCTCCCGTGATTGCAGAGAAGAGGTCACCATTGTCGCACTACAGCAGGTACAGCATGTTTCAAAACACGATCCCATCTTTTGAGTAGCCCTGTACGGGGGCTATATATTCATACACGTACGTATTCCATCACTGTGCTAAAATTTCCTTCGCCGTCTTCAATGAGATCAAAGGTGTGAACGATGCTGGGATGCAAGAGTGATGATGCGATACAGTACTCTGATATAAACTTCTTCGTGTAACGTCGATGGGATTCTTTTGATTTATTCCAGGGCCGGAATTGTTTGATAGCGTACGGAGCACCGTGGTTACGAAAGACGGTGACGATAGCTGAGGTCCCGCTACCAATACAGCGATCAGCCTTGCCATAGGGATGACAAGAATCTCTGTCTATAGATGGTCTTGCAACGGTTGATTTTGATGGTAAGAATTCCTTTCTATTGTTATCGGTGTTGCTTGTTACAGGCGCTGGCACGGATAAGCGTTGCTGGATCTTGATGTTGTCTACGGAATGTATACTTGCAAATGCAGAATCCCTTCTTGGGCTGATTGATGTATCGTTTTCGGAAGACATTTTCATATAGTTGTAAATGGACGGACGTCCACTTTGCATACACGTAAACACACACACGCACACGCACAGGCAGGGAGGAGGAGGATGAGAGAGAGAGAGAGACGGAGAGGGAGAGAGAGGAAAGAAGAAAAAGAGAGAGGTATGGGATTTCCAAGAGGAAGAGAAGCGCTTGTATACAAGAATATGCCTATCTGCTTTTAAAGGGTTGTACCGCGTGGTGCATGCTTGTTTTGCTATGCACACTTACATCTGTTGTTGGACCATCATCAGTTCTTTAAGCCACCGAGAAACGCAACCTACTTACTTTCAGCAAACAATGCGATCCACGGAGACCACAGTCCGTTGACTTCCGGAGAGCCGTTTCTCTATATGCCTCGAAAAGCGTGGAACCCCGCTAGATGTATCTATCACTAATGCTGTATGAGAGGGGTATCCATCTCTTGTACAACGCCATCGCATCTATACACTGTCACACGCTTAGTACAATGATTTCATTTTTTTTTATAGTGCACCGGAGGATTGGTTTGCAGAAACCTTAAATTCGTGGAACTCTTCCCATAGCAAAAGGATCTTTTATGCCCTGCTCCTACATCTGTATAGCACAAGCAGTATCTGCATTTTCAAACAAAAAAAAAAGCATATGCTTCACATGAACGTAACTTGCGTTCATACGTTGCATTCCAATAACATCTAATGTTAATAAAAGTATTGCTGTCATGAGAATTTTATATTACAATCTGCACAAAAAAGGTCATGCGGCTGCTGCAGGCGAAACCCAGTAATATTTAACCGAAGTTCGTCAAGCCTGGCCGCCGACAACAGTCTTCTATATTATATAACTGTGTAAGTCAATACCAGAAGGTAAGAATATTTTCATTAGACAACTGAAAGCGCCACCCCTTCTCCATATTCTTTGACTTACCAATCTCCAGGACACACTCAGCCTTGTGAAAAGGTGCAACTTCAGTTTGCCCGGGTTTCTCTCTTTTCCTTGATTGGCGATTATGGGAGCCTTAAGCTATATTCAATGATTCTGTAACGGACGCCGAGATTGCTCCCAAAATCATCACTGACTTCACTCTTGTCTTTGGTGTACGTATTAATATAATAACTAGAGGTCCTTGGATCGTGCCATCCTGCTCTTCACGTTACATAATACGGTATGGAGATAGAGAAGTGTGTTACCGGAGATGAGTTCTATGGGACTGAATTGAATCTAATATGGCCGTGATGATTCGCTATATGAAAGCAACCTGGCTGATTCTGACTGCAAGAACCTACTTCTACGACGCACGTATACCCTGCTGTCTTGGGATTTGTTGTCCAGCAGGGTATACAGATACATCTTGGTTGCACCGAGAGAACCTCCCAAGTGGCGCTCAATAAAAGGAGGAGCGGGTCATTTTGAATGCATTATTGCTTTTAAAACAGAAGGTGGCTTTGCTTTCAAGCAACAGGAGGTTTTGCTTCTGAAAGGGAAGGGGTGGTCGCTACTCACCAAGCCCCGCCAATATCAACCGCGTCACGAGAAAAGGACACCTCGCTTTGAATCTGACCTTGTTGCTAGGGTACTAATGTATGCCATATCACAAATCGACGCTGTTCGTTGATTCGTCGATGGAAGTGAGCTTAGCAAACGCATACTCATAGGTCATCATGATAGATGTGACATTTACCAAGCACAGCATCCTAGTTTTCGACGATGACAATTAGTGCAAACAATGTTATTGGGGGAACTCTTGAGTAAATGGAGTCATCAGTGCGGTGTGAATAGGATGATCGTATCAGGCTGGGCTTCGCTCGTAGACAGAAAGCCAATGCAGCCTATGTATGTACGCATATGAACCCAAACATCCGTTCTCACTGCTATTCCAACAAAGCCTTTGTCACGATTGGCCGCTGTTTATCGTACCGCATTAGCCTGTAGTTGGTTACTATCTTCCTCTCCCGGTAGGGGCATGATGAATGAGAAAGTACTACCAGTTTCCCTATAGCATGTGTTGGGGACCTTTTAGAATCATAAGCATCTATGGACTATCGGTGCTGCTTCCTGCTGGGTATCAGCATATATAGTATTGCCGAGGACATTCTTCATGTTGATAGCATATACCGTGAAAAAAAGCACGCTTTATCACTTTTCCTTCTTATTGAAGTAAATATTAACTTCTTGTCAGTATTGCATACAAAAAGAATCTTTTATAGTGAGGAAGAACAATGCAAAAAAATATGTATCAGGTGCTGCTATTGTTGTGTATAATGTAATCTCGTACGGAGATGCTCGTATAGAAGTGCTGTGTTTTCGGGAGGGTGCGCTAATAATGCAAGTATGCGTTCGTATGATTGAGGCTAAGTGTTGGTTAAGGGTAAGTTGATTATGAATGCAGAGAGCCATTAAGCCTTTGCCGCTTTCTGCTTGGCTTTTTCCTTCCGCTTCTCAGCCTGGCGAGCCTCCTTTTGTCGTTGCTTCTCCTCCAGTTTCTATGCTTGAATATTAGGAATCATATGTTTCAGATAATCCTGAGAATTACATTACCTCCTGTCGCTCCTTTTCAATCTGATTCAGTAATTCTTCCTTGAAGGGGAAAGAATTTGGGATACCGGGATCTTTCTTTGGTCCTAGAGGGGTCCGTAAGAATCAAACATCTCCTGCCATTTTGTATTTTTGATTCTAGATCTTGACGATTCTTACTGTTTGATTTAGGCTTCTTCTTTGCGTCACGGCGTTCTTTACGATTGTGTTCATTGATCTTTTTCTTGATGCTGTATTTTCTGGCAAGCTTGGTACGCTTGCTGAGACGCTCTGGAGGAAAGAAGAGAATGAGTTTGGTGACATTATTGACAAAGATAGATTTGCTGCCGTCTCGTGTCTTACTTTTCATAACCATGCTGACAAAGAAGAGAAACAAGCAAAAAAAAAAAAGTTGGGTGGCTGGTTGCCCTTGGTTTTGGCCTCCCCCATCCTCCTTCTCCCCACCCCCCAAGAAAAGACTTCATGCCCCTTCTTCTGGGAGTAAACTCTTTCACCATAAATGGAAATAGCGCCGTCTCAGTGGGATTTCTCCGCAAACACCATTTCAATTCCTTCTTTTGCCTTAATATCTCATCCCTACTTCGACGACTCTCGATACCTGATTTCAAAGGATACCGACATTAAATAGACATTGCTACCCTCCATATGTAGCTATGGAACGTTTCCGCAGATGTTTACTATGGCGTATTAATATAATCTGACTTAAGACGTTACTTCGTTCAAAGTACTTCAACGTTCCAGATGGGTTATTGACTAATTAGTTAGACGTTGCTTGTAACAAACAATATGCACAACCATATTGCTTTAATTTTAATAGCTCCGAAGTGAATCTGGCTGATTTGATAACCACAATCACCTTATCATTCATGTGTAGATCATGATGATATCAAATCGAGAGAAGAAAGAAGTGGTTGCGTACGTAAGTGTAGGTGCGACCGATGAAAGAAGGTAATAGAGAGAAGAGAAAAAGAAGAAGGAGAAGAAGAAGAAGAAGAAGAAGAAAACCAACTATGTACACAATGAATAATGATAAGATGAGATAGGAGTGATAAATCAATAATGTCTGCGGTTGTTTTGTCCTCCTCCACCCGTCCCACTGCCATTACGGTGCAGTTGGTCCTGCTGCTGCTGTCGAGTAGCTCTTGCTGCCTCGCGATTGGGTTGCTGAACTTGATAGGAATCGAGCGCATTGGGTGCCACGTACAGGCGCTTGTCAATCGTCGGAGGAATAGGTGCGATCTCAGTACCAAGCTCACGCTCAATCTTGTAGAGGTTAAACCGATCTTCGTATGTAATTAGATTGATTGCCAAGCCAAAATGACCATAGCGCCCAGATCGACCGATACGGTGGAGATACGTCTCAGCATTCTTTGGGAAATCAAAATTGATCACAACATTGACGGCTTGGATATCAATGCCTCGTGTCAAGAGATCTATATTTTTCCTGCAGTAAGTATTTTGCTCATCCTCTCCATGTGCTTCCATCGCCGGCATACCTGAGCAGACCAGATTTCGGCAGTTTCCATTCCTGAAGTCATGGAAAACACGGTTTCGGTGACTTTGGAGCATTCTTGCGTGTGAATAAAAGCATGAGTACCCGAGATCTGTAATTTTCTTCGCCAGAAGCTCAACCCGATTGGTCGAGTTACAAAAGATGATCGACTGGTTGATTTGAAGCTGTTGACAAATAAAATGCGTCAGTCACATCATTGATATTCTACTGCCGTCTTATTTACCTTAGAGAACAATGTGTTCAAGCAGTGAACCTTCTGCTTCTCCTCCACATAAGCATAGTACTGAGTAATACCTCGCAAAGTCAACTCCTCCATCAAATTAATTTCGTAGGGTTTGGTTAAGTATTTGTCCTTGAAGTTCTTGACAATCATCGGGAAAGTGGCCGAGAAGAGCATGATTTGCCGCTCCTTGGGGAAAAGCCTGATCAGCTGATCAATGACAGGCGCAAACTCTGGAGAGAGCAGCTTGTCCGCTTCATCCATAACAAACGTATGTGCTTCACTAAAATCTGCAATCGACCGCGATCCAAGATCCAGAATTCGACCAGGTGTGGCCACCACGATATGAACGCCTTCCTCGAGGCGCATGATATCGTCCTTAAGCGTCGTACCGCCTGTAGATACCATGACTTTGATGTCGAGGTGTTTACCCAGCGTTTTACACACCTGAGACGTTTGGAGTGCGAGCTCGCGTGTTGGCACAAGAATGAGCGCTTGAATCTTGGGTTTCTTGTTGTTGATCTTTTCTAACGTAGGAATCACAAATGCTGCTGTTTTCCCAGTGCCATTCTTGGCACGCGCCAAAATATCGCGGCCTGTCAATGCAATTGGAATTGCTTCTTCTTGGATTGGCGAAGGCCGCTCGAATCCAGCCTCGAAAATGCCCATGAGCAATTCGCGCTTTAAAAAGTAGTCTTCAAATTCGTTGCCTTTTGTCGCGGTGACATCCTATAATACAAGCACTAATTGGATTGGTGCCGTATTTCTATTTTCTTCGCGCTATTATTACCTCTGTTTGTGGCCGGAGGTCTTTGTCAGGCAAGTTGAGCGATTGTTTCCAGGTATCGTGTTCGTGGCTAGTTCGGGAGAGATCATCAGCATATAGCTGGTGACGGCAAGTAAATGAAAAAAGCTGACCCACCTCATTATGCAGATTATCGATGCCAACAATCACTTATGAGGATAGTAATGGGTTCTGTTAGAAGCGATAGTACAAAGAAATAGAAAAGGGAAAGAGGAAGAAAGAGGTGAAATAGGCAACGTGTCTTTATCCAATCGTCATCCCCACCCTCCGAACTCAGACTATCCCCCCAAATGACGAATTGGCAAGCAGATATCCGCTCTCGTAGCCGTAGAATATCCCCTTTCCACCTTCCACCACGGTGAGCCTTTTAAGGTCATACTGTATAGAGTGGGATACGTTCCGTTCTGTCTCGGAGATAAGCTTATGGAGAAGGCCATATCTGGATACCGTATTTGATTGGTACGCTCTTCCTTTTTTAAATGCGCCTATCTGGGGGTGCCATTTAAAAATGCGCACACGCACACAACAGGACTTCTGTCGCTTTTTTTGCGTGTACCTTACCACTGAATCATGGGAGGAGGAGGTTAGTTGATTCATGCCCTTGGTGGACAAAATATCGAGCAGCTCATTAATCCTACGACACACGTAGATTTGAATTTAAAGAAAAGCTGGCATCCAGCTACGCTCAAAAACCAGGAGCGAGTCTGGAAAGAGGAACGAAAGCATGAAGAGGAACAAAGAAAGATCGATCAAATGAAGAAGGAGCTCATGGAAGAGCGTCAACTACAAGAATTGCAGAGACTACAAGAAGAATCAGGGCAAAAGTAGGCAATCTAAAGACCTTTGATAGGAACAACTTTTTTTTTTGCTAATGTCCACTTTAGAAAACGATCCGATCGACTCGATTGGATGTACGCCGCACCTAATCAAAATAACGCGGGTGGCAATGCGGAGGAAATGGAAGAATATCTTCTGGGTAAAAGAAATGTCGATCAATTCATTCGTGATCGCAACTCGAAAGAAACAGTAAGCTTGTTCGGGAAAGGAAGATTGGAAATATCGGGCTCCGATCTCAGAGTTGGTGCTGATTAGATGATATTGTAGGTAGCGACAACGGCTGCAGAACGGTTTGCAATCTCGAACTCTAATGCCAATAACGAGCGCGATCTGCAGGCTAAAATTCGAGAAGATCCACTTCTCATGATCAGAAAACGGGAACAACAATCGCTGCGGGCGATTATGGATAATCCTCTACGCCTCAAGGAGCTGCGGAAGGAGAAAAAAGACAAGAAGAAAAAGAAGAAAAGCAAAAAGGAGGAAGGTGACCGCCACAGTGACGAAAATGATAAAAAGCGACGACGACGAAGAAGTAGTGATGAAAGCGTGGAGGATGGCCGGACAAAGAAAAGTCGTCATAGTCATCACCATCCACGCGAGGACCAACGACATCGGGATCGCAGTAGGGATCGAACGTATGACGACCGTAGTAGAGGACGAAGTAGTAGTATCAGAGACGGTCATAATCGAAGCAGTGATGACCGCAGAGATAGAGACAGAGACAGAGACAGAGATAGAGACAGAGAAAGTAGACATCACCATCGTACATAAATTCAAAGGAAATTCTCTTTCCTGTTTTTCTCTGCTACAATGTATGACAGCACTGTTCCGAACATGTATCAATACGCTTTGGTAGAGATTTATCCAGGATGAAGTATCACTGTGCTCAGTTTAAATATCCGCCGGTTCAAGCTTAGCTACCTCGCCCCCATTTTTGAAAGGTTATCCGCCATAAAATACAAGCATGGACAAATCTAAGTGGGATCAAGGTAACAATGTGGTGAGCCGAAAGTGGACGGTTCTTATATATATGAATGATCCCAAGTAACCTTGGGGGGCTAATGCAGATGCGATGGAGGAAGACGACCCCATGATTGAAGATATCGACGAGTATGAAGACGATGAACCCGCTGACCGTTATGCAATGGCTGATAATGTTCGCCGAGCATCCTTAATCCGCGGAGGCCGAGGAGGCAATGTCTCAGATCTCTACCGCTCGTACCCAGAGACTCTTGACGAGAAAGGAGAGTTAACAGCCATGATACCTCCTGAAAAGCTGGTTCACCAAAACTTCTTTAATAGTAAGGATGGAGATAACCGATTTGGGTCACTCAATTTGGTTGGATAGTTGACCGAGAGATGCTATGCCGTGCGCGTACGTTTGTATGTTCATCTGTGTCTATCGTTTTTAGACTTTCCAGACGACTTTGATGACGATGACCTGGCTTGACAGGCATGTTGACGATAAATAAATCGACGCAGTATAATGCTTACGCATGACTCGGCAACGAAGGAGGAGAAAGGGAGAAAGGAATGAGGGGGATGGGGCAATAGATGTCTAAGAGGCAGATGCGATTTATTGAAGACTAGAAAGGATGGTGGCGCACGTTCGCGTGTATGAAATTATCTTTATGAACAGCCGTTACTGGCGGGCCATAGCAATAGGCATCGTGGACGTTGTCTTGATTTGTCCCGGATATACTTTATTTGCTATGACCACGAAAGTATGCGGGCCCAAAAACCTCCTTTTTTATTTATTCTGATCCAGTTGGATCCAACGAAAAAGGTCCCTGCCTTTAATCTTCTGTTTCCATCATCTCTCTTTTCACTTACAAGTCTTTCTAATCGTTATTAGTACCATGTTCTTTCGCGACGAATGCATACCTGCATCGAACATCCGTCTAATCCAGTGGTTCAAACTCGATGAGTTCCAACCAGAACGTGCCGTCACATCTAGTTTCGTGTCAACCCGAACGCTTCTCTTACTTCGGATTCCGCTCGTCATGTACACAGCCATTGTATTCTGGTTCGACTTTGGTAACTCAATTGCCACTGGTGAATTTCATCATTTCTTTGCATACTTTACACGGTTTACTTTCGTGGGTCTCCACGCCTATATGATTGTAAGTGCTATAAAAAAATTCAACCAGCACCATTGCCCCTCCCCATGCCCTCCCGTTTTCAGAGTCTCTCTCGTAGTAACCACACCTCCCTGTGTGAAATAATAGACAACTCTCTATCACCATATACGGTATATACTTATCCGACAACCTCGTTGCCCTGCATCTTTCTTGGATCAGCCAGCTATCCTGAATTATCTCTACGTTCTTCTGTACCACACGGTTATAACCTTCAAGTAAGTCCAAGCAATGGTAATCTTGTGTTCATCATCCATCGACTAAGTCCCCCCTGTATCCTTCTCTTAGCATTCTCACACCGGCCGTGTACTGGTCACTCCTGTCAGGAACGCTGATCAATAGTAAGGCTTATTAGAGAAGCGCACTTATGCTCTCTTCCTCGATATGTCCACATGATCTCATCTTTTACTAATATCTATCACCTCCTATTTACAGAGGCCGATGTCACATCGCTGGACTGGTGGTTAGGTGTATCAGTGCACGCCATCACCTTTTTCATCATGATGTTTGAAGTCATGATGAGTCGAATGCTGCTTAAGCTCAGATTGGTTATCCTTGTGTTTCTCATTGTAGTATGTTACATGATGCTCACCTTTATCATATACGGCACGTAAGTAGAATATCTTTGCTCTTTGTTTCCACAATTGGTCCTAATCAATGAATTTATAAAAGGGAAGGGTGGTGGGTATATTCATTTTTGGATTGGACACAGGGTCCATCGGCAGCTATCTGGTACATTGCCGTGGCAACCATGGTGGTCCTCTGTTTCTTTCTCCAGGTCGGGTTGCACGCACTCCGCGATTGCTGCGGCCGCAGACGTCGTCTGAACGGGGAGGATGACGATGAGAGGACTGAGCAAGGCGATGCCATTCCTTCCAAAACTGTAGACTTGGCCAACGAGGACAAGCGCTATTACTCGCAGACATTGGTCGAAAGCAACATTGAGTCTCACATTACGCTGGGTCCCTTTTCGACAGATCATCTCAGCAGCTGAGCGGACCGAGATAGAAAGTTTCCGTAATCATTTTAAATAAGCGAGTATCTATCACCATCTTTAATCCTGTTATCAGAACGTATAAAAATCATATATTTCAATCTTCCTCTCGTTCACACACACACACACACACACACACACACACACACACACACACACACACACATACTTTCTCTCTCTCTCTTGCTACTTCTTATTTTTTCATACTGCTCCGATCTTAATCTCTGCCTCAGAAACGCAATCAATGAAACACTACTATTTGCAGTTCAAGATTCATAATTGACTTGCACAGGCTGCTTTGCGGGAGCGCCGGCCGTTAGTATCCCCAGACACAGAAAGGTAACGGTAGTCAACCTGAAGCGATCGTTTGCGAGCTTCAGGTAAGAAAGGACGTGGCCGTGATCCTGTGTATAGGGAGTCTATACGAAACTTTAGTCCCCTGATCCAATATTGATTGTGGTAAACAGGAGAGTAACCGACATATGAGCATATGCGCCGATAAGGCTGAATAGCAATACAAGGTTCTAACGGCCGAGTCCCGAGACTTTCAAGCAACTGCTTAAGCCAGTCGCATCCGAAAAACAGCGCCTCTGAAATCAATTGACGGGCACACTAGCCGCAGATATCCTTCCTCGGTCACCTCTTTATAACCTGAGCAGCCAAAGCTCGGTCAATTCACCAACAACGTCCCATATAAAGGGACATCCAGTTTATGAAGAAAATAGCCATACGAACCTCTCTGCTCCCGACGCTGTTGCTGCGTCAGCATTGCTTTATAGCAGAAATATGATAACAACAGCAGTGGTAGCAATATAATATTCTTACCCGGTCCAGTCAAGTAAGATGATATGAATGCAACTTCTCCCCCCCCAAAAAAAAAGATTGCTTAGTTTTATGTCGATTTCGGGTACCATGAATTTGATATGACTATCCACATTGTCATGGACGCTGTTATGCCATTTATCCCGACCAGACACCAGGCAAGTAGTTTGCTATCTTATGGTGCCATCTTTAACTCTTTTACTGCTAATAATTCTAGTTTTATTCCGTTTTCATACGTTAACCGTTGAGCGTCTATCCAGAGAAAGAAGATATCGATGCATATCCGTACGGAAATTGGGTCGTCGTTATTTTCGTACACATTAGGTCTATAAATAAATATATTCCATTTTATTCTATGCAGGTTCTTTTGATCTATGTCTATTGGATTCTTCTCGGCTATTCAGCAAGTAGAACTTTTTTGTTCGCGGAACGAATATAGTTTAGCAGTGGAGTAGCCTATGTCCTTGCATTGTGCCTTGTCATCATTGCTGCCAGCGCTGCTGACTACGTCGTCGTTATCCCTGACATCAAGAGAGGCATCGAAATCACTGCACGCCTCAGACGCATCGTTGTCAGCAGCGAGGGCAGTGTTTCTTTGTGCTTCAATAATATCTTTATGAATATGAACATTGTCAGCCACCATGTTCAAACCCCAGAGACAAAGGCTTTCCTCGATTGACGACGATAGACGGGAGTTCCAACACAGAAAGGTCTTCATTGCGTAATACTACACTGTTCTGTACTAGGGATGGTACAGGACTTCACTCATCAGTAGCATATGTTTGATAGTGATCCAAGTCATACGCTGCTCATCTTGCTGCTTGATGAAGGCAGAGGCTGCTGGTAGAATTTTTCGCTGGCAACCTGTTGGCCTGGAAAGGGGATTTAAATAATAAACGCATAGGAATACTTGGCAGAAGACACAAGAAGTCAGGAATGAATTGCTAGCAAAGGCTGGCTCTTGCGATCCCCCCTAAAGTACATTTCAGCAGGTTACGATGCGATAAGCAAGATAATTGGGCCACCCTCCATTTGATGAACGGAGGGGAGGCAGCCTATAGGTGAGCCGGGTGGGAAAAGAGCAATACAGCCTGCTGTGTGACAGCAAATAGGTTCGACCTGCCGACATCATCACTCATTGTATGTTCATCGACGCACACGCAGACTGCTCGGCTTATTACACGCATAAATTGCCTCTATTGAACCGCAAATACTATCTACTGATGGCGTGATATCCATGATCGCATGACGCAAACTTGATTGAAAAAAAAAGTATACTGATCATTGACGTATGAATCCTGCCGTAAAACCATCATGGTATATTTTTTAAATAGAGCTACTGTTCGTCAGCATGAATAGACAATATTTTTGTGGTTTGAAAGGGTACAGGCATTAAGCGCATCCTCAAGATATCTATTTAAAAGAATATAGCTTTTATTTTCTATTGCACTGACGGGGGCTCATGTTTTGTGGCTGTCGGGCGACGACGGTTCGTAACGATGGTCGGTAGCGAGGAACGCTCAATGGTTCGTGTTGATTCTATTTCATCGTTTTCCACGCCCTCTTCCTCAAGACTTCGGCTGATATAGCGCTTGAGAATGGGCACTTGAAAGTTGCCGACGAAGAGTTGTAAAATATGATACAGGAGTAGCGGTAGCGAAAGCACACCGACTGTGCCGTAGCTCTGGTCCGCATACATGACATTGATAAGAGGAATACCCATGGATACGGTCTTGGTAGCACCACAATACTACGAATTTGTATATCGCAAAACAAGAGTTAACGATTGCTCTAGCATTTTTATAGACTAGTATGATTCATGCACGAAGATCTTAAACCAAGTAAAGCTATCATCCTTACCATAATAGCAACTGTGTCCTTTGTAGAGAACCGCCACTTTGTAACGATCGTCGGCTCTGGAACCAGCTGTGTTGGCCAGGGCACTCGAGCGACAAGGAAGCACAAGGCAGAGCCGAGAAGATACATGAACAGATCAACACCTATTATGGCCACAATATCGAGACCGCTCATCTTGTGGAATGCGTCGCTGGCGACACCATCGCAAAACACGGACCAGACCATGACAAGAAGCGCGAGGCTATTGATGATGGAGAAATGCAGTTTCTCTGCCAGATATTTTACTTTCTTCGGGAAGAAAAACCGGATCACCTGACCCACGACAAGCGGGAGCAAGACCGTCAGGCCAAGGTTCTTGAGCACGTTCAAATAATCGGGCCGGCCACGAGCACCAGGTGTAAATACAAGTGAGTCATTACCAAAGACTAGTCAGAGAAAGCCATACACCTGAGCGTGAGTCATGTTTCTCCTCCTTTCTTGCAAAAATGAAGATTTTCTTACCGGTTATCAGGGCAGGCGATATGAAGATCCCCAGGACGTTACCCAGCGCAGCATTAACGAGTGCTTAAATATAGCAACCGTAGTTAATGTGTATGTTTGTGTCTATGTGTTAATTGAATTTGTAATAAACACATGTCCGTGCGCTAAAACCATACATACCTGCACTATCGTTACCGCCTGCGTTACGAGTCATGACAGCATTGGATGACACGGTGGTGCTAGTCGACATGGCGATCATAAACCCTTGATAGACAGTTTGGTCAAGATTGGATCCCACCGCCAGGAGGAATCGAACAATGCCATACATGATGAAGGGCATGAGTACAAAACTGATTGTCTGGACGACGAGGTGAAGCCGGTACCGCAGAATGGTGTGAAGCATCACTCGTACTTCGAGCCCAAGCCCGGAGAGCAAGAAAATAACGATGACAGCTCCCCATTTGACCGTGTATTGGGCTTCGATGGCTCCATGCGACTTTCCAACCTGAGGAAAAGCCCATGCAATCCCGATGACAATGCCCAGTCCAAGCAGGAACCAGTACTGCTTAAATAGCCGGGTTCCGGTCTTGGCGAACCGTTGCCATATGGACGGTTGACTTGGTTCTGTTAGAGATAAGGCCTGTTGGGGCTTATTCGGCATGTCCTCTACACGGACTGTTGTGGTCTCAGTAGAAGACATGGAGGCGACAATGGACTGAAAGTGTGAAAGAAAGAAAGAAGGAGAAATTGTGTGAGATCTGACTCATGTTGTACGGCACACTTTTACTTTGTCTTCACTCCGGAGAGTCGGACTAAAGTTTTTGAGGATCAAATCTTCGCCTGAAGGCCAGTGACTCAGAATAAGACAGGCATTATCATCAACATTTCACACTTCCTATATCTCCTTTTGACTCATCTATTCCAAGTACCTACCATAGGCCCAGTATAGAGATATAACACTTAGGTGGTGGAGATGATCGACTTGACGCTTTCAAGGAAAGAATAGAGATGGGACTGATGAAATTTTGGGCAAAACGGCTAACAGGTACGCATCACGTGTGCATCCACTGTGTTACCGGGAATTAATGGCATCACCGGACAACACATTTCCGTGGGACTTATCGATATACAGCTGATCACGCGGCTCGTCCAAAATTGCTGAATATCAAGATACGAACAGAGTTGGGTGAAATGTATAAAACGTTGGGCTCTCTACGTTATAAAGTAACGTTTTCGTGTACCCTCCTTTTTAGAAGTCTACAAGCTTGCTCATGTATGTCTCGGACATGCAAATTTTACAACCGACACTCTTCTAGAGCAAATCACACAAAGATCTTCGTATCAGCAGCTTTCTGTATTTCTTAACTTTTACCTCGGTGTCAAAGACTCATTTGTAGCGATTACTTCTATATCCATGATTGCGTCGTCCACCTTTGCGCTTTGCTGCAGGAGCTTATCTAATCCTTGAATGTACCCACCAAAGCAAAGTCAAGATACGTCGTGATTTCTTACGCTGCCGCACAACCTGAAGGAACGTTTAGAAAGGCATTAATACAGCAAACGCCCATTCTAACGATACCCAAATAACATCATTATATCAAAGTATCATTATATGTATTTAGGCACGTCATGCTTTTTGGAAAGGTTACTTGTTTCGATGATTATGTTTTCGGGTACTTGAAAAGTGCTAATTGATGCGCCAAACAAGTTGAGTATCAGAGGATCGACAATTTACCTTAGCTAAAAACAAGTATGTTGAATGCTTCAACAGAGATCCAGCTATCGGTTTCCTCCAAAACAAGTATAAGAAAGATAACTTCAGCCAGAATCCAATCCATTGTAGCGAAAAAGAAATTTCATATAATTCTGCCATATCAGTAGATAAAGGGCATCATACATAGTCGAATCAGCTTGAAAAAACCTAGCCTTGTCTGAGCAAGCTGTGTACCCGCGAGTAGCACCTGCTTCTATGATCTGAATATTTGCCTCCTTTACTTGGGGACATGCGTACGAATGCGTAAGCTCAGGGGTATCGTTGGAGAGCAGAATATGCGCGTGTATTCTGCGTAGAAACAAAGGGATAGAAGAGAATATGACTCGCCATCAACGACAGATTCCATAAGCCCCTGGTAGCATGCTCATCGGCAACATGGCACTGTCCATCGTAGTAACGAACGATTAATTATTTCAGAGTGATGAATGCGTACAGAAAGAAAAAGGATATAACTGACGCGTTTTAGCTTCAAGCAAATAGTGGAGCAACAGGCAGAGGTTTTATAAATTGGGAAATGGACCAATCACAATCACCTAACCTAAGCCTCTTTGGAGAAAAGAGTATACTGCTAGTTAGCACCGCTAGTAAACGATGAAGCTCTATTCCCACAGAGGCGTTTGTTCGGTCGCTTTCGCCTGGAATCAAGAATTCCACAATACATAAATATCGGTGGGAAATCCCTGAACCGCCAAGACGCGTTTATCTGGCCTGTTACTCATTGTGAATGACTTCTCAACGGAGCTTTTCCTAATATAGACGTCCAGCTTCCCCCTATTTTACGCCGATCGGAGCGACCCGCCTCGAAGTTCGTTATGGATTAGCATAATGATCGTCTTCATCAACAATCCCAAGTTACAAACATCTCGTATGACTCAAAGGGAAATTCCCCGGATCCTGAGTGTGAGAATGTGGGGTTGGGTCACCCTCGGTACAATAATAAGAAGAAATACCCTGACCTAGATCTTCACTTTATTAAGTGCTACTTTGCCCGTCGTCGTGATTGTCATACTGAAAGTAAAAATCTGACGGGCAAATTTGGGACATGCTGCCGGTTTCTACCCGACAGCTGAGAATATTAGACCCGCCATTTACCATTTTTGGCGATGCAAAAACCGGTCCATTTTCCTGTTACCTGAAAGGGGAGGTGGATGGAGATATTTAACTTCTTGCTAACAGGCGATAAAAAATATTGAAGGCTTGAGTGAGAATTGTCCATCTCTTTTTGTTTCATTTGTGACATTGTAATTAATGGTTTTAAACAAGTTGAAGAGGAAAGGTTTAACGGAGAGCTGAAGAAGTTAGGAGTGTATATTTCCAGGTTGAACGCTTTGCTGGGGCTTAAATCGGGATACATAAGAACTAACAGAAGTCGTTCGATTACGGGCGATTTCGTGGTCCGTGCGAGTGCACTTTTCTTTTATGTGGCCAAGGACAACAAGGGAGGTCATCAACTAGCAGAGGTCACAATCGTGGGGATGACAGCTATCTTATTTATGGTGTGTGGTGTTGTGTGGGCCGTGTTTCCCACGCTACAGATGGGCCTTTTCCCGCGGGGCTTCCGCGGCGGGTCAGGGCTTCTCAGCCCTGGTTGGCCAGGAGAAAGTGCCGCTTGGTAAGCATGATGCTCAACCCGAAACTTTAAAACATTCAAACAGCGGCGTTTTTTTTTATATTTAATATGGTTCCTTACTTTTTGTGAATTATCTTTTCTTTTTCTATCTTTATCTCCTCTTCCTTACCGAAATGCTATCGGCCGCTACCCGTCTCGCCTTCCGCCCAAGCTTCATGGGCTCCTCTCGCGCCTTTGTATCCACATGGAGTGCTGTGCCCCAGGGTAACATGTCTAACTGCGAGGAACAGTCTGATCATGGAACCCATCTTCTCACGACATTTTAAATAGGCCCTCCTGATGCCATTCTCGGCGTTACCGAGGCCTTCAAGAGAGATACCAGCCCCAAGAAGATGAATTTGGGCGTGGGTGCCTATCGCGACGACAATGGCAAGCCTTACGTCCTGTCGAGTGTCCGCAAGGTAGAGCCTGCGCCGGATGGGAGGGGATGACCTCCCTCCCCTCCCGTCCGCCCTGATGAGACGCGTATAAACTTACGAAAACTATTATAGGCCGAAAAGCTCATGCTTGAGCAAGATCTTGACAAGGAGTACGCCGGTATTACCGGTGTACCTTCCTTCACTGCTGCTGCTGGCCGTCTTGCCTATGGCGAAGACTCTGCTGTGATTACTGAGAACCGAGTATGTGAAAAGGAGGATGCGTGAAAGTGAAACAAGTTTTATTTACAAAGCCCTCCACGTCTACAGCTCGCCATTACCCAGAGCATCTCCGGCACGGGCGCCCTCCGCATTGGTGCTGCATTTTTGAATGCCTTCTACCCCCACGCCAAGAAGGTGTACCTCCCCAACCCTACCTGGGGTAACCACATTCCTATCATGGGCCACTCTGGCCTTTCTGTTGAGAAGTACACCTATTTCGACAAGTCTACCAACGGTCTCAACATCAACGGCATGCTGGAGGATCTTTCGGTAATTTATTAGATGCTCGGCTTGAATCGCCGTTGCGAAACACTACAAGATGACTCAGTTTTATACCCTCTTTGGGAAAAAAATGCATTAGGCTGCACCTAAGAACTCGATTGTTCTGTTGCATGCGTGCGCACACAACCCCACCGGTGTTGATCCTACTCTTGCTCAATGGGACGAAATCTCTAGCGTGGTCAAGGTAAAATACATAATTTTTGATTAGGGTAACAAAGTTTTGACGATCAACATGATAATGTACTAGGATCGCGGCCATTTCGTGTTCTTTGACATGGCCTATCAGGGCTTCGCCTCTGGCGACTGCAATCGCGATGCTTATGCGCTCCGCAAATTTGTTTCTGAGGGACATCCACTGGTTCTTTCTCAATCGTTCGCCAAGAACATGGGCTTGTACGGTGAACGTGCTGGTGCGTTCTCGGTTGTCTGTGAAGATGCCGACGAGCGTGCACGCGTCGAATCCCAGCTCAAAATCCTTATCCGCCCCATGTACTCCAACCCACCCATCCACGGTGCCCGTCTTGTTAGCACTGTCCTCAATACCCCCGAACTCAAGGAGGAGTGGCTCGGCGAGGTCAAGCTGATGGCTGATCGTATTATTTCCATGAGGTAACGTCTAAGCTCTTTTTTATCTTCAGTCCACTCCGCTCGAAGATCAGCGTGAACTCACGTGTCAAAAATCGGTTTAGAACCAAGCTCCGCAATCATCTCGAAAACGACTTCGGTTCCAAGAAGAACTGGGAACACATCACCAACCAGGTAGGAAGAAGAAAAGGCCGGAGGGGATGAGAGAGAGGCGGGGGAGGAAATAGCGTGCGTGTTTCTTTGTATCTAGAGGGGGACTCATGGCAATGCAACCGATGTTATGCTGATGCTTATCCGTTTGTTGCTAGATCGGTATGTTCTGCTATTCTGGTATGACCCCTGAGCAAGTTGCCAAGATCAAGAACGACTGGCACGTCTACCTCACTAATGACGGCCGCATTTCCATGGCTGGCATTTCGTCAGACAACGTCAAGTACCTTGCGGAGGCCATCCACAATGTCACCAAGGACTAAATCGAAAAAATAATCTTGTATATACAGTATTAGAGGAATTACTTGAATTGAACAAAAAACTACCGCGAAAAGCGAGAAAATCTTAATATGTCACATGATCGTAAAGAACCTTCATGTGAAAAAGTTGGACCGTAGTCGCACTGCCGTAAAAGTCGCAGATCGGCAGTTGAACGCGTATGTGATCAGATATCCCTGCCATGCGCCTCTTTTTGGAAAAAGGATCGACTCACAATGTTAGCCTATGAGCGCACATTAAGCAAAATAACCGTCTTTCTATGCATGCTTTTAATGGTTATTTTGTGGGCCATGTAATTGGTCGGTTTCAGATTTAAAACCTGGTTTCATTGGGCATTTGAGGGCTTACAGTCGTACTTATCCCAATGCCCTGAAGCCCCATAAAAGGATCGGAATGGGGGAAGTCATCAGATTTTATTACATTCATGTCTCTCAAGTAGAACTCGTATATCCTTTTGTTCATGGTTTATTTGCAGAGAAAAGCCGATGCACGCAGACATACATACACTGGGACAAAGATAAAGGGATTAACGCAATCTTAGAGTGCTCATGATTTCGATCATATAACATGTCAATATGCATGAGGCGTTTGGTTGCGCTCGTCGAAAACTATTTATTTGATCGTCTTTCGTGAACAGAAACATGTACACACAATTGGCGTGGCTAAATGATCGTTCCCTTTGTCCTGCTTCTAAAATACTGAAAGGAGGAACGCCAATGCGCCTGCTGCAGTTCTAAAATACTGACACCTGGCCCATTTCTCGATCAGTTGTTTTCCTTCGCCGGCATGGGCCATCTGGGCGCCTCCATTAAGCTGCATAAGACGATCGTTGATGCGCTTCATGAACAAACCCGTCCATAGAGGGATAGAAGCTGTTAACATTGTGCAGAATAGGGCTCTTGTGTCCTTGGTAAAATAGTAAATGGCTGACTGCGATAGAAAGGAGACAGCGATGGTCGACATCGCAATTTTCGATCCTCGGTCATACAGCGCCATCCAACCTTTGACAGGGTATCCGGTAGAGCGTAAAACAGGAATTGCGGCTACAGTAATGGTAAGGCCAAGTCCAGCAAGACAGCCGTTAGAGGTGACAGCAATCGGGCGAAGATAGGGAATGACAGGAAATGCAGACATGCAGAGTATCGTTTACGTTTGAACGAATATGTCACTTCCTTGTTTATATATTAAGCCTTCAGCCCCGGAGAAGCTAATAATCCCAGTTTGACTCATAAATTTTGTCCCAAGGGTTTGTTACACAGTCACTCGCTCACTCGCATACACAATGGGGAGTGAGAGACCCAGTTCTCCGAAGAGCCGCGCACGACCGCAGAGCTTGTTGCCTCGACAAAGGCAGACGTCATATCCCCTGTAGTCTTTCCATGGATTTTGATATTGACTTGCTTTACCTATGCAGACAGTGATGGCCTTTTCTTCATGAAAACTGGTTAACAGAGGACTAATAAATACGCGACTCTGGTATAAAACAAAACAAAACAAGGATTAAAATCATGCGATTGTACTTATTCAAGTATGTCCTACGAGCATCACACTGTGAAGAGAGATAGTCTCTCTCTCTCTCTCTGTGTGTGTGTGTGTGTGTGTGTGTGTGTGGAAATGCCTCTGCATAAATTTTCCCCTCGTACCATACATGACTATGAAAGAAGCTATTTCGATGTTTTACTCGTTACGATCTTTTAGATTGCTGTCCAGTTCTCCACGTCCGACCTACCAGAGGCTGCCAAAAAACGGTGTCGAGCATGATCCTCAGTGTTTGCCGCTGGCTGCAGCCAAATATGGCTTGGCGCTCTCTTTGTACTTTACTTCCACACATACACACGCGAGCGTCAAGAGGATAGATGGAATATTCAATACCATTGTATAAAGAGATAGTCCAGCGGATGTCAATCATTTATTAATTCCTGTGTGGTATAAATCCTATACCCTTAGCAAGGCATTAACAAACTCTGAACCTGCGAAAAAAGGGATATGTAGTCGAGTGTAAATAAAGGAAAACACATGTTCATATGACATTGATTTCTGAAGAACTTTTTTGGAGGGGCTTTTCCTTTCCAGCGCTCGATATATTTTTCGTTCATGCTTCTCCACTCTTTCTTTCTCTTGCTGGCTGTGCGATTAGTCTCTTTTGCCTCCGGTCAGCCTCATACTGATTTGCAGGGTGCTCATGATGCTGCAGTGCTGGCACGACAAGTTATCAGTGACGCTGGTAAAGGAGAAGGCCAGGCTCCCCCATACTGGCCAACTATCTTGAAGGCGAGACGAGAGATAACTTAATACCAAATACTTAGGAATCGGAACTATCTTGACCATCATGGATGACGAATACCTGCCTGGTTTTGATGGTATGAGGATAGATGGGATATTATTGGTAGACTGGTTTCCTCGGCCTGGTCCCTAAGCCAAACCATGTATTTCAATATTGCAGGGCATCCTTTTGGCATGATGGAGTGGTACAGCGGCGACTATTTTAATAACGGGGATCTGCTTTTGTACATGTCGAATCTCCAGGTAGATAGCAATAACTGAGAATTCCAGCAAGTCGAGAGACCATTTTGTTTTATGACTGACTCATGGATGGAATGGGCGCCTTGGGGGGTGGGGTTGGCGGGCGCACTGTACGTAGATGAGTGTAAAAAACATTCTCCGACGACCTACGCGCGTCAGCTTCGCGGTCAGGGCACTCAAAGAATACGACAATCCAAAATGGGGCAATACATCTTCACCTATCCAGCTTCCTCGACTTTCACTTCTCGGTGAGATTTCGTTGCTTCCGCCAGACAAGGTACATAACTTGACCGATGATCATGGATTATCCCATATAATATGTACTCAACAACAAAGTAGTTTCACGAAGCTCTCCAAGTCTTTTGCACTAAACATCCCGAGGCCAAGGGATGGTCAGGATTCCATGATTTCCGCTTGTACCACCTCCGTGTGAGGGCGGTCTATTATGTAGGCGGTTTTGGCGGTATCAACTATATTGGTTGGCTTCCACTTGACTTGTATCAGCAGCCGACAAAAGACAAAAGCGCTTATGCTCTCCGAATCCAGGACTAAGACTTTTAAAAGAAATTATGCACATGCTACAATCGAGTATTCTGCTTCGTCATTGAATTCCGGCGTGCCCCTCTATTCCAGTATAAAAAATTATTTTATCACAATCTATCATCAAACTCTTTGCAGATTGACCAATCGCACCCGTACTTGAGTCATGGAAGAGAGGGATACTTGGACGCCCTTCGGCTCCTTTGATCTCTTGAGTGTAGGCTAAAGGATACTGTTTTCAGCAGACTAATGGCCATCAATCTAACGATGCGACTTTATTTTGAAAATAAAGTATTAGTAAACAACGCATCATTTCTTAGGGCGTTGTCATATCATCAAGCTCGGAGCATATGAAGAGCTACTCTTGTAATGAATGTCGTCATTATTACCATTATTATTTGTATTATTAGAATCGAGTGATTGCTAGGATATTAAGAAGAGTGATTGACATATTCATTATATACGAACGCACTAACAATCATGGACATCACTGCAGCCGAGATTAACCATCACTCTTACTTCTTCAATAACAGACCGCCTCCCAAGCTTACCAGAAACCATGCTCCAACTTCGCTTAGCATATATTAAGAAGTTGGGTTCTTCTGACTCCTCGGTCTCGTCGATCCGATATGAATTAACAGCCCCACTATCGAGAGCAACAACTATACAGGAGCAATACGTAAGCGCTAGTTTGCGATTTCCATGAGCAGCGAAGGAAATTTACATATATAGTTGCTTTGCTGACCATCGACAGTGGTATTGTAAAAGTGAACAGCGCGGATGGGCTGTAAACGTGTCACCCATTAGTTCACATGCCATTAGTCGAATTCAATAATCAACAGACTTACCTTAATTCCCAAGTCACCCTCTGTCCGTGTGATCATCATGCTAAGCTTCCATTCTTGAACTGACTGGAATAATTCCTTTTCATCTGGATCTGATGTTTGCATCATACGCATTCCCGTCTCTTTGGTCAGATCACGGTGATAAATGTAGATGGTATTGTAATCTGTCCAAACAGCCATATAGTTTCCGAGCCCATTGACACTTGTACCCATCACCGTGGCATCATATGGGCCAGGAACTTCATTCTTCAAATACTCGTAGTAATCCTTGAGTTCCTTCGTCGATAATTTGAACTTTTGGTCAACATAGGCTAGGGACCAGATCCGGCTAGACTCGAATGGAAATTCAACGATCTGGCTATCATCCGAACGAGCTATATAATACAGTTGATACTTTCACCAGTTGCAGCCACAGTCTAATTAACTTACCAAACATGAGACGAGGAATATTAAGTCGCTGCCGCTCTTGTTGGAATTGTGACATATCAGAAAAGCCAATATAGTCTATTTGATCTTCACTGTATAGCAGGCCCTACGAATGCTGATAAGAATCTCTTCCTTTCTGGACGATCATCCTCAACACGCAAGAATTCTCACATCATAGGACATCCCACCATCGCGAAAAAACCAGTCTCCATATTGCTCGGGAATAGCTGTTGCGTTGTCAACGATTGTTAAATTCACGCGGTAGTCCATATCGGTCTTGAACATGTCCAGCATGACAACCCGATAAACATCCTTGCTGTGTTTTAACATGAATGAGCTGCAGGCGAGCTTCAATGCCGGCGTCGATACTTACATGGGTGAATACACACGAGCAAGCGCAGTATCATGGCTTTCGATTCGCCGTGGATACCGGTACTCTAATATCCTCAAATCATCAACATCTGTCGTCTTTTGCCCCTTTAACATTTTCCTCAAATTCACCTCCTATCGGAGCACCCGGTACGCTATGCGATATTACAATCTCTGATGCTTCATGTGAATGGGGCCCGTCTGTTAAATCTGGAGGTAGGGATATAATCCGAAATCGATACCGGTCAGGCTGCCTAAAAGAGACCAGCTCTGCATCAGTAATCCTTTCTACTATCGCTCATTGTTCGCATTTACCGAGACACAAGTAATTCATCTTTCTCCAGGCTGAATGCATTGACCCACGTTGAACCAGGGAGTCGCAGATCCTTATATTCAAACTTGTCCTCTACCATGTAGTATATCCGTGCATAATGTCGACTCGTCTCGTTCTCAACCACATGATATATAGCTCCAAACTGGATGGGGTTCGGTTCACCATTGCGCGATCCGAGTGATTTGGATACTTTTGATATTGCTCCGGGCAACTCATGCTGGAATACCAGCGCCCAGCCTAAAGTTCGTCCAAGTGGATCGGTCATCGAACAGCCTCTCACTTCTGATACGTGATTGACCTTTTCTAACCTTGGTGCTCCCTCGATGTAATGTTATCTTGTAACAGGTTCTGTATGGGTTGCCGCAGTTGTGTTATATGCCCTAATTATCAATGTTATACGCGAGCATATAAGGTTCTTTCTTTCCATTTTTATAAACTTAAAGGGATGGTCGAAACATGCTCTTTCCCTGGCTTACCTATAACGCCTGTTTTGAGCGATCCTGTACCTAGTCGAAATCCCCTTTGGCCGATGGAATCAACTTCAAACCGAAAGGCGGTGAGATAGAGAAACCCGCCTGCAATTGTTAGCATAATTTCATCGGGTGAGTGTCGCCAACGTCCGTCATCGGAAGTGTACACTTTGATAGGATGAGGGTATGTGACATCTTGGAGTAGGCTTGTCAGGTAAATCACGGTGACACCACATACAAGGAGAACAAGTGGACGCCATTGCATAGTGGTCATTCGCAGAAAAAAACAAAGGAGGAGAGGGATAAGAGAACGAAAAAGCTTGTCAGGCGAATTTTATTTGTCTTACATTTTTACTCTTTTTGGATGTATTTCTCTGTGCTCGCACTCTCACCATGATTTCTTTTACTTTCGTGAGACTACCTTTTTTGTCTGCATAGTAGAGTCTACACAGTAGAAACTCGGAGTAAGAACATGCGATAAGCCGCCAAGGAAGCATACTCTCCTTCTTAACAAGTAATTCTGTGGATGCGGCCAATGTGATGGGTATAACGCTATATTCGGAAAAGATAATGACGAACAAAGAATGGGGAATGTCACATATCAACCCATTTTTTTTATTAGCCTGAAGATTTTGACGTTTAACGTGCCTGCAGGTTTACATCAAATAGATCCCGCCGGTCGTAAGCAGTAGTGGACTTATGCAATGGTGTTCATAGTAACATTCGACATGACAAGTATGTCGCAATGGAAACATCGAGATGCGAGATCCTCACTTTTTAATTCGTTTTGCTTGCATTGCGCCTATCTGTTGTGATGGATATCTCAGGAATTCATTGTCGGTTGTCCTCTGACTAGTTAAGATATTTATGCGGTATACTTGAGAATATCTTCTTTGCACCATCGGCTATGCCGATACCAAATGCAAACACCGTATGTCGGGAATAACCAAGCTACACAGGTTGACTGACAATGTGCAGCGCAACTGTGCCTCACGATTCATCTTTGGGATAATTCAGTATTTTATGGAAGATGGTCCATTGTTTTACGAGAGTAGAAAGACAGTCGAAGGAAGCCTATTTTTTCGGTATAACCTTGAGAAGCTATAATCGGGTTTCTCAACATATCCGTACCGTCGAGCATCTATTTCTCTTATAGGTTCGATCTTCCATTTGGTTTAAATTGCCAGTTTATGAGCGATGCCCTGACTTTTCATGAAATGTCAGGATATCTGCAACACCGCCCTCCTGCTTCTTCACCCCCGAGAATGTGATAAACGCAGCCAATGTCTGAGCGTGCGGTATGAAAATTTGCGCAATAGAGAATATGAAACACCCTTGCATTCATTATCCTGATTCAAGCATATCCTGCGTTTGTTTCTCTTTTCTTCACTTTACTTTCCCTGATCTCTTTGATCTGTCTACACTTGTCATAATGGCCATGCATGAAGCAAGCTCGATGGTCATTCCAGTCGATCCAGACTACTATCCACGCAATATGAGCTTTTCATCCTCACCCGGATCCTCGCCTCTCTCGCCAGTCCCTTCTTCGCCAGCGACCCTTGCCCAATTCCCGGTATCTCCTCAGGACACCTATCTTCTCGACGCACCCGCAATGCTCGGCAATATACAGTATCCTGAGCAGACGCAACAGCAACCACAGCTGCAACAACAAGAACAACAATATCAAGAAGAAAATAAAAATGTCAGTACGTTTATCAGCAAGCTTTTCAAGTATGTATTGTGCTTATATGCATGTATCCCCCAAAGTACTTCAGCCAGTAACCTCTGTTTTTTTTTTTTTTTTTGCTTTAGGATGGTCAATGATAAACGGTACCAGAATCTGATTAGCTGGAGCCTTTCAGGTCTATCTTTCCTGATCATTGATTCAAGGCTGTTTTCAATCCATGTCCTCCCTGAATATTTTAAGCACGGGAACTTCTCAAGTTTTGTCCGTCAACTCAACATGTATGGCTTCCGCAAGATCAACAAGACAGCACGGAGCAAACGTGGGGCCCAGGAAGACGAAGTTTGGGAATTTTCGCATCCCAGATTTGAGCGCGATCATCCTGAGGGTCTCTGCGACATCAAGCGCAAGGTTGTCGAGTCGGACGTTTTGCGCCGCGAAACGGGCGACATGCAGACTTGTTTTAACATGATGCAGGCGTCACAAAACTGTTTGCTCGAGCAGTTTCGTGTGCTCCAGGGCAATTTCTCGAACTTGATCCAAGGGTTCGAGGATCTAAAAAGGAACCAGAACGAGATCCAGGCCGGTATCTTTCGTCTTGCCGAGTTTGATCAGCCGAGGAGTACGTTTTGGGCGTTATTAGAAGCGGGGAACGCACAGTTTACTGACACCTTCTGTCTTTGATTCTCTTATCATAGTAGATACAAATTTACTCTCGACAGATCTATCCGGATATACACCACCTGTTCTTGTCACGTCGCCGCAACCCAATCCCCCGCTTGTCCAAACGAATACGTTCTTCAATTTCCCTCCGGTTGGATCACCACTACCCACAAGCCCAATGTCAATGGGTGGCATGTCGACTGCTTCTTCTCATCTCTCAATGGGTAATAGATCCATATCCAACATCTGATTCTTCTCCCCTATCTGCACCTCAATACCTCAGCTTCACTCCCAAGATGTCTGTCTTTTTGCTTAAAGCCTCCCTTTTTCTTTTTTATACATGCAGATGAATAGTAGTATTTCATTAGGCATCTTTCTTGGGGCGCCGGTTACCACCTTTCAAAGATCGCATCGTATTGTTTAATCGCTTCAATGAGCTTGCCTGCTAGATAAGAATAAATTGGAAGTGACATATTAGCATGAACGTATATACTGCGTGAAAAGAGTCTTACGTCTTTGTTTGGCTTGCTTCTCGTTGTCTTCACCGTGCTCTGAGGAACAATATCGTAATCAGGAGCGACAGCTTGAGGGATACTGACATGCATCCTCCGTGGACCACTTTCACTATGGTAGGAAAGGGAAGATGAGATGATATGAACGACCGTGCTTCCCATCAACCTGGTGCGAAATAGCATCACACACACACATACCTCTCGTCTCGGCTCTCTTCAGGTCTGTATTTCTTGCGTCGAGATAACATTTCTTCTCGCGAGTATTCTCTGCGTTCGTGCATCCGTTCGCGGTAATTAGCACTTCGCTTGATCACAAGTCGACTCCATTTTGCAACAAGCTGCTCCGCGCGTCTTTTAACACGAGGGTCGACGCGGGGCGACTTTTGATAAAAGTATACAATTCTACCGACGCCACTTTCTCGAAGATGATCACCGCTGATTGGCAGCTATCCCATTTCATCAGCAATGCCTCCGCGTAGACTTTTCTTCGTTTACCTTATCCAACACTTCAAGCATTTCGTTTTGGATATCCAAGCTGGGCAATGATCGATCCGGGAGTGGCTCAAGCCACAGTCGTACCATGTCCAAAAGTTGGTTGTCCAAAATAAAGTCTTGGGCACGTTTGCTATAGTGATCCCCTCTCTCACATTGATATATGAACCATCTTTTTTTCGGAGGGCGCTTACTTTGACATCATGCTAGACACCTCATTCAGCATCTTGATTTTTGCTAGAGCAGGCTTCCGATCATTATTTGCCATTGTGTCTTCCTCGGCTGCGATCTTCATTCGCTCTCGCAGCTGAATCACCTCCTCATCCATGCTTCGTTCCAAGTCTTCTTCGTCAACCTTCTTGCGCTTTCTTCGGCCACTGGCCGTAAGCTTAGCAATATGTCGATCAACCTCATCCAGTGCAGCTTTTATAAGACGTGTTAATGGATGTATATACATTGAGCATCGGCGCGCCCATGGGAAATTCCATTCCCTCGTCCTTTTGTTCAAAGATACCTTGTACATGATCAGGTCTTTTTGGTTCTTCGTCGCCATCCTCTAGTTGCGAGTCTGATTGTTTCCTTGAGCGCAGCTCCTCTCGAATTCGTGCAAGATCGGCATTTTCCTCCTCTGACACTTCTCGATTTTGCTTTTTGAAGGAAGGCAGTCGAGGCTTTCGGTTTAATGTCTCCTTTTCCTCATCGTTCCCTGTCTCAGACTGATGCTGATCGTGGTAAGCGGCATGTTGAACCTCGTCGTCGGATTCTATGGAAATAGCTCGCTTAGGTCCATCGCGTAGTGCAAGCTTCTCTCGATCGAGTTCTCCTTCTCCCTCCCTAACCTGCATCTCCGTCAAGATCAGACAACTCCATTTCGACATCGCTGTCAAACAATGGATCGGCTTTGTGCGCATGCTGGAAATAAGAAGTAATTGGCTAGCGTTAGATCGACTGTATATTATTTAACACAAGAGCATAAGGATTATTAACCTCTTCGCTCATTATGACTTAAAGTGGGGAGTGAGAAAAGAAACGAGAAGCGGGGGCATGCAGCGACGTGAGGCCTCTCATTAGGCAGGGCACCTATTCATTTTCCGCCAATGGAAGTGGATTCTCTGTAATATCACTATTTTTTGGCAACCGAGGTTGAGCCATGCGGTGATGACTATCACGCCGCCCATGTACAGTATCTGCATTTAAAGAGCAGTAATCTATGCGCTTAATAAACCGAGACTATTGCGGACGCGACGATGAACATGTGATGAAATGTGAACGTTAGCAGGGTGTAAAAGATCGAGCCTAATACTATGTTGTCTCAGAGCGGTCTCTATTGCTAAAAGGATGCTCTACACCCAGCCGATTCATCCCAGGGCGCCTCCCCTCCATTTATCGAAAGGAGAACGGCTCAGACATTTTGCTTATTGCATATTAATCCTGCTGTAACAGGTCCGAAAAATTCTTTAAAGGGAGGGGCGGGAGAAAGCCTCTGCGCTTGGTCCGCCTGTCCAAGCGCACTCAAGAAGTTCAGGGAGGAAGTATTGGACTGACTTTGACCCATCTCGCCTCAGATAGAAACATTAAGATCTTTTTCTGGAGATTCTTGGCAGCATAGTAGATGACATCTTGTGCGAACACATCACCATCCTCGGCGTACGCTTGGAGGATCCACGGGTGCTCTGCGAGGATAACCCACGCCTCCAGTCTCCGGCCATGAGATTGACGGGATCGAGGGGTTCCTGCGTCGCAATGCTTTCTTCACTTCGCCCGCTGGCCTTCCTATTCTCCTTTCACAGACTTGATGGGACTCGTACTCATCGTTGTTAACCGTTTCCTTGTGCGTCTCTTCCTCCCCTCTGACGCACATTCAACAGATCGTTGACAGCAGACCGGAAACACTCGCTAAATCATGCCTGGACATTAACTTTGTAGGCGGCCATGATGTCAATGCTGACATATGTCGCCTCCTGGGGCATGTAGGGATGCTACCCAGTCTCATTGTTGGCAGCTTCCGTGCAGCCTTCGAGATGTGTCAGTATGAGAACCATAAGAGCTTTGTCGACAGCTTGACATTCCTCCCATCCAGACTAAGGAAAACGTTATAAAAAGAGTTATGACTATATCCCAGCTCGTGGAGGAGGATCCAGCGCGACAGCAGCTGGTATGTGTGCGTGATAAGTGGATAGTTTACAGTAGGTTCTCCAGCATCCCTTGGTATTATTGCTTCCGGAACAGCAGATCTCAAGAAACCTTGATAATGCTAGTCGTACCTTCGGCAACTATCGATATACTAGTAAGTTTGGTGAGTGCAGAGCAGGGAATGTGCCGAAATAGCATTTCAGATTATTGAAGTTTATGTTAATAGGTAACTTTCAAAACCGTAAGAGCATTTCGAACAGACACTGGAAAGTTGAAACGTGTTCATAAAACCTGAATTTTCCAGGTCAATTCGGGGATACGCTAATATTGATAGCGAGCTGCTTAACATATCATTCCCATTCAAACTATTCATGCACATCTTTAGACAACTAGACGATCACTACTTTCATTAATGGTTCTGTGCAATGCAGAGAAGAGCCTTGCTGAGATTATGTATATAAAGCGCAAGAAGTACGCTGGGTGCTTCGAGGACTGAAACCAAGACCGTAGTGTTCGCTTCTACGGACGCTGCTGGCAACTGCCCTGAATATCTCTTCAAAAATAGAGATTGTTCGATAAAGTGATTACATTCCTCCTGCTATTTTGGTGATCTATCTTCCTGCTAAGCGTTACTATGGAGACCTTGGGCTCAGTACCAGCCAAGAAACGTTAAGCTATATACTGCTATATATTTTCTTGAATTGTAACAAACTCCATATGTTATTTCAACGTCGATTCTCTAGCGTTTGTGGATGCCAAGCAGGACTGTCGGTCTTTATACAAGAGAACGACATCGGTAAGGAGGTAATAACGATCATACTGGCCAGTATCCCCTTTCCAGCTAAGAGTTTGCCAGTGGAGCACTTCTTCCGATGGTCTTCACGTTCGTCAAGCATCACGTCGAGCAGCATATGACTTGGATCAACATCAAGCATATGTTGCAGATGCGTAAAGGTGTCTGTCGCAGTTCTGTTGTTGATGACACTGGGCTTTCACACTCACGAGCAGGCAGGATTACTGATCATTCAAAGCTTTCCTGCAAATACGTCTTGACGTCCTGACTTCTCCTATACCACATTCATCCAATTGCTGATTTCCTCCTAATGTAAGTCGGAGGGAACAATAGCCCGGCATAATAATCACAGATGGTGAGTAACGGAAAAGCGGTGTCGATGGCTCACACATGTTCCGTAAAAGATAACCTGGTTCATTCCAACGCATATAAAAAGATAATTAGCTTTTACTCAATAAGGAGTAGCTTGTCTCAAAGATTATGATTTCGATCCCTTGGTTTTTACACAACTAGCAATCCTCATAACACACGTCTCAGTGTCTTACTGGAAATTCCTGAGGAAGAAGATGATAAGTCAAGTACTATCGCATGTACACTATTACGTAATGAAGACCTGCCTGCGTAACAACTCCTCTCCGGCATCATCAACGAAGTAAAGCTTTGGCCTATAGAGTGTGACCATGGTGACAGACGAAGAATCGTATTATATTTTAGCATTCTTCCTTGAGGAGTATGAGTGCATTGATATCCAAATAGCTACAACAATTCATAATATGTCTTGAGCTCCTTTCATTACATACTTGTTGTCTTACATCTATTTCATACTTTCTCTGTGCGCAGTATCCTAACTATATCCCACTTGGCTATTCATTGCATTGGCGGTTTCTTTCGATATATGCGCGCCAGTCTCGAGATCATCTTTAGCTCTTAACCGAGGTAATACTACTGCCGCAATCGTGTGAAGACGGTTGACAAATTGCCATTCATCCTGATGTGATTTACAAGCAGTCATAGGTGTAATAACCTATAGAAATCGCTCTTTTTATTTGCGTTTTATAAATACTTTACTAGATTGGGATTAAGATGTTAGCGTACTTGCGGGATGCTACGGATTAAAGCAAAAGGTATTGCAGATAACCAAGTTTACATTACAATGGGCGGAACATGTGAGCTTTGAGTAAAAACTGGTTCCGGTAGATGGCGCCAAGTGCTTCCGAAGGTCTGGCCATGAGACTTCAGAGTGGTTATCAACAATATAGACGGACTGAACCCGACTTTTGATGGATTCAATTGGATATTGGTTCAAGAAAGCTGCAAGTTTGTTTCTTGATAAGGGCACACATAATGCCGATAGTAGACTCGGATGATTTCTACTTCAATGCAGCTTTGTCGAAATAAGAAAACATTCAAGAAAACACCTCGGAGGATGTTTAAAATGTGAGGATCTAGATGGAATATTCGATCTTCAGGAGAAAACATGGAAGGCTGGAAAGTATTACGTACGAACTATTAATAATGGAACAAGCTACAATCTTTCAACGATGAAAATATCAGGTTGACGATAAAAAATAAAGGTCTTCCACTCGTCCCTTAAAGAAGGAGAGAGGAAGACAGTGGTTCTCACCAGACTCCAGATTAATAATGTCCACTGTGTACAGGAACTCTGGCAGTTACAGCATCCTTCTCTTCGGAATTCATATGCAGATCAGAAATGCTTATGTTCCGTCTTATGTACATGAGTGCTTTCTCCAACTCACGACGTACATAGATCAAAGGCACCGCCGCGGAAATAATGGGCTAATCTGTTTATGGCAGCGCGTGTGTGATGAGAGGAGGAGCTGTCGCATTGTACTGAGCATGAAGCTATGCATCCATCTACCCTGCTCGTAGATAAAACAATGAAGAGAGAGAGTGAGAGAGAGATGGCACTAGTCCTTTTGGGAGATAGTCAAAGCTGGCACTTCTTTTTTTCAATGCATTCTTTTCCGAGCCGATAATTCCAAAATATAAGCACCTAGGCTCATAGGTTTGCATCTTGAGCCTAAGCAAGTCATTATGGTCATTGGGCTTCACGGTCGATAAAAAGCCTCTGCGCAGATGCATGCATGCACAGACATATTCTCTTTCTCCGTCTATGGACGAAGGGATAAATAGCTCTATAAACTGGCAGTTCTGAGGTAGCGTTGGCGCTTCAATATACCTTCCTGCGTTGGAACTCGCGGTTATCGTCATCAATGGAGGAAAGCGCAAAGAAACGCTGTCCCCGCTGCTGACAATCATGCGTTCTGAGGCATGCAGTGATTTCGATGCCTCTCTTGATGTCACGCAAATAAACATGACGGCTACTCACACTGCTAAGCCATATTCATATTCCGGACGAACAATAAAGTTCCACTGGCTGAATGGCCGGAGAAAATCCCAATAGATAAGGATGGGGGATGGGGTATTTCGTCTCTCTGCCACCTTGTGGCTTGTTTAGCTTGTTACACACATCCCCAATGCCTGGAGTTTTGAGGGAGCGATTGGGGGTGATACAAGCGAATGTATGAAAAATTGACATCATCAGAGATGAAATATTCCCCAGTCCCCCACGCCTCCCCGGGAAATGAAATCAAGCAGGAACTGATGAATGGGAAACTCCGCATCTTCGCATAATGAATCATCGGGTGGGGAACCAGCCATTGTTTTTTTTTTCTTTGCCTTTTCCCCCAACTTCTCCCTTGCAGCATTCAGTAACTCCAATGAGCAGTAAGAGTATTTCATGGAAGATCTATGACAGAACAGTTGCTGACCTGATTCTTAACATCATTTAGCATCCAGCTCTCTCTCCCCTATTCGTGGCACCATTAACAAATTCGATCCTGCCGATGAGGATCTGACTAAACTGCTCCAGGCCAACCGCGAATGGGCCAAAGCCGTAAAGGAACAAGATCCCGAGTTTTTCAGACAGATTAATTTGAAGCAGGAACCAAAGATCCTTTGGATTGGTAATAAGAAAAGAGGTGTCACCAGCAATCCCTTCTGATTTCTGTACAACCTTCGATCAGGTTGCTCTGACTCGCGTGTTCCGGCCGAACAAATCCTCCAGCTTGGTCCGGGTGAACTCTTTGTCCATCGTAACATTGCTAATGTTGTCATCAACTCGGATATCAATTCGCTTGCCGTCATTCAGTATGCTGTGGAGGTGCTTAAGGTCCAGCACATCATTGTCTGCGGTAAATCATAAGGCGGATGGGCCGGGAGGAAAAGGCCGGTCGCTGACGTGAGGGATGTAAAAATAGGCCACTATAACTGCGGTGGTGTTGCTGCCGCTTCAGGCAATGAGCAATATGGTCTGATTGATAGCTGGCTTCGTAATATCAAGGACGTGTATCGATGTACGTTGATTCTGGTTTTCTGAGTCATCATTCTTATCATGAAACTAACTATGTATCTTGTTTGGATTAGTGCACGAAGAAGAGTTGGAGGCCATCTCGGATAGTACGGATCGCTTCCGACGCCTCGTGGAGTTTAATGCTATTCATTCAGCCAAGAATCTGTGCCACACCACCACGGTTCAGAACGCATGGGCACGCGGTCAAAAACTGGCGGTTCATGCATGGGCATATGACCTCTCGGATGGGTAAGTGAAAAAAAATTAAAAAAAATAAGGAGCTATAGATCTGAATTTGGTTGTCTGTGTTGCCATTACAGTCATGCTCGCCGTCTCGGATTCTGTGCGCATGATAACAAGGAGTTGGACAAGATCTACAAGGTGACTCAATAAAAAGGAACAAAGAATATAACCGGTGCGGTAGTACGAATTGACCACGAGATGTTCTGTACTACTCAACGATTCTATCAATTGAAATGAAATCTACGCATTCGGATGTATTAATCGATCCATTTATTCTGACGCGTTATACTAAAGGGCGGTGAAGGAGGAGGAAAAATCCATCTTTGCTTTAAACTTCGTAAAAGGGGGGAGGGAGAGGAAATTATGGCGTAGGGGTTTCTTGGCCCACCGATGGGGACACCATCTTGATCAACTGCACATCGAACCTGCTATTTTTATCAGTCTTTCTGTGGGGATCTGCGTAGCAACAAGCTCACATGTTACTGCTTGCAAAGTAGACCATGCAAATGTTTTGTGTATGGCGAACAAGAGAATATGGGACCTCATCCATGGCATCACTTATAAGATCAAGGCAGCCGTGAGCCTGCCCATCTTTGCAAAGTGTGGTTGATTTCTCATTTCAGATGATTTTTATAGAGGTGAGGCTGACCGAGCGTAATGAGAGGGCATCTCATTTTGATGGGTTACTCTGGGCAAAGATAGTATGTGACTTTTTTAGATTTCGGGGAGGAGGGGGTGCTGGCAGGGAAGGGGAACCACATATCTATTATGTACGTACATATTCCGAGGGGAGGGGGAGAAGCGAGTAAGGGGGCCACTAGTGGCATGGCACAGGGTGAATGAAATGGCAAATGATGCTTTATTTGTATCTGTACCGGCTGATTGGCAGTCTGTCATGATGCGAGCTACGTAGGATGCGTTTAAATCGATGATGAAGTCCCTGGTTCTGCATATGGCTCTCCAATGGAACCCATGGGTCGTGAGGGAAAAAGAGACCACGCATGTTTATTCTAATCTAAAGACTCGCTGCGAGAACGGGAATAATGCAAACATATGTTGATAGACGTTTGTATAGAAATGCAGGGCTATTGTGTGAATACTTCTGCATTGTTCTTTTATTCGTGGCTCACAAGGCGGCATGTAGCGTCAGTCTACTACAGAAAAAGTAAAACCAAGATGTTGTTGTTCTTCTGGCCTGCCTATGTATTTAACAAACACGCGAGGGTAAAGGCGCTTAAAAGTATGTATTTTAGTGATAATAAACGGTATGGCTTATATGCGTATGCATACTCTGGTATGGGAGGAGGAGAAGAAGAAGAAGAAGAAGGATCCTTACAATTTGCGGTTGTAGAGGAAGGAGGCTGTTTAGATAAGGCATACGGAAGGAAAAGCATGAAAAGGAGAGGAGCAAGAGGACATAAAATCAATTATAAACATATATGTACATATAAACAAAGAAATCGGAAGAAACAAGGGTGGCATAGAGGTGGCGATGAAAGTAGTGTGTAACGGGAGTGGATTGAAGATCTTCCACTCGGAGAGAGAATGAATGATGGGCATCGTCTATGGTCCGACAATGTAATAGGGGTCCAGCGAAGAAGGACGGCGGTCGTTATGACTGTACGGTGTCTGCGCGAAAATGGGCGGAAGATGAGGAAGGGATGAGAAGCAGGTCGTCGGTTCCTGTTGGTACTGCTGATGCCAGACAAGCGAAGAGAACAGAGGTTGCAGCGGTTGATCATCCTCGGGAGATCGGGGCGGCGCCGGCGAGGGTGGTGACAATTGCGGTGGTGTTGGTGACGTCGTCATCGTTGAAGGGGTGATAGCCTTGCCGGGTTCGTACGGCTTCCACTGGAGCGGTGCACGCTTGGCGAAATTTATGACAGGGCGCCCGTGCGCCGTCTTTTGATGCCTTGTTAGCACTGTTTTACGTGCAAAGCTCTTGTCGCATCCCTCGTGACGGCATTTATAAGGACGTCGACCGGTGTGGATTCGCCTTCGAAGTAAAAAGTCAGTAAGTATCTATTCCAGTATCTCGCCTTTCACTTGCCCATTCTCTCGTTTGTATTCATACGTATTTATGCTTCATATGAAGACCATTTCCTTTTTCCTCTCCCCCTTTTTCGTATATTTTTTTTTACCTATGCCTAGCCAACGAACTGCTGTCACTGAAGCTCTTGCCGCATTCTTCAAACTCACATACATGCGGTCGTTCGCCTGAATGTGTTCTCATATGGACTTTTAGAGCAGACCGCTGTTTTTTGACGTTAGTCAGGGCAATATAAATAAGGTTCATTACTTGCCTGTATAAAGCTCTTGCCACACCCATCTTCGTGACACACATATGGCCTGCAAAAGGAAGGAACATTCGATGATGTTGCATATAAGTAACTGAGGAACAAAAAAAAAACAAGCAATACATCATCCCACAGACGCACATATTATACACGAGTCTAGCGCATATTTGTGTGGATGAGACTGCCCCGGTTAATTTAGGGACCTTACCGCTCATTCGTATGGATCCGTTGGTGCCGGGCAAGGTCAGAACGACGTCCTGCACGCCAAATTTTAGAGAATGAGTTACACCATGTTGTTTTGTTTTGTTTTGTGTCTTTGTGCCTACCAAACGCTTTGTTGCAATTGAGAACAGTGCATCGATGCAGCTTGTTACCGTTATGTTGGGACTCGACGTTGATTAATTCGAGGATATCCATCTTATTTTTTCGTTTGTTATAGTAGTAGCAATTGCTGTTTTTTACTCGGGCAGTCGGGGCGGTTATGTATTCGGGGATCGGTATGCAAGATAATAGATACAAAGAAATAAAAGAAGAGCCAACTACGCGAGATGACGAGACGCGCTCCTTGGTATATTTCTTAGATAGAAAAAAGAAAGAGAGAAGGAGGAAAAAGAAGAAAGAAAGAAAAAGAGAAGAGTAGGAAAAAGGGGGGGTGAACGAACAAAAGAAACAATTTTTTATTTATACACTTCAATGACAGCTCTGTTTGGGGGGGGGAAAGGGGAAGGAGATGTAGGCAGGAAATGCTTTTACGCGTGGATGCCTGTGTATATGTGTGTGCGTGTGTGATGTGAGCATTGCATGCTTTCCTTAGCGGGGAGGATGACACGGTTGCAGAACAAGAGCAAGAGAAAAGGAAAGGGGCAAATCACTGTCCTGAAAGGGAGATATCAAGAAGAGAAGGTTAAAACCCTCTTTCGCTGACGGACCATTCTAACGTGGGAAGTCGCGCAATCGGGACCTTCAGTTTACGGGATACATCTTTTGATCGGCATCCACCACTTGTCAGCAGCTCTCCTTTTCTCCTTTCCTATTTGACCATCGCCTTGACAGTTACACATGCATGCGCGTAATCTAAATAGAGCGAGAGCCGTATTATTAGGCGTATCATCTTGCTACCCATCTAACTTCCATAAAAGGGAGTGCGCACGAACCATCATTTCAGCTATCCACGCTGGCCAATCATCATTGTCCCGTCTCCTTCCCCTTCCTTCAGCAATGGGCTTCGTTAACCGAATCTTTAATCGCTTTTTCGCCGCATCGATCTACATAGATAGAACCAAATCTTCAAACCACATGTATGTTTACATTATATGTATATGTATGCTTATTTTATCTTGCGCTTTCTCTCTCCCCCCAAGCCGACCCGCAAACCTCCCCCCCCAAACACCTACCACGAAAACACGCAATGCAGTTTAATAAGAAATTTGCCCTCGTATCCCGTACCGGCCACTGTGGATGCAAAACCTGATATGTGCGTCATCTTTTTCCTTGTTATTTTTCCTAAAACAAACTATGACACAAAACGCACGAACGCATACGCATGCATTTATCCTCGGGAATCACAATCCGTATCGTTTGGCCTTGTTTTTTGTTATAAGATTATCACCGGAAACCATGAAGAGACCAGCCCGGAACCGGCACAGGGGCACGGAAAACGGTTGCCTCTGCATCCTTGTTTTCATCCATCCTCTTTTTTCCATCCCCTTTCAAGTTTAGTCCACGACGGTTTTGACTCCTTTCCCAACCAGGAGGACGGCGAGGAACAGGAGGAGCTCATTGCGGCTATCGTCGTTTTCACGGAGATCCCCGAAGCTTGTGTTTAATCCTCATGTATGTACATGCAAAGCAATGCTTGATATCCACCCATCGGCACACATATACATATACATACACACTCATACATCCAATATATAACGAACTTATTTATGTGTGTATATTCCTCTTTATTTTTGTCCAGTGATGGATGAATGCAACCTAGAATACCGCACCAAAGCCAAATGTTTGTTTAATGGATCTCCAATAGTAACCTGTCCAGTTCCGTTCTGTCAGCTCTTCTTCCCCGACCGGCACACCTGTCTGCTTCACATGCAGCTGCAGGCAATCACTCTTTTGTTCTAATGTCATTGTAACATTGGAGAAATGACCTATGACCCATCAAAAGGGGTCACAGTGGTCGTTAGCAGGGATTTCTTTTTTAAGCGTGTGTGTATGCATGCGTGTATGTATGTGTATGGATTAGAAGAAGAGAGATGAAAAGCTATTATCTTCGTACAATGAAGACAAAGATCACATACACACGCATACATACAGCCACAATCCACCCATGTTTACCTTCAGGCCAGGAAGAAAGTCTCCAAGACTGAACAATCTTCTTGTCGGGAACCTAGTTTTATTGGCCATATAATAAGCTCCACCAAGCAGCCGTAGCAAAAGCAATATATACTTACCAACTCAAGAATCTCGCCTCTCACGTTGCCATTAAACAGTTCAAAGGTGCTACCAACTTCTTTGGAAATCTTAGCAGGGCCTCGTGTCCAAGCCGACACGCGCTGGGCATCCAGCAACGTTTCGTAGATCTCATGCGCTGAAGTCTGAAACTCGATACTGTCATTCAGAGTGGTCGTGTTGACCTTGGGTCCATTTTTACTGCCTGTAGTCGTTGGAGTAGTCGTGGTTTCCGTCTTGGATCCAGATGAAGTATTAATTGAAGTACGTTCCTTTGCAACACGTTCTACCCCTCGGACAGTTGCACCCGTCTTTTCCTGGTCAATATACACGTCCGCTCCATGTGCTATAATAAAAACATGTATCAACCACCGTTTGATAATAGATCGTATCATCTGTACCTTTAATGAGATCGCCAGCGAAGCCCTCAAATTTCTTGGTGATGAGTGGCGTCAGTCCCTTCTTGATTGTCTCGCGGAGAGGTTGCTTTTGGTTTGAATCGTCATTCACAGTGATCGCATACTATCCGTATAATGCAAAGGTTAGCAATGCATTAGCCCACTTTACACTGTCTCTCCGCCCGATGCATTCAATGTCACGTCATCAGTACCACATAGTCATCGGCGTCGGTATCGTGGGCCACTTCAGGAATATGGATCTTGCCTGAACCCGTGGTTCCATCTGCCATTGTGCCTATTTTTTTACATCATATCAACTTATCTGGTCGGTTCTCTTTTGTACGCGAAGTTCTGTGCATTACCCTCCCAGCTAATCTTAAGTTCGACATCATAGATTGTAATAATCTTTCCCTTGCGCTGATTGAGATCCACATCGCCAGTGACCTCGTCCACGCTGGTGATCTTGACGCGATTCCCATTTCGTTCTGCCTCAAGTCCTTCGAGTTGGGTCTTGAAGTAGTCTTGGGTCCAGTTGAGGCAGTTCTTGTTGACCCTATTGACGGGAGTTGTGGAGGAAGGGTGATTCTTGTTTAGCGCGTTCGTGCTGCCCAAGCCCGCTTTGTATCTTTCTCTCCCATGAGCTTACCAGTGCCTTCATGACACGCGCGCGCAAGAAAGAACGGGAAGGACCAGTCGGTATGTTAGTAAAAAATAGCATGCATTGGGATGTTATTTAAAAGCTTTTACCAGTTGTTCACGTTTTTCCAGTTGGCCATTGGATATAAAAAATAAATGCAAGAGAGAGAGTGTGTGTGAATGAAGAGGGAGGGTGGTGGGTTCTAGATAATTCGATCTTTTTACTGGTGACCGACAACCACCCCCCGCTCCTCGCAGTGCCGCATTCCTTTTATGGATGCTTTCCGTTTCCGGAAGGAGGGTTACGTCAACAACAGCGAAATAAAAATTTGGGTAGCTTGCAGCGGAGGACTAGATGAGAATCCTACCTTTCCTTCTCATTGATGAAAGCAGTGACAACGAGAGAAAGAAAACGCAGGATAGGTTCTTTTGCTCGGCTCCAACATAGGGATCAATACCGACCCCAACGTGGGAGTCGTACTAAGCAAGATAGTTTCCGTCACAGATAGAGGAAGTACGAGATCAGCTGTGAAGATGCCCACTTTTGAAACGCCTGCAAGCCGCTAAAAAAAGATTAACATAGCCTTGCACCCCTGGTATGAGTGGAATGGCGTGAAATGCCTATATCTTGCCAAGCACAATCGTGCTCAGCCACGTGGAATGGCATGGGCAGCTGTGTGTAACGAGGCATTTCACCCCGCATGATCGCTGCGATTATACCTTTTTGCTCGTCTGCGACACCGGACAAACGACAGAAAGAGATGGAAGGCGTTCCAGCAAGAGATGTAGACTAAATTTGGAGTGAGCCGCAGCATAAGGTGTTACCATGTTTGTTATGCGTCCTCTTGACTTGCATGCCTATATATACTCAAGGGCATTTGGCGAATTTTCGGCTTCTTTCTTCCTTCAATACACATACTTTCCGTCACTAAAAAATGCTTACTAGCCGGCGAAAACGAATTGCTGTCTTTGGGCAGTCTGCAACGGATGTGGGCCACTGGCAATTCTCGAACTATCAGCTTGTGGTTGACTCATCGGCCATCCCCACTGCTGTTTCTATTCATCCTTTATCACCACTCAACGCAGAACCTACTGCCGAGCAACCTAGCATTATCCAGAACCACGTGGCACCACCGTTAGTTCCAAGTGATCACGACACCATCACCGACCCGCAGGCAGCGCAGGTCCACCCCATATCTTTACTGCCCTTGCATTCGCATTTCTCTCCACCGCCTCTGCATCAGTCGATAACAGCAGCTACATATCCACCGTCACACCCGTTACTGAAAGACGCTACTGCTGGTCCAAGTCCTGAGATAGTAAACACGCCCATTTTTACTGTGGGAAGCGTAGCGAGTGACAGAACTCCCGTCCCGTGGCCTCTCCAGATGAAGAACCTAGAGACGCCCATTAATGAAGACTGGCCAGCAACACCAGCGAGCGAAGAAGAGCTACTCATGTTCCGTATGGATGAATGGAACTTGTAAAAAGAACCCGACATGAGCGCTTGCCCATTATAGTTACATTTACAGTTGTTCACAATGTGGACAATTTATCCTCCTAATACTGCCACATGGGATCTTTAATATATTATGCAGCATGACTTTAGAGATGTACCATGCAGCTTTCACTAATGTATTACAATCAACCAATTAATTTGAGATATCTACTCGTCATCAGAATGCAGCGTGAAGAAGTTTTTTTTATGACTGCACATTGTTCTGTCGAAATAACCCTACAAAAAGCTATAATTGGTCTTTGATTTTTCCATTGGAATTTGGCATCATGAGCGCTACCACTGCCTTATATCTCTACTATGTCTCTATGCATCGTATATTGATCAAGAAAAGAAGATGTAAAGCGAGATGTTGGATAACAAAAACGGTAATCCTTCCATATTACGTACTCTGGCAAAGCAAGTCAAATCATGTTTATCTGCTCTATTGGTCCCACATAATTTTCTTCTAGAACATTGCAGGCCACGATAACTTTTTGCTACTGACATGCGTAGAAATCAAATTTACTATACCGAGAAGACTTTTGCGCAAACGAGTGACCCATACATGGGAAAAGAATATCGCAATCCTGAGTGCTGCCCATCCATCTCGAATAAAAATATCTGTAACCAAATCCTTTACGAGAATAGATGGGGACTATGTCGATGACGAAGAGATGTACTGCCCTCAATCTGCTTCTTCCCGCAGAGATTATTTGCTATGCACATCCCCAAGTGAAAAGGCAAGGACTTTATGATAAACTAAGATAGTCTTTTTAAGAGCAGCGACGCAGTATAAACTGACCATACCAACATCATTTCTTTCTCATACATTATCCTGGAACAAGTTGTCGAATAAATGCTCAGACATTTGCGTGACTTGCAGTTATACAAAGCGATGCATACAGTATGGTCTGAGGAAGGATTCTCTGGAGTGGTTACAATTACAGAGACAAGAGCAACATTGGGAGCAATGCTGGCATTGAGCATTATTATTAAATGCTGGTTAAGTTTCCCGCAGTAAAAACTCAAGAACCAAAAAACGAAGGCAGACCACTCTGCAATCGCAACGGTAATTGGAAGATCACCTTATCTTTCTTAAGATATCAATGGGTGAGACTTATTAAATATGAACAAAGAAGGACCATTCTTTCATAATATTCCTATTAATCAGGCTGGCAATACTTCTAAATACACTAGGGTTAATACCATTGGTCCTCCATGGTTATAGGTAAACGTGCACCTGGATAATAATTTTTTTCATGCCGTCGCGTGGCAAGTTAAGCGATACGGTTGAAGGGTTCGTATTTAATGTTATCTAACGGATCTAGGTTTCCTACTGGGACAACCGCTTTCTCCCCTCTCTGGCATCGCCGTCGCCATTTGAAACCAATATACCTTCCTATTTCATCGCTGCATAGGAAGACCTGACAACAATGCGCTGCCTCGTACTTTCTATCCATGGATATATGTGAATATAATCTCTGATAGACGTACATAAATAACCTCTTGACGACAATCATAACAGAAATACAGACTATTTCATCGCTACATTAACATTGATGCAGAAGAAATTCCACAGGATACAAGATTAACCCTGTCGCAAGGGATGAGGTAGTAGCTGGTGGAGTGGTTACTCGCCCATTGATTGGCAATAGAGAAGGAACAAGAATAATGGTCTCACCAGCACAAGGTCTTTTGGCGGCGCTCTGCACATCATGTGCCTGAACACGAGAGTTTATGTACCACATTTACGTCTCCTATTCCTCGAGTAGTTCCGTTTCACTTCTATTACAAAACAAAAAGGAAAACCATATAGCATCAGGGATTCTCGTACAGTATTATCATAGCCACTGTTTCTCAGATCACACACGAATTCTTTCACACAAAATGTCAGACAATCCCCGTTAAGTGCAGTACTCGCACAATTGCACTTGACCAACTGTATTTTCATATATTGAGAAATCTCTCCTTTTTTTAAAAAAAAGAAAATATATAAAACTTCAAAAGACGAGGAAAGAACAATGATATCGTCAGTTCACATAAGGAAGGTAGTCTTGGAGCCTCATAGGGTCTAAGTTGAATCTCCGTATTTGTACAATTATTTCTGTGGAGACAAATGTCATGCGGAAGACGGGGATAACGGATCACCTCGCTCCGTACATTTGTTTCACCAAACCACTGCCGCTGAGAGATCAATGGAGTTAGCGTGTCGGTTTGTTTACTACTTAATTCCCGCCATAAACCAAGCAATATCCGCACGTTTTTCTCTTTGCTTTCGCATATTTCGTTTTTTTACCGTTGCTTTGTCTTGTTACAGGACAAGTTCTATTCACCGTTCTCACACATCTAGAGCAGAGCAGTAACGTTCTTTTCCTTTAAAGTTTTGGTGACACACGGCTAGGCGCATGTCTTTACCAGTTTCGCATACGTCGCATTGCCAGAGGATTCGACCACCGAATATACGCTTGCTAGCTGACATATATAATCGCGGTTCTCAAACAATCACAATCATGTTTGTATGCACTATTTCTCCAGTATTTTCATTCATTTTAATTCATGTTTTATAGAATATTAAGATAAATGGATTGCATTCATTCGTATAAGCCAACCTCGTGCGGAAGTGGCTTGGTTCACCAGGTAACACCGTCAATTAGGCAGTCAAGGATACACTATTTAGTAGCTTCCAGTGCCAGATTATATAAAGAAAAAGTACTGCTACGACAGCACCCATTCTATTGATGTTTAGTTATGGCAAAGCACCCAATGTCACTTCAAGGAATTCGCAATGCTAAAGTCGATTTAAAAATGGCTGCAAGGGTGGTGACAACTGACTCGTATTATGTTACACACTCACGTATTTACATATATTTTATACGTATATACGCTCTACATTATACATACGAATCATCATCACCACTGTCGCTGTAACTTCGTGCCGAGTTGTTAACTGAGTTTTCCTATAACTTTTCCTCGAGAAGGGGGAGGTACCTTTATAGAAGGGATTCGACTCATCCCTCATTAATTTCGGTTGGCGACTGGCGCAGGGAACAAACAAAGACCTGAAATAGAAACCACCTCATTTGCTCTGGAACGGACGGCGTACCTCGGGAAAGAGCACCACCTGTGTTTACCTACAAGATCCTGCGCCGCATATGGCTGTGCAGTTATAAAGGTTCGAGATCACAGCCCTTTTCCTTCCTCTCCGTTCCTCTTTCTTCACTGATGCCAATGGCGAGCCGCGGTCGACCAACACGGTCCGAAATGCCGGTGTTAGTACTACTCTTGCTACTACTGCTGCTAGACAATCTCGCCAGCGCTCAGAGATATGGTTACCCCACTAATGAAACCACGCTGCCGAGCTCTGTTGGTCAATACATATATTCCACCATGTTCTCAACCGGGAATGCACTTTATTTGTATGGCGGTATTGATGATCTCCACCCAACCGGATCCAATCAACTCAGTCGCTTCTCGTTCAACATGGAGGACAATGGTCAATTCCAGTACCAGAATTTTACTAGTGGCGGATATGCAACGTATTTTGCGGATTCAGTGGTCGTCAACAATGAAACTGGCATCATATTTGGAAGCAGCGTTAGTAATCTCTCTGCAATTCAGTTCACAGTTGCCGAATACTCGATCAGCACTCAGAGTTGGTTCTATCCCACAATCAATTCATCCGCTTTTGCTCCCAGTATGTATTTCGATGTTACTCTGGCTAGCGACGGAAGAGCGTACATTACTGGAGGTTACCACTCCATTGATAACGGAACGCTATTTCCGACGACCGATGTTTGGTCATATGACCCAGTGACGCATACATTCCAGCAACATGCAGTGAGGAATCCGGCTCTCTATAGCCATACGGGTGTTGGTTTACCGTAAGGAGCAATTGGATATCAATGGAGCTGATGGGCACTTAAATGGTTTCTTTTAAATTCTTAAGGGACGGAAGCATCATCTACCTTGGCGGATCCTTCATGGCGGACGCTAATGATGCACATCTCCAGAACCTAACATCAGCCACAATCTACACACCTTCAACCGATTCATGGAGACAGCAAAACTTGACATTTCCGACCACGACTCCTGCTGGTGTCGAATTTCCCACGTTTCCCCATAATCTTAACGCTGTTCTTGGTAATTTTCTACAGATCCGGGAAAAAAGAATGAGTGTTGTTTACATATTTAAGCAGGACCTGAAAAACGATACATCTATGTCTATGGAGGAGACAGTGACCTATATGAATACCCTAACCGCTATGCCTATAATGAGCTGTTTGTCTTGGATACTCAGACTTGGACTTGGTATATGCCTTACATAGATGGTGCCTGGCCTACGAAACGCATGTTTACCACTTCTGCCCTATTCCATGATAATTATTTTGTCATTTATGGAGGTATGTTTGATCGCGCCGATCTTTCGCAGCATAAACGTATCTCACAGGAATCTATTAGGTTATGACGGATCTGGCACCTATTACCCTGAAGTTGATGTCTTGTTTCTACCGACCCAAACCGCGGATGGCCCCTTTAATCCTTCAGGATTCAGATGGATTGTGAATCTTGTAACAAATGAAACGTATGAAGGACAAAATGTCCAATCGTTGAAATCGAGCCTTAGCACAGCCTCCAAAGTCGGCGCCATCATAGGATCCATCTTGGCAGCTATCATCATTGGCGCTTTGCTGTATTACTGTCATCCTGGTATTCGCAGCCGCATCCAGAGGTTCCATTACCAACTCTGGGAGCCAAGGTACGGTCCGCTTATCGCAGAAGGATCAGGGAAAAAATTGACAGATTATTCAACCTATTTTTTTTTGCCTCGATAGGACCGGGGAACCAGCCTGGACAGAGACCATGAGACTCGTGACCCGCATTATTCTCATATTCCTTTTCATATCCCTTTTGGTTATCCTCCTCTTCCAGGTAGCGGGCAGCGCGAAAGCAGTAACCCAGATATATGAGGAATCCCCGGATGGGACGGTGGATGTTCCAGATATTCGAATCTGCACGGAAGGCTATGAAGATGTCCTAATTACATGTTCGACAACTGCCGGTATTAATTGCGATGATTACTTCACTCGTCTGGACTTATCGTTGCACGCGCCCTACTATTCCGGCAAGTATCCAAATATCACTTGTCACCTGTTTATGCCGCCGCCTGCCTTTAGACTCTCCAATAGGATTCATCCGGGACAGAATTACGGTTTTCGGATCATGTTTTATGTCAATTTATCACCCATACCTACCCCACCACCATCTGTAGGCTATACACATGTCACCCTCTACCCAGCCTCACGAGACCCAAATCGCTACGTCTACTTTAACGAAACCGCTGGGTTCACGAGTGACGAGATTACCTCCTGGGTGAACATAGACTCAAATGATTTTACCGCAACCAATATCCTGGACCTCGAGCACATGAGCGCGGGTACCATTCATTACAAGATGATCGAGAAGCAATACCTTGCCGAGGGCGACAACTGGAATTATGTCGGTTTCATGCAGCACCGCACCTCAGTCGCTGATATCCAGACCGAAATACGCACCAGCAAATTGTACAACTCCAATTCTACGGCGGCACTAGGTACCCCTGCAAGATTTGTACTTGAGCCTATAATCACTGGGCGCATCGTTGAGAAGGAGCAGTTCGTCTATCCTCTGGTTAATGTGGTTGGCTACCTTGGAGGTATCTTCAGTTTCTTTGTGTTCTTCCAGCAGCTCATGTTTGGCTTCCGCCCTCAATCGCCCTGGGGCATCGTCCATCGCTGGTCCACTGGAAGTCTAAAACGCTCCATCTCCCGCAACCTCCGTTCACGTTTCGATGCGCTCCAGACACCGGTACCACTCGTGAATCCCGTCCATCGCCGCTTCTCATCCTTGAATGTACGAAGATACGGGAAAAATTCGGCGGTGGAGGACGATGACTACAGCGAACGAGATAGTGCGGCTGCTGCTGGTCTGATGGGTTCCATGGAAGTTAGCAACCACAACAACAACCACAACAATAACATTCCGTCCAACAGTCCTAGCACCGTATTCCCAGTTTCTACCGAAGACAACGATCGCAGGCGTATCGAGCAAGTCGAGGAAAGAATACAGCTATTGGAGCTCTTGTTCAAATGTTATTATGTGGATGACGAGATCTTCAGACGCCTCGACGAGATCATGAGGCAGCGCCCCGATTACGATGCGCCTCCGGGGCCTCCCACCACGAGTGGTGGCGTCGTTAGCAGGCTTTTCCGCCGCAGGCAGACTTCGGACGACGTCGACAATACCCGAGGTCCCCTCCATCCTTCTACTCCAAACACCCTCGACGAGGCCGAAGCTATGCGATCCCTCGGTGGTCCCCGACCAACCACAGCGAACAGAAATATGGAGCGCTGGGCGGAAGGAGTAAGTACAGGTGTCAATTCATCGCCATGGACCCAGCACCCGCGTCCACCATATCAACACCATGAGACCGATGAAAAGAATTCCATTGTCTAGCCTCCAACGTAGCCAAAAATTATTTATATCACGATATGAACATGTATATCAATAGCTTCTCCTACACTTCCAGAACAAAATGTAATTGTGTAACACTGTAGTAGCCAACAAGTGCTTTATTTTCAAAAATAAATTCGTAAGGGAGGAAAAATATGAGGGCATATAGAGAAAAAATAAATTGTCGCATAAAAATGTAAAATTTGTGGCATGGATAAAGAAGGCCGGGAGACATACCCGTCAATCAACAGAAAATATCAGCCCCCTTCTTACTCTTCAACTTACCCCGAAGGTAGTTATGTGTGTCATTGCGGTAACAATGGCAGAAGGGTTGGAGGAAGGAACGAGGAGGAACGACGACAGACCGACAACAACAGCAGCGGCAGAAGCTCAAGAGAAGCGATGGAGGAAGTACACGAAGACAAAAGTACCTCGATGAAGCCATGGTGGGAGACCCGCACGGGTACAACCAGACCACGCTCCCACCCAAAGCCTATATCCTCTCCTCTTGAGGCACTTGAGTTAGGCTGATATCGTTATCTACAGAGGATCCGGAATATTGGAGATTTGCAGAATGGAACAAGTCGGTATGGTAGGATACCCTATTGCGTTTTACTTTGCTCTCGACAACTGACCAAAACTGCTCAACCGCATTGAGTTCAGGCGAGTATGGTGGAAGGTAAGCGCATTGATATCCTTTGGACTCGATATATTAAGCGATATCCTCAACCTTGTGGATAGGTACATCCTCCATTACCAAATAATGGTCCTTCATATGTTCATACTTACCCATCCTGTCCATTGCAACCTCAAAGAAGCTAAGATAATGTCCACTTACAGTTTCCTGCTCGTAACTTCAGATTGACCTGCCCTCTTACTTTTCTTGACTGCTGACTGTGGGAGTCTCAAACTATATTTAGTGATCCCTGATGCTGATCTTGCTCCCAAGAATGCGGTTGTCTTTGCTCTTGTCTTTGGTATTGTGACCACTGCAGGAGTCTTTTTCTTGGAACATGTCATGCTGCGTTTCATATTAATATGGAATCCAGACTCATCAAGGAAAACGCAGTGTTTTCTAAAGTCAGTATCGGCCCTGTCCCATTTGCGCACCCAGTTAAGGTGCTCTTGGATCTTTGCAGCACTCTTCCTGTCTACAGGCTGAACCCAAGCCATTTTCAATGACAAGTTGCATTCGTTTTTCATAAATCGATGAGGCTTCGTTTTAGATACTTTGAGACCCTCAGATCTTTGGAACAACTGCTCCATCAGCTGCTCTAGGACAAGGGATGGATTCCTATCAATGCATTCTAAAATAACGCTCTTATGCTCTTCATTGAGAATTCGCCAACAACCCCCCTTGCTTTAGGTTTTTTAAAGATACTGTCAGGGTCGTTCGTGGTATTGCAATGTCCATCGCTGGGCGGAACGAAGATGTATTCCTAGCTGTTTTGCAACAGCGGATGGACTAAAGTCCTTCTCAAATATCCGTTTGAAAAATCTGATTTCGTCTTGGTCCGTGTATGCTGTGTAACTGCGCTTGATCCCCGCTTCTTTCGTCCGAATGTCTGTATCCTTTCGCTTGGGAGTGTGTGTGTGGTAGTAAGATCCGATTTATATTTGCCAGATATGCCACGCAGATATTCAGCACGAGAGCAAGTGGATTGCAGAGTATACATTTCTTCATCAACAACATAGTCCATAGGTTCAGGAGAGCCATGCTCACCAACGACATGACTTTGGCCATCTTTATAGAAAAATAGATTGCTCATTTCAAAATACAAAAAATGTATAAAAGAGAAAAGTTCAAAAGGAAGAGATGAAAGCGAGATCTTTCCATGGATGCATGTGGCATTCGATTTGTCATCATGCGTATTCAGGGCAAAACGTGATTTTATTTCTGTGATCCTGCGACTTCAGACCTGGCAGGGAAGCGACTTTGATTTTGGGAAAACAGTGATGTCTGAATTGGGGAGAGCAACTGCAAATCAGTGCCTGAAGACTTCTCTGTCATGCATTCATTGAGCCATACGAGACATAATATATGTAGAAGACCGCATGGTTGTTAAGAGCCAGGATTCTCGTGTGCGTTGATCGTACTGTATGGACTTGATTGGGAATTTTGTGCAACTTCCTGACAAGGACAAAGTTCCCGCCCATGTTGTTGGAAGTCGTGGCATCGTCTAACCTCTATATGGCATTCTTCCTTTTGCGTCTGCTGGGTCGTTAGAAGACATCAAAGTTTTTGGTCGTTCGTCGGTTCTGGTCTCTCTTTAATAACGTCATTCGCCAAGCGTAAGAGGCGGCCAGAAACGACGTCTAGAGAGCCTTTGAGCTCCCTCAAGTCTCGTTTCGGCATAACTCAATAACCAATAATGAGTATGAAACAGGGATATGTGTTCGGTGTTATCAAGGCCTGTGGACCTTTGCACAATATAATCGTGGGCGATAAGGGGGGCAATGGCGCTATATCCCATGACGTATTCCGAACTTTGGCACGTGATGTGAGTGACATCTGCAGCTGCCATCAGGAAAATGCCCGACCTTGTCAATCATTATTAGTTGCACGACAATCTGGTGGAACCGATTTGAATAAACTGCGGGTATTGTTCCTGAACTGTTATAGACCCAGCTAATCTCATGTCACTAAAAGCGAATTATAGTAACGAGGATCAACTAAATATCTCTTTTCGTTTATTTCCACTGCTGTGGGATCATCCTCTTGCTCTCGCTCCAAAAGGGTACAATTCACCTCTCTCTTCAGGCGACCCTCCATTCGTTTTGTAGAAGGCTAAAGTCTTCGCCGCAATGGGGTCGAGCATGATCGAGACATCCAGCGGTAAGATGACATTATCGTCGCGCCACTTCATTTCCGCGACAGTAGCGCGTTTCTTGAACATTTGGCTATTATGAGTCCCAAGGCATGCGAACCTCACGCGGGATACCCTTCATTCTTTCCGTGTGAGGAACGTGACAGAAGGTTGGTCGGTCACCTCTTTGATTGTTATCTGCTGCATCATTAGGGTACCTTTCCTGTTTTTTTTTTTGAGCCACAGATGCTACCGACTTTGGTGCGGTCCGCAATATGTGGCAGCAATTAAGTAATTTGAATGGTTTTTAGTTCACCTGAAAACAACGCTCAAGCATCTTTTTGACCGTTTCGTTCTGGTTATTCGTGACGTCCATTAAGCAGCCTTCAAAGTATCATTGTTCTGACCTCATAGGTCCGTCCACTTCCTCAGAGTTAACTCGGAGGCAAACCTATTGATCACCCACCAGCCAGTCATGATCCCATCCGAAGACCCGTCATTGCCGCTGACTGTGCTTTTCGAGATGCCGTACATTCGCTTCCATAATGCCGCGCTTTTCTGGACTTTACCGATCCCTTACGTGAAAGTGGGTAAAACACAGGGGCTTGCATAGTTGCTCATTGTTTTCGGGCTCGCAGTTTCCTATCCTGTTTGACCTGGGACACGAGGATTCAGCAAAAGATTGAGTATCAGACATTACTGAAGCAATTTCGAGAAAGAACGAAAGGAAGAGCTCATCTTGGCTTTGTGAATAATGGCAAACCGTCGGATTTTCTCCGTTGCTAACGCTACATTTTTTCCGGATCTGTTGGAGGCAGTCGTTTTTCTTTTTTCAAGATCGCACAGAGAAGCCAATGCACCATCACCCAAGATCAGGGATACGCAAAAAAGGGAACTCAGGCCTTGTGTCAGTGAAAAAAGCACGCGTATGGCGGCAACAGCGAACTCGCGCTGCGTTACACACACACATAGATATATATATATATATATCCACATGCCACACAACCACCGTCGCTGCTGATACGTCCTCCATGGGATCCTGTTTTGACTGTAAGATCGAAACGCTCTCTTGACAGTTTCTTGTTATGGCCTTCGAAGAGGAGCAAGACGTTTATTTATAAATGAATGCGACTTGCCTTCTGTTGATCTCGACAGGGGACTGACGCAAGGAAGAAATTAAGGACATGAAATATAAGCCTGCTTATTTGCTCCAGAACAGACGGCGCGCCTCGGGGAAAGGACTGCCTGTGTTTATCTAAAAAGACCCTGCGCCGCATATGGCTGTGCAACTATAAAGTTTCGAGATCACAGCCCTTTTTCTTCCTCTCCACTCCTCTTTCTTCACTGATGCCAATGGCGAGCCGCGGTCGACCAACACGGTCCGAAATGCCGGTGTTAGTACTACTCTTACTACTACTGCTGTTAGACAATCTCGCCAGCGCTCAGAGATATGGTTACCCCACTAATGAAACCACGCTGCCGAGCTCTGTTGGTCAATACATATATTCCACCATGTTCTCAACCGGGAATGCACTTTATTTGTATGGCGGTGTTGATGATCTCCACCCAGCCGGATCCAATCAACTCAGTCGCTTCTCGTTCAACATGGAAGACAATGGTCAATTCCAGTATCAGAATCTTACCCCTGGTAGATATCCGACAAACTCAGTGGAGTCGGTGATCGTCAACAATGAGACTGCCATCGTATTTGCATATGCCACTGTCAGCAACAGTTCTGAACTTCAGTTCACAGTTGGCGAATACTCGGTCAGCACTCAGAGTTGGTTCTATCCCACAATCAATTCGTCCGCTTTTGCTCCCAGTATATTTTTTGATGTTACTCTGGCTAATGACGGAAAAGCGTACATTACTGGAGGTTACCACTCCATTGATAGTCAAACTGTACTTCCGACGACCGATGTTTGGTCATATGACCCAGTGACGCATACATTCCAACAACATGCAGCGAGGAATCCGGCTCTCTTTAGCCATGCGGGTGTTGGTTTACCGTAAGGAACAACCGGGCCAATAAAAGTAATGGACAACTAAGTGTTTTTTTTAAAAAACAAAATCTTAAAGGGATGGAACCATCATCTATCTAGGCGGGTCCTCCTTTGATAACTCGAGGATTGTAACCGCCCAAAACTTTACTTCAGCCACAATCTATTCACCGTCGACCGATTCTTGGAGACACCAGAGCTTGACACTTCCGACCACGATTCCCGAGGGCGTTGAATTTCCGGTGTATCCCCATGACCTAAATGTTGTTCTTGGTAATCTTCTACAAAGCTGTCGAAAGAGAATGCGGATTGTTTATTTATTTAATCAGGGCCTGAAAAGCGCTATATTTATGCCTATGGAGGCAACAGTGAAGACAATGTGACTCCAATACGTTCCTATAATATACTTCTCGTCCTAGATACACAAACTTGGACTTGGTATATGCCTAACGTAGAAGGCGTCTGGCCCACGAAACGCTTATATACCGTTTCTGGCTTGCTCTACGATAAATACTTTGTCATTTATGGAGGTATGGCTGATTGCGCCCGTCTTTTGGAACATAAACGTATCTCATAGGAACTTATTAGGTTATGACGGATCTAGTACTTTTTTCCCTGAAATTGATGTCTTATTTCTACCGACCCAGACCGCGGACGGTCCTTTTAATCCGTCAGGATTCAGATGGATTGCGAATCTTGTAACGAATGAAACACATGAGGAACTAAATTACCAATGGTTCAGGTCGAGCCTAAGCACAGCTTCCAAGGTTGGAGCCATCATAGGATCCATCCTGGCATCTATCATCATTGGCATTTTGCTGTATTACTGTCACTCCGGCTTTCGCAGGTATATCCTGAATTTCCACTATCAACTCTGGGAGCCAAGGTACGGTTTATTTACTGCATAACAATAAGGGAAGACGGGCATCAACCTGTTTTATTTTCTTTTTTGCCCTGATAGGACTGGGGAGCCAGCCTGGGCAGAAACTATGAGACTCGTGACCCGTGTTATTCTCGTATTCCTTTTCATATCCCTTACCGTTATCCTCCTCTTCCAGGTAGCGGGTAGCGCAAAAGCCGTAACTCAGATATATGAGGACTCCCCGGATGGGACGGTGGATGTTCCAGATATTCGAATCTGCACGGAAGGCTATGAAAATGTCTATATTTCATGTGTGACATCTTCCGGCATTAATTGCGATGAATACATCAGTCCTCTGAACCTGTCGTTGCACACACCTTTCTATTCCGGACAGTTTCTAAATATCACCTGCCAACTCTTTAGGCCGCCAGCTACCTTTAGACTGTCTGATGCGGTTCGATCGGGCCAGAATTACGGCTTTCGGATCATGTTTTATGTCTATCTACTTGGAGCATTACCGTCTGTCGGCTATACACATGTTACCCTCTATTCTGCCTCCCATGATCCAAATCGCTACGTCTACTTTGACGAAATTGCTGGATTCACGAGCGATGAGATTATCACCTGGATGAACATAGACTCAAACGATTTTACCGCAACCAACATCCTAGACCTCGAGCATATGAGTTCCGGTACCGTCCATTACAAAGTAGTCGAGAAACAGTACCTTAACGGCGATAACTGGAATTATGTGGGTTTCATGCAGCACCGTACCTCAGTCGTTGATATCCAGTCCGATGTGCGCACCAGCAAGTTGTATAATTCTGATTTTGAGGCGGCACAGCGTCTTCCCGCAAGATTTGTCATTGCGCCTGCAATGTATGGGCGCATCATTGAGAAGGAGCAGTTCATATTTCCTCTGATTAATGTGGTTGGGTACGTTGGGGGCGTCCTCGGTTTCTTTATGTTTTTCCAGGAGTTCATGTTTGGCTTCCGCCCTCAATCTCCGTGGGGCATCGTCCATCGCTGGTCCACTGGAAGTCTAAAACGCTCCATCTCCCGCAACCTCCGTTCACGTTTCGATGCGCTCCAGACACCGGTACCACTCGTGAATCCCGTCCATCGCCGCTTCTCATCCTTGAATGTACGAAGATACGGGAAAAATTCGCCCGTGGAGGACGATGACTACAGTGAACGAAATAGTGCTGCTGCTGCTGCTGCTGCTGCTGCTGCTGCTGCTGCTGCTGCTGCTGTTGTTGTTACTGGTCCGGCGAGTTCCAGGGAAGTCAGCAACCATAACGTCCCTTCCAACAGCCAGAGCACCGTAATCCCAGTTTGTACAGAAGATAACGATCGTAGGCGTATCGAGCAAGTCGAGGAAAGGATGCAGTTGATGGAACTCTTATTCAAATGTTATTATGTGGATGACGAGATCTTTAGACGGCTCGACGAAACCATGAGGCAACGTTCAGATTGCGACGCACGTCCAAATTCATCCACCACGGGTGAAGGCGTCATTAGCAGACTCTTCCGACGCAGAAAGACTTCAGACGCGATCCGCAATACCACGGGTGCTCGTGAATCTCCTGCTGCGAATACTCTCGACGACCCTGAAGCCATACGATCTCTCGATAATCCCCGACCAACGACAGTGAGCAGAGATATGGAGCAATGGGTGGAGGGTGTAAGCTCAGGCGTCAATGCATCGCCGTGGGCCCAGCACGCTCATCCGCCATTTCAAACACCAAGAGATTGACCAATGAAAAAAACGGTTTGCATAGCCTCCAAATCAGAAAACATTGATTTATTTGTATCATGATACTGTATCTTTTCATTCTGGACAAGTGCAATTGTGTGTAGCATCGTGGGAGTCAACAAGCGTGTCTTGAAATGTGCATAATTTATATGCCATCCAAGGGCAACTGGGCGCTAGACAATAATACATTGAATGAATTCTCAGCTACTTGGGAAAGTATGTCATTACATTCCTATTTTCTTTGCATAATGCGAGCTTCAAATAGTTCCATAATCCCTTCTGCTTTCATGCACAGGCCAAAATAGCCCACTGAAACTAAACGAATTTGTATTCCTTGGGTGTCACACCGATCTCCTCGATAATTTATTATGGCCATTGAAACGAAGCAATAAAAATACTTTGGTTTCATCACTTTTTTAAACGACAAAAGCAAACAAACAGAAAGGAGTGATCATCAAAGCGGGCCGGGTACGACATGGACAACCTGAAGGGTGGAACACTTCGGGGGGGGGGAAACCAGGTCCAGTGAGTCCACAAGATCCATCTCTTCCATTAACGCAAAGACAGCTGCTATGAGTCGTACGACCACGCTCCTGTGCTTATGGGATGTTGGCTTGCCATAATGAACTCTTGTCAGGAGCACTAAACAAGAATACATGAAGCGAGCAAAGAATTGGCGCGAGGAAGGGTTTGAGCGGAGAGTGGAGGGCTAGCACCATGGGTCGTGTGACCAGTGGGAACAGCTGGCAGGACGGATCAATAAAAAAGAAACAAAAGAAAGGCTCGTGGCTACGTCAATCAAGATAAGAAAGGGTCGATGGGAGGCCGGATCAGATGCAATTGCGCAAAGTATAAAGCACAGGGAAAGATGGTAATAAGAAAAGTCACCATGCGACTGGTATATGACCCGCGCGTTGGAAAGAAAACCTGTTGCTTGAGAATGATTGCGGTACCATTGCGCCGGCCGTAAAATATCTTTGGATCGCAAGATCAGATATGGATGTATCCGCGGAACGCTGCGAGCGTTTGCCAGGAAAGCGGCTCTCGTATCGAGCGCGACTGCTTACGAATCCTGCTGCCAGATTGGCATATCGAGGAAGCAGAGCCGCTATCCTGTGTGTCAGACACCTATTACAAGCTGGAAGTGATGGCAAGGTGCTGCTCGGACCCGCCACACGGATCAATCCTCGAACTGAACGGGAGACCCAATCGGTTCGGGTGCTCTTGATATCCTGGTAGGTGCCTATCTTGCGCGCATAGGCGCATTTTTTTTTTTAGACTTCACGTGCCAGATGGCTTAGGCGAAGCGACTCGGATAGCTCCTAGTCTGTTGATGTGCGAGGAAAACGCCCGTGGTTTCTTCCCGGACCAACATGGTCTAGGGAACCAAGCTGTCCGGATGCCTGAAGAGCAAGGCGAATGGCTCGGAGCTCGCTTACATATCTTTCATCAGGTTCTCCTATATGAACGTGTTTGGGAAACGCTACAGGTTACTGGGAGGCAAATGAAGTACAGCCATGGCTTCCAGAACATTTAATTAGGATCGTTACCCGACTCCACTCCGTACCTTGGCAGCTGTTCTCCTCTCATTCTCGCAAACAAGCAAAGCCCTATCGAATTCACGTGACTCTGATCGAAAACCAGGCGGAAATAGGGGAGCTGTCGTTCTGCCGTTTTTTTTTTTCTCCCGCACGTCCTATTTCCCAGCGATGTCTGCCAGCAACAGCATTCCCCTAATTGTCTTTATTCCCATTGCCGTATGCTTGCTTGGTATTTTGATTCTTCTCGAATTTCGCCGTCAGCAGCTGCACCAGCAGCGACACAACACAATGCCAGGTGAATGAATGAAATAAAGACCACCGTTCCCGTAACAGTACAATGACGGACGCGCACACTTATATCTATGCATACAACCGTGCTTGCTCGTTTAAATTAGCTACGGTACAGTTGCGGGCAGCTTCCGACGACATGACGAATGGATATGACGATGAATTGGTTGAGCAAGTGGGAGAGAATTCTCAAGCCATCGCCGTGGAAGGCGGCAATACAGCCGCTGCTGAAGGTTCTTCGTCCGCCTTACGTGTGAAGAAGATTGGGAAGAAAAAAGGGGAAAAGCTCCGAAGAAAAGAGCAGATGCGTCAATACCATGAAGTAAATAGATACGACATGAGTGTTTTCTATGTTGGAATAACGGGCGAAATCTATGTAGTATATGAATCAGCAACGCGAGATTCGGCGACAGCAAGAAGAAATCCTCGAAGAAGAATTTAGACGCAGGAAAGCAGAGGAGGCCATGCGACGGGCAGATGAGGCAAGTCGGACTATAAACCGGGGCATGGGAGATGCCTAGTGTTTATTGATCTGAAAAAAAAACCCAGGAGGAATGGCGGAAAAAAGCTCAAGCAAAGAGGGCAAAGCAAGAGGAAAAAGATCGACGGAAACGGGAGCAGGCAGAAGAAAAAGAACAGAAGAAACGACGAGCGAGGTTTGAAAAGTATTGCGAACGCATAGCGACCGCAGCCCAGGTAGAAAGGAGAAAAGATATCGCTTCTACCATCAAGACTCATGCACACATCTATCTGCCGGTATCGCTTGTTTATAGCAGCAGAAAATATGCACAACAGCGGGTCTATCAACCCAGTTTGGATTGCCAGAACAGGTAGTTGAGCTGTTTTCCTATAACGCAAAAGGATGAGAGAATGCTTACGATGAGGGTGGATGGATAGGAGGTGGAGCAGATCTTGAGGGAGTTGTGCGCCACTTCGCCCGAATTTTCACAATCGTTATGGTCAGGATCGACATTTATGTTTGTCTCGGACAGAGATTATGAGCGGTTGTCTGGCTATCTGAAAATGAATGGCAAGACATCGATCAAGGATGCAGGGGCGGATCTCTTGTCCATATTGACACAAGCAGAGGAAGAATAAAGATTGTGAGGCTGAAGTGGCAAAAGAAAATGTAGGGAAGAGTGCCTATATATGGAGTTTGGAGATCACGTCTCGCAAGCTGATCATGATTTTGAGGTCGTCTGTTTGTGTAGATGAAGCCTCCTTCAATGCTATTGTCGACAGCCTAGATGTCAGCTCGTCAAGCTCATCTGCTATCGAGCTGTTATTTTTACTGTTGCTGCTGTAGTCTGTAGTATGCACGTTGGACTTGGTACTCGCACCATCGCTGAAGTCGCTGCTAGCTTGGATATTTTGTTTTGTTGATGAAAAATACTTAAGTAGCTTGATGATCTGGAATTCCAGAGAAAAAGAATGGTAAAAGTAAACGACACAGGAAAAAGATATAACCACGCATGCTCAGACAAAAAGCCCACACCCTTTTTGCTCTCAATCATTTGCAAAACTTACCTTAATAAGTTGGTCCATAACCTTCCCTTCCCTTCCCTGCTCAGTCGTATTTGTCATCAAGCTGATTTGCTGCTCTTCTCGCTTGGCGATCAGCAGATCCAACCTCGACTGAGCCAGCCGAATAGGGGATCGCAGTTGTCTCTGTCTGATTGAATTCAGGAAGCTTGTGTCATCCGTGTCTGATGGTAGTGTAGGTGATGCAGGCGGGTGAGTCACTTGGGCACCTTGAATGACAATGTGAGATTTCCACCTAAATGCAATACATTCGCCGAAAGTATGGCTTGCCTGCTTCAAGCACAGCTAAAACTGTGTCAACGCTACTCGATACCACGGCGAGATCCAGCGGTTTGTTCCCCAAAATATCACCCATTGGGTTATTGACATCTGCGCCCCACCGAATCAACAGGCGAACAACGTCTGCTTTCCCGGCTGCACAGGCAACCAGGAGCGGCGTCCGAAGTTTGGAGTCTCGTACCATGTCCGGGTTAAGGTTTGGGTTTGTGTATGTCAAAATGTGGTTCACTAAAGAGACCCGGTAGCAAAATTGTGAATATGTAAACTGCTGTACATGTCGCTCCAGTTGCAAACAGATAAAAGAAAAGCAAACTCCACTTTTCCCATAGCCAGGTCACAGGTAATGTTCTTTACCTTTATCAACATCGCCCCTTGAACAAGCCGACATGAGCTCCTCTCGTTCTCGGCTATTAATGAATATATTCTTTAACTTCATCGTCGTCGTTGCTCGCGATTTAAAGCGATCTTTATGGTTAATTTGAGAGTATCGAGGGCGGGCGGTTCTATGAAGCTGGAGGACATCACTTGGCGTTCGTGCCTCAGAAAGTGCAGGAGACATGTGCTGTCGCGTTGGGGGTAGGGATGAGTACGAGCGGGCAAGTGCGGAATGAGAAACCTCCTTTGGATGAGAGTCTGATGGAGGTACGCTCTGCATAATTGGCTGTATGAATGGGAATGTATGCGTGTTAAAAAAGAAAAAATTATTTGGAAAAATTGGAGGCTCGTGGTTTTAGTTACTATCTTCAGCTTCTTGGATCGCTGCCTTGATAAATGAAAATCCGCAATGGCTGAATCATCACGAAAGCACAGGGCTTTTTCCACCTTCGTTTGGAATAATCACTTTTTAACAGTAGTGGAGTTCTATCTTCTGCTATTCCGCAGTATGATCGCAAGCAACATAGTAGAAATTATGAATGTACAAAGTAGAGGAATGGTGGTTAAAAGTCAGAGATATTATACGAAAAACGCCTTGTATACACCTGCATGCCAGGTCATATTAATGGAGCTTCTTCATTATCATTGCAAGAAAATGACACTTTGCACACGGTCTGGCCTTTCCGCGACAATATATAGATATAGAAACTAGATGCTTGTCATGGCAGCATGTTTCCGCGTCAAAAAGTCATGCTGTTCAGCCAGATTCCTTTATACATCGAACCACCGCCTCATATCAGATACAATCAACGAGAAGCGCTTTCCAACATCTCCATGGCGAGTTTTCAGATATTAAGTGAGTGAGTAGCAGCGCTATATATCACAACATAGAGGAAGCATGGCGGCGGAAGGGATTTATACATAATGGCCCATAGTAAGCAAATCCTCCTCTCATTGGACTATCGGCTTGATCCTTACCATGACGCTTTACAAACCTATTCACAAACCTCACATACACACCCGCAAGTATTTTTCGTTTTCATCTTTAATTAAAAAAGGTTTCCGTTTAAATATTTTTGGGGGGTTTTCATTTTCATTAATTGAGGAGCCTGTCTGTTGAGGTACCCATAGGAGAGCCCCGTAACAGGGAAGATGGATGAGTTTCAGAGACTTTGTAAAGTGGACACTTGCAATCTACTAAACCTTTTCATCTAGCAACCGACGAGAACCTGGCGTGACACCCACGAGCCATCAACGATTTATTCGCTTACATTTAAGAGTTAGGCCTACGGATCGGGAGACCGTCAGACATGGATGGCAACAAAACAATCCTATGGCTTACTACAGCATTGCTCTTCATTGGCAAGCTACTAGAATGCTATCAGGAATTACTTGTTACGAGTATCTTACATGGAGATTTACAAGGAAAAGAACCGTGACCTTATTGATAAAGATGATGGTGACAAGCTTCCAGATTCTCCCCAACATGCATAATGGTCGGATGAAGTAATAAAAGACCCGGGATAAATGATAGTTGTAACGCCATTTATCCCTTTATCGGAACAGTCGTGCATGTCGGTCTTCGCGTTTGATTTTCTATAATTATGAGGTACTGGCGTAGGAATAGACGCTCATACGATCATCATTCACCGGCTTGGTGGCTACTCGCAAAATGTTCCTCTTGTTTTTTTTTTTCATATGTAAGGTGTGGAAGACACGACATCTACTGGCTCTTTGCTTGGCCACTGTTCCTTCTGCGTTGCAGACTCTCTTTCCCACCCGCATGGACAAATAGCCATCCTTCGAATTGCATCAGACATAGGAGACATACACGTCATGTCGTTCTGGAGAGATGATATGTCTCCTTTAGATGTATATCTTCTGCATGATGGTTTATCAGATATAATAGCTTGCTCTTTACTTTGGTTTTATCTAAAGTACTTCTCTACATTCTTTTATTGTCCGTTTGTAATTCTTCCACGTCATCGACGCAAGCTTGGCAGCCCATTTTGCTGTGTATTACAGACAAAAGTGCGTTTTCTCGTTAACAATATCTGCATTGGTGCCCTTTCTCCGGACATTTCGCGGGAGTAATTGGGGCGGTTTTGATCTTCAAGGCTTCCCGCTCATGTTTCCAAGTGCTTGGCCCCACTATCGGTTGTTTCGAGACGAATGGCTTTCCGGCGTTTATCATTTCCATCTTCGCAAGTGCACAGCAATTGACCATGGTGATAGAGAAGTATTCCCTTTGATCTGGCTCTACTCATGCCAGTCCTGGCCAAAAAGTGCTTGCCTTGAAAAAATTGACTTCAATGCCCATTTAGTAGTTCGCTATAGTACTATCGTCTTTTGTATTCACACATTTCCTATCTCGCCTTCTCTTTACATAATCCCGCAAAACCAAAGTCCCATGCACGGGAATAAGATGTCGCACATATGCCCGGCACGCTTATCTCTTCGTATAAAACTGCGCCGGCTTTTAGGCCCTATCCATCCTATGCACCTCTTTAATACGCTTGCATCATTCTGAAACTGAGTATGTAACGAATATGGAGAGCGCCATGTTACGGATAAGATGAGGGAACATACTATATCTGATCTAGCTGTTCCCACGTAAAACACATGCACCATCTATCTTGAAAGAGTCTTCCTGAGCTTGTTGTTATCTATATCCCAACAGGACGAAGGCAGGGATTCGGATGAGATAAGCAAGTTCTGCATGCAATTATATCACTTACACATTGATCTGCGTAGCCATTGTCAGTTTTTTTTCAAGCTGATGTTTGAGAGTGTTTAGAGTATGTCAGCCGCAGCGGGGTATGTCCATGAAATACCGCGATGGACGTTATAATATGATAGAAACCCCTGGCAGCTTTCTCGCAAAGTGAGATTAGTTTAAAATACATTGATAGGGAACCCATTCGTTATCCTCGAACAATTTCATGTGAATGCAGTAACTTCTTGAGAGCTTTGAGAGGTTCGACATATCAAAAACAACGCTCTATCGATTGACGAACAACAAATGCAATGTATCATTAAATGGATAAGATGGATAAGCATACGCTACGAATGACCCATTATCCGATAATAGATAACATATTTATTAATGAGGCTGAAGGTATCCGAGGTGGCCATTTGGATACGCTTGGATGTCGAACCACCTCCGGGCGGGTGGTAAGAGAAGAGGTGTGGAGAAGGGATGTGTTTCCAGTTGTCTAACAAAATGCTTTACCTCGAGATAAAAGTCAAGACGGTTTTATGCGTTTGAAAAATGAAATATATTAACTGGCTAAAGTTGAATCCGTTCGCCACGAGGAAGTCTACGGACGCCTCTGGTGATATTTTCTTGAGTATATGTTGCTTTTATTATTCAAGCAACTGACAGCACTGGATCCTTTTTTTTTGGGGGCCTTGTCTTCAAACTTCAATTTTATTGGATAGTGGTGTTTGAAAATGACCAGTCCAAACCTAGGCAAGCTCCCTATTCTATTTCCTGGCGCACTCGGCTTTTGGGCAAGAACAGCACGCTTTTACGTGATGGAATCTGGCAAGAACGCTCGACCTCCCAAGGTAAATATCGTCTTCCTACGTGATAAATTGGCCTTGGTAGTGATACAGTGATATGGGAATTTATCTTCTTTTGATTAGGTCAAGAATAAGAATCCTGCAGCCGTGCAGATTACGGCAGAGCAGATCCTCCGGGAAGCTCATGATCGCCGCTTGGAACCTACGCATTCGATTCCGAAGCAAAAGATTAGTGATTTGGAGGAGCTTTCAGAGTTTCGCCAACGCAAGCGCAAAGACTTTGAGGACAATATCCGAAAAAATCGACTCAACATTGGCAACTGGCTCAAGTATGCGGCATGGGAAGATTCCCAGAATGAGTTTCAGCGCGCGCGCTCCGTCTATGAACGAGCACTCGATGTCGAATGGCGTAGCCCAGCAATATGGCTACGCTATGTGGAAATGGAGATGAAGAACCGCAACGTCAATCACGCCCGCAATCTCCTCGATCGTGCTACGACACTTTTGCCACGCATGAATCAGTTCTGGTACAAGTACACCTACATGGAGGAAATGCTTGGTGATGTGCCAAAGGCACGCAACGTGTTTGAACGCTGGATGAAATGGGAGCCTGACGAGGGAGCCTGGATGGCGTATATCAAAATGGAGCTGCGATATAAGGAAGAATCGCGTGCGCAAGCAATCTATGAGCGGTTTGTCAGCATTCATCCCGAGCCAAAGAACTGGGTCAAGTGGGCCAAGTTTGAAGAGGAACATAATAATTTGGGTAACGATGCAAATACTATGTTGGGAACTGAACAAGACAGCTTACTTGGGAATTACACACCTATAATACCATTCGATAGATAAGGTCCGTGAAATTTACACGCAAGCGATCCAGTACCTCGGCGATGACAAGCTTGACCAAAAGGTGCTTGTCGCCTTTGCCAAGTTTGAAATCAAGTTAAAAGAATACGAGCGCGCCCGTGTGATACTTAAATATGGTCTCGATCGCCTGCCGAAATCAAAATCTCAGTCGCTTTACAACCATTACACCAACTTTGAAAAGCAATATGGTGATAAAGAAGGCATTGAAAATGTGGTGCTTGGCAAGCGACGGGTCCAATACGAAGAAGAAATTGAAGCAAACCCTAAAAATTATGACGTGTGGTTTGACTATGCAAAACTGGAAGAATCAGCAGGCGACGTCGCACGAGTTCGGGAAGTGTATGAGCGAGCCATTGCCCAGGTTCCTCCAGCAGAAGAAAAGCGATTTTGGCGACGATACATTTACCTTTGGATCAACTATGCTCTCTACGAGGAACTTGAGACGGAGGATATCGAGCGTACGCGAGAGATCTACTCCGAATGTCTTAAACTCATCCCACACAAGAAATTTACCTTTGCCAAAATATGGCTGCTAGCTGCCCAATTTGAAATTCGCCAACTGAATTTAAAGAAAGCTCGGTTGCTCCTTGGGCAAGCAATTGGCATGTGCCCAAAAAATCGACTCTACAAGGGCTACATTGAGCTGGAAATGCAGGTAATAGGGAAGGAAATGTTTGGTGACGTGTGCACACGATTAGCAGCGACTCGGCGTTATTGATCCATGTCTGATGATAATAGCTGAGAGAATTCGATCGGTGTCGGACGTTGTACACACAATATTTCCAGTATAACCCCGAGAACTGTTCTGCTTGGATCAAGTTTGCTGAATTAGAGAAATTGCTTGGCGAACAAGAGCGATGCCGGGCTATCTTTGAGTTGGCCATTTCTCAGCCGATCTTGGATATGCCTGAGCTTTTGTGGAAAGCCTACATTGGTAAATAACGCATAATTGGTGGTGTGCCGCTGTGACTTATCTAATCTGCGTTAGACTTCGAGATCGGCGAAGAAGAGTATGAACGGACACGTGATCTCTATCTTCGACTCCTTGAGCGCACAGAACATGTCAAAGTATACATCAGCTTTGCCCAGTTCGAGCTATCTATACCTTACGAAGATGACACGCAAGAGGGTGTTCGTCGGGCACGGAAAATATTCGAGGATGCGTATGATAATCTCAAAAAGAAAGAACTCAAGGAAGAGGTAAAGTGGAATCGGCGAAGGAAACGACAAGCCCGTCTAATTGCATTATATTATTATATACAGCGCGTCGTCTTGCTTGAGGCATGGAAAGATTTTGAGGAGAACAATGGCACAGAAGAGACACAGAAGACGGTCAAAGACAAATTGCCGAAGGTTGTGCGCAAGAGAAGAAAGGCGGCTGATTCGACTGAGGATAACATCATCTGGGAGGAGTACTTTGATTACATTTTCCCCGATGACGAAGTCCAGAGCCGCAACCTCAAGTTCCTTGCAATGGCACATTCCTGGGCGAAGGCAGCAATCCCTGACAGTAAAGAGTCAGAACAGCAATAAATATTACTTTTTCATTTGCATCATGCTCATCGTGTGTACGCTAGTTGTTTGCAAGGAGAAATACTGATGGCAACGATTAGTGTATTCGAGTAAAACAAGGGGGGGAAGGGAGCCTTGCTGCATTAGCGTTGTCTATAGCAGATCTGCAAACAGTCTGCCATAGTGAATACTATCTGGCACCTGCTGTGTTCTGACAGTGATCTCTGCATGCGATGACTGATATAACGAATCAAATGTTTATTGTATATGTTACGCGGGGCGGGTGTCTGCGTGGGTAAGTGGTATGCAGTATGATTATAGGGTGTGTCTGGAGTAGCGTAGGAGAGGAAGCGTAAGTGAGGATGGTGGAGGCGGAGGCGGAGGTGGATAGTTTTTTCAATCGCCACATCGGCCAAAGGTCTCCTCGCTGTCTTCGCCACCACAGCATTGCAAAAAGACGTGATGGAGGTTGGTGCCCTTGGGCATGTAGCACTCTTCGTCCTTTAGCCAGGCACCGGGGATAGTCTGGCAGCATGCGGCTGAATTGGTAAGGGACCTGTCTTCTTTGCACTCGCAGTGATAGATGTTGTCTGCCTGGACAAGTGAAGCTACGGAGAGTAGCGCGGCAAGACCGGAAAGGGCAACAATGGATTTCATTCGAGGAATCGAGATAGTCTTGTGGATGTGTCTTGGTCTGTGTGGTTTCTGCTCTGAGCAGGTTCCCCTATTTATACTCTTTACCATCCAAAGTGGCGTTCCCGGGATGGGATGAAAACTCACTTGCAGGATAAAGTGGATAGCCCTCACCCCACCTCCCTTTCCTTGTTCCCCTGCCCACCCGACGATCCAGTCCAGTCGCAGGAGCGAGGCCAAGGAGGTGCGAAAGTGAGTGAAAAGGGATGAGGAGGCGAAGGAGAGAGGAGAACCCTTCTGCCGCCGTCACATCCTGTGCTCTTTTCCCCCCACCCCTCCCCGCCCCTGATCTTCCATCCACAACTATTTTGTCATTCTATCCCTGTTACGTACATTCCCTCTGCTCATCGGTCTCCTTTTTTATACATCATATGCAAACACCACCCACCGTCCTCTTGAAGCTTCCATGTTGCAAATTATACCACAAACAGGTTTATCAACTATGCAGACAATTCAATTCGGCCGGTTCTATTGGTACGGAATGACTCTATGGACGGCGCTACGCGCCCTACTCAAGACAGGGCTCTCCTTGGAATTTGGGCATCATTTGCCGGATTACTGCGGTATTCCATCACTCTCCTTACTTGGTTCTGTACAAGTTCGTCTGCAGAAGATTATTCTACACTCTCCAAACCTTATTCGTTTTCATTTGTTTTTCTCTCTCTCTCTCTCCCCTCACACACACACACACACGCTCTCTCTCTCTCTGTGTGTGTGTGTGTATATGTGTGTGTGCATATCCGCCAATACAAGAATGGCAAAGAAAGGTGACACAAGAACAGTCCTCCCTCCCCTGAACGCGAAAGCCCAATCAACCGATTTTTTTTTTCCTCTTTACGGGTCCAACTCAAAACACACACATACAAAAAAAAACCGCAAGCAAAGGTCATGCCTGCGAAAAAAACTGCGAAACCATCAGTGACAAAGCGGCAAGCGAAACGATCTATTGTAATCAAGCGAAAAAAGTCGTGCATACTACCACAAGGCATCGGCGTGACAGACAAATCCGCACCAGGTAACAAACATGGCCCGCACACGTTTCTTCGGGAGGTGGGGAAGGGTGGGGCCCGGACGCGTCCATTGCGCGCCGCAAATGCACATACGCGTGAAGCTGACGGATTCCTTTCCCATGTCTCGATCGCTGTCTGTTTTGTGTGTGTATGGAATAACAGAGGAAATACTGCGCGCGTCGTGGAAGTTCCTTACCTGTTTTCAATTCCTTTCGCTCTTTTCGGAATCGCTCAATCTTTCTCATGTTTCGCTCGACACGCTCGAGGAAGGCTTTCTCCTTCCTCGCCCTTCCAAGGGGCTAACACGCACAATGAGCAGCATATTAGCCGACGAATTTGCTCTTGGCTGTGCAATGACATCGCCGCAACGATCGAAGAATATCGATCCTGTGCAACTTGTGGAAGACGTGCTTTCTGCGCTCCTGTCTGCCATTCGTAAGCGCCCTTTCGCGTAAGCTATTCAAGAAAAGCCAGGCTGGGGAAGCGATCTTCTCTCAAACACATGGATATCCATAGACACAATACAATCCATCAGGCCGTTTATGACTTTATCAAGGATAACATGGAGATTAAGCTGACACGAGACCTTTTTACGTTCTGGCACTTGGATATCCCCGCACGCGTGAATACGCTCAAGAGACTAATTGACGCTATTGATGGAGATGAGATTGCGCGTTGGAAAGAGGGGATGCTTCCCGAGATGATGGTAAGCAAGCAGCAAAAGATAACGTCTGTTCTATTGCTACCATTTTTTTTGACATCGTGATTTAGCGAATGGAACCGATAGGTTACGACAGCGAAGGATGGACGTATTGGACTTTTGACAGTATGATCCTGTTGCTTTACCAACGCGAGAGTTATGAGCAGAAGCTGACGGGTGCTTGTGCGCGTTAGACACACGATTGTATCGAGAGATGCCCATGAATTTGGCGCAGCAGAAAACCGCTGTTATGCTGTCGAAAACAGACTACACATTTGAACTTGTAAGTCTCTCTCTCTCTCTCTCTTTATCCGGTCTCCGAGGGAACTCATATCTAACTTTAGGTCTGTCGGACAGCAGACGAATGGCGGGAACATGTCGCCAAGGTTTCGGCTTCCGCACGTGGTCTAATTGATAAAATACTTGCGGCGAAACTTAGCGAGATTGCCACTGTTGTGATTGGAAGGATGGAGGCGCTCGAGGCCAGCCGAGCACGGGAGGAAGCGCGAATCAAGAAGGCGGAAATGTTAGAAATGATACCTCGCAAGCGTAGCCGTCGCCTGGAAGAAAAGGTGTGAACAAGACAAGAAGTAGCAGAAACGTCATGGGGTGTGTGAGAGGGAGAGGAGAGAGAGAGATTAAAGAGAGGCTGGGCATTGTGAAAAGCTATGCAGATCTGACAGCTGACAATTATTTTAAGGAGGACGAGCTCAAAAAGCGACGCAAACTCGAGGAACTCGAAGAACAGAGGCAGATGCTCGAGGTCTATGAGAAGAAACAGGAAGAAAAGAGGCTCCGTGAAAAGAAAGCACAAGAAGAGGAAATGTTATGGGCTGAGGTAAGACTAAAGTGTTGCTCGTGCGCACTTCCTTGGGCTGAACGGAAAGCTTGTAGGAGAGGAAACTTCGCGATATTGTTGCTCAGATTATTGAGCACCGCCTTGACAAGGAAATGGAAAATACTGCGGAAGAAGCGTCCACGGCGACTGACATTGTAGCAGGTCGACGTCGCGGATCGCCTTTTGCTCGAACAACACCAAAAATCATGTTTCTCAAGGAACTACGCGGTATTTTGAGGAAAGGAGCATCACTCGATGATCGCGTCGCCAAAATGCAAGGCTGGGCGTCGTTGCTTGAAGATGGGGATGTTGTGAAAATTAGTCCAGGACCAGATGCTAGCGCAGGGTTGACGCTCCACCGAGGACTCCAAGTTTCAGTACCCGATAAAGCTCGACGAGGTATTCATGGATGTGCGCCAAAGAGAAAGAGACGGAATCTCATCGATAGATCGCATCTGTAGACCTTACGTCACCTGTGTTGATGAATATTCTGCGTGTGTATCTCTCGTGCCTGCCACAGGTCAAGGCAGATACGGGCATGGATTTACAGACCATCAAAAAGAAGCTACTGTTGAAGCGATATAGGCAAGACGAACGAAATTCGGGGATTGAAAACTTCATTGAAGACCTTGATCTGGCCATTCCACAACACATCGATACCGGGGAAAGAGATGAAAACAACAACGTCATCCCATTAAGGCAATATGCAGCAGAGCTATTGACGCGTATCTTCCAAAATACCTAGAAGGGATTTCCTTCATTGATTCTAAGGCATTCCCATCCAAATTGCTCGTGTAAAGTTGCACCATCCAAAAAAGTTTAATATCCATTCCTAACAAATAAATGATCAGCATCGGAGAACTTGGAGTTTTCTCTCCCCCCCTCCAATTGTACAATATTGTGTTTACGCTCCTAGTGTCCAGTTCAGGAATATTCAGAACGCGCGAGTTGAATATGCGGCCCTGGAGAGATTTCCCGAGGCCACAGAGCGTGACGACAAAGCATGAATACGTACACCACGATACGGTTGAGGTGGTGGAGGGTGGAGGCAACACCCTGTGGTATCCAAATGATGGCGATAAACTGCGTCAAAGCATCTGTGTGTAAAACAAGATCCTTCTTTCGGTTCTAAAATTGGACAATTAATATTGCTAATAAGAAAACACAACTGCATCCCATGGAATCATGTAAATCATCAAAGCATCGTTGGATTTGTTATTTCCATATGTCGGGATGCTTTGACGAGTGTGGGGGGGGCGGGGCAGGCGCGCACATAGAGCACTGTGCTTCGATGGATGGAAGCTCGGAAAAAAAGACATCAGGCTATTGGGCGGATATGTACAAAAGAATGGGCTTCTGAGAAAGGGCCCGAGGAGACGGAGGTGTCTCTGGAAAGACCAGAAGAGGGCGCAGCAACATGCATGCTCTGAGTATCAAACAATGGCCACACACCCTCGTGTGGGCTTCTCCTACAGAGCAGCGTGGCTCTAGCGAATGGTTTGCTGAAAAAAAAAAGAAAATATTTATACATAGTACACATATATATGGAGCATAGTTGTTAGCGCGAAACGTAAACAGGGCATGGGCGAGAAGGAATGGTATATGTACATGGCGCAAGATAATACAAAAGGTTGGGGCGGGGGAGGGAGAGTGTCAATGACGAAAACTTATCGAGCCTTTTTCAGTTTCTCTTGTAGTGAGGATGGCAGGACAAAGCATGAATGGCCTTCGAGATGGACTCTTGGTTTGCGCCCACGCTTTTTGCGCGGCGCCCGTAGTTCGTCTTCAAAGTCAACTGCGGGTGTGTTAGAACGGTTGGCTGCGGGAGGGACATCCCACGTAGTAGGAGCCAGAAAGGTCAGACGGCCATCGGTTTCGCTGTCGCCACCGGATGGGATATCCCGATTCAAACAGAGACTTTGCAAGGTCGCGCTCCGTGGCCGACCCCGCTGGCGCTTGAAGACCGGCGGCTGGCCTGCGGGCGGGCCAAACGCATGGTGCTCGAATGAAAAGGGCGGATGGTTGTTGGTCACGAAGCGTTTCGTGCCCCACAACAAAGATTCCGCAAGTTGGGTGCTCCTGCTGGTACATTGGGGATGAGGATCGCAGCCCTGCAGAGGCGGCAATGCGTGGCAATGCCGACTGTCATCTTCATTGCCGATCACATCAAACGTCGGTGGCAAGGGCGAGTCGATCGGAGAGGGAGGGAAGGACGGTGACAAACAATAGGAGGAGGATGACATGGGCGAAGGGCAGGTGCTATTGTTGTCAGTGCTTGGAAGCATAGACGGCGAAGGCGGTACAATGCACAGCTTTGGTGCCCGGTGGCAGTCATAGGTGATGGCATCCTCAGCATCATTGAGTAAATTTGCAATGGAGGGTATCATGAGAGGATCGATGGTTGTGGCCCAGGGCAAGTAATGGGAAAAAGGTCGGTGGGGGTGGGAAGAGGATTTATACTGTTTTCATGCATGGTGTGTGCCTTACCAAGTCTATCTGATGCTTTCTTGAGGGTCCCAATTTTAGGCATATTTTTAAGTTCATCGGTGACACGTGCTCCGCCAAGTTTCTGTCCTTTGTCCATTCACCGTAGCACGACGGCCGTTTACCCCCGAACGGAGTATCCGTTTCTGTTCTTCAGGCCTTACCGATCTCTTTTCTTTTCCATTCGCATCCTGCTCTCATCTATAGAATGTCAAGAATTCTCGCAAAACTTTATCCATGTGGCTGCAGTTATCACCTCACAAATCCCTCGAAATATGACCTGGTTTGGACCAGCAAGAGGGATGTATCATGATTGCAACTGAACATACACAATCTTATGCCAGTCAATCTAATTATTATGAGGATAAGTAGAGAAAGAGAACACACACAGCATCGGTTTCACCAGAGATCTGAAAAGAATGCGAAGACTGGCTGACCTACAAGCAGTCTGTTTCGTGATGGATTTTTATTATGGCCGCTGCGGTAAGAGTGATGTGATATATGGATGTGGAGGTAAGCTATTTCATCCATACCTTGAACAAATAATGGAGTGACAAAAAGTCTTGGCTTTTTTTTTTTACTCCTGATCGATGCAAGTTGAATAGAAGCTTCGCATGAAGAAAAGATCGGCGCATGTTCTTGATCTTTCTTTTTCGACCATGCAAAAAACAGCTGATCTTCGACATACTTTGGTTCAGGTCATTTCCTATATACGCCAGGATTCTCGGATTGCTTGTAGACCGTAAGCATGCATCAGCTGCAGATCACTAGATTTCCTTGGTTACATTCTCCAAGAACACAACTCAGAAAGAACTGTTAACTCTCCCCCTCTTTTCCCCCACCCCCATCTCTGCAATCGCTCTCAGACACTGCCATGGGGGGTTGTTACTGGTCGATTTAGCTTTTGGTGCATACCTACAACAGATACTGTAAATTCCATCTGTGCCATCCCGAATGGTTATAACAAGCCCACAGCCATAGTAGGCCCGAAATAATGAAGATCAAAGTATCCGATGGATCGATCGTATACTGTATGGCGTTGGTGAGTCCATTGTGGGGCTTAAGGATGCAATTGCACGGGTATTCTTGGGAGCCGAATCCGGTTCCTTAGCTTCCATGGCCGACCCCACAATCCGATTAGCCTTAGAAGTCCGAAAGAATATCATAGGAGGAGGAAACACACGCGCACACATACACACCCTTCGGTTCGGGAGGAAACCACCTTTTGTTTTGTTTGCAAAATATAACCACCACGCCCATCTTCAGCTTACCCGAAAAAACACGGACCAGCCGGCGGTTTAGTTGCCGCATATAGCATCATCTCCGCGATAGGCACGCCGCAAATATTTTCTCACCGACAACGGATAGATATCCAGAATATACGCTACCTGGAAAAACCTCGAGCAGAGTTTCGAATAATCCACTATTGATACAATCCCTGTCCTTTGAATGTATGCACGTCCAATGACTGCGCAGCACCGTTCTTTAGAATGAGAAGAGAGAAAGAGAGTATTGCGCGGCGTCCAACTGGGACGGGGGTGACGAATACGAGGAACCACCCTCTTCCTTTCTTCCCCTTGCATCCATTGGTATCTCCTTGTCAAGCCACCATGTCCCTATATATGGGCAAAATTCGGCCAGAACATGGATCGTCCGTGTAACGCCGCAAAAGACAATGAAAGTTGCTCTATATAATAATGATTTCTGCGACGCAACGGGTTCGAACTGTTTTTGATTTGTAAGAGCAACGAGACGATGATGGATCCAGCAACAGCAAAGCACGACACGGCTCCCAAGCATGTCATTGTCATTGGTGCCGGTGCCGGAGGTACGGCTACCGCGGCTCGGCTCGCAAGCGAAGGATTTCGGGTGACTGTGGTTGAAAAGAACGAATTTAATGGAGGACGGTGCTCGCTGATCCACCACAATGGGCACCGGTTTGACCAAGGTCCCTCCCTTTATCTCATGCCCGGGCTCTTCAAGGAAACCTTCGCCGATATTGGTGAGAACATCGATGACCATCTGGAGCTACTGCGGTGCGATAACAACTACAAGATCCACTTTAACGACGGCGACCACATCCATCTGTCCTCTGACCTGACTCGTATGCGGGCTGAAATGGACCGCGTTGAAGGTCCCGAGGGCTTTGGACAGTTTCTTTCGTTTATGAAAGAGTCAGGTGTACATTATGATCGGGGGACCATGCTGGCAATCAAGCGCAACTTCGCGTCCCTCTTTGATATGATCAAGCTCTCCTTCTTCCCAGAAATCTTTCGGCTCCATCTGTTTGACATTATCTATGCGCGCGCAGCCAAGTACTTCAAGACTAAAAAGATGCGCATGGCCTTTACGTTTCAGACAATGTACATGGGGTATGTTGGTAGCTCTTCACACAGGGAAACGGACGAGTGTTATAATATGCCTATTTTGTATAGCATGTCCCCTTATGACGCACCAGCCGTGTACAGCCTCTTACAATTCACGGAATTTGCGGAGGGTATCTGGTATCCGCGCGGAGGGTTTAACGTGGTTGTGCAGAAGCTTGAGCAGATCGCCGCGACAAAAGGCGCAACCTTTCGATACAGTGCGCCTGTCAGCAAGATAAACACAGAGCCTGGACGAGTGACAGGAGTAACATTGGAGACCGGTGAAGTAATTGAGGCTGATGCCGTGGTCTGCAACGCTGACCTCGTTTATGCCTATCACCATCTTCTGCCGCCATGCTCGTGGACTCAAACCACGCTAGCATCGAAAAAGTTGACTTCGTCTTCCATCTCGTTTTACTGGTCCATGAAACGCAAGGTGCCCGAGCTCGACGTACACAATATTTTCCTGGCCGAGTCGTACAAGGAGAGCTTTGATGAGATCTTCAGCGGACATACGATGCCATCAGAACCATCCTTTTACGTCAATGTGCCGTCGCGCATCGACCCCTCGGCCGCACCTCCCGGGAAAGACTCGATTATTGTGCTCGTTCCTATTGGGCATATGACTGACGCCATCAAGAACAAGCCTGACCATTACAAAAAGATGGTTAAACGTGCGCGTGCGGCTGTGTTTGACGTGCTCCGACGACGTCTCATGGTGGATGGCGACAAGTTTGAATCGCTGATTGAGCACGAGATTGTCAACGACCCAAGCGTCTGGGAAAAGAAGTTTAATCTCTGGCGCGGTTCCATCCTCGGTCTCTCTCATGACATCTTCCAGGTGCTCTGGTTCCGTCCCAGCACGAAGGACTCGACCGGACGCTTCAATAATCTGTTCTTTGTCGGTGCATCGACTCACCCCGGCACGGGCGTGCCTATTGTCCTTGCAGGAAGCAAACTCACAGCCACCCAGGTCTGCGAATACTTTGGCCAGCCGGCCCATCCATCCAATCAACGCTATCCGACCAAGCGCATGTACGCACCCGAATCATCGGCCCAGGAGGGCTATGGGCTCTTCTTTTTCTTGATTTTCCTTGTCGTTCTGACCTACTTTGCAACCTTCCCTGCATCGAACGAGTACCCAACCGCAGCAGCCTATATCAATGCATGGATGCCAGCTGCTTTCCGTGTGGTCAGCAGTAATACCCCTTCATAGCTAAAGACAGAAAATCAATAAACGTTCAAAAATTCCTCTCCCCCCCCTTTTTTAACCCAGTCGGTCATCCAAAATGACGGAACAAAATGAGCTTATCAAACGAACAACCGAACGAGCAAAGGCGCTAGCAGACATGTACGAAAGCATGATCATTAGCCGCAAGTCAAGCTCCCAACGTCATTACAGTAAACCTCAGAGTACGTCGAACGAGTACAAGGGTAAATCGCTCTTTGAGCGCTCGGCTGCGCTCAAGTCCGAGTTGTATCGCCAACTCGACGATTTAGAACAGACGGTCAACAACGACTTCGCACGGCATCGGGCCGAAACGCTCAACATGTCATTCAATGACACCCGTGTTGTCAAAGCAGATGATAATTGCAACGAGACGCGTCCTGTTGCTGTTGTCAGCAATTATCGTAGCGGGCGTAGCAGCGGCGAGTCGAATGTCAGAGCATTATCTGACGTGTCGGCCCACTCAGACCGCGAAATCCTTGGTGATTTACTTATTAACAACAAAAACAACAACAATGGGGCTCATGACTGCGGCGAAGGAAGCAGAATCATCGAAGACCCATGGATACCCGATCAGGATTTGGTGGATGACAAATACAGTGTATCACCGCTCATCAACCATCCGTCCCAGCACAGCAGACACTTGGGCAGTAACATCAGGACCATCTCGCCCGGCCAATATTTCGGCGCGAGATCGCTTCCACTCGATTCGTTTGAGGACATGTGGATAAAACCACAATTTCAGAACAGCAACGAAGGACACAATGATACGATGAGTGGTACAAACGAAGAGGACAAGGAGGAAAAGCAAACGGAAGATCCATTGGCATCTATCTTTGTACGTATGATGACAACTAAGGGACCACGAGATAAAAAAAAAAAGATGGCGTACAATTGACTCATTCAGTTTATTCAGAAAGCGCTGCCAAAAACACTAAAACATCGACATCAAATCGCCGACCGAGGCTGTATTGTAGAACCGTTTCGGCTTGTCCTCTCCACCGCAACAGGTGATTCGTCAAACTTTGGATGCCTTCGCATCAGGAGCACACGTGATGCGGACCAGACATTTTCTCTCTTCTCCGCCCGTAGCAAGCTTCGGTTCCTTCCACGTGAGGGTATTCTGCCAGCCTTGGGGAACGTGGATGTCATGGTCCGCCTGCGTAAGAGTGCAGTGCATGACCTCAGCAAAAAGGGAGCGTCTGCTGCAGAGCTGGAGAATATCTTGCTGTTAATGAATGAACGGGAAGCACAGCATATCCCGGTCGATATTGAGCAGGACTTAGTATCTGAGAAGACAACTGGCCGGCACACACACGTCTCGCAGGACGAGGCAGATGGAGGGCAGCAGCCTCCATGGGAGCAATATGAAAGAGACCACAAACGAAGCGAAATAGCATCAGACCTACCTCCACCATCTCAACTCAAAGGTGACTGTCTCTCAAAATGCCGCTTCTGTGCTCTTGAACAGCTCGGACACGCTTGACGGTGATAACATATCCCGTTTTTTCCCCCACCCCACACCTACCTACCTACCTGTAATGCATATCTACAAACATGCACTTGTTCATTTTCATATATAAGCCACCCTAGCGGACCTTCTTGCTACCCCCTCGTGCGCGCACAAGATTTATGCCGCAGTGGAAGGTTACACATAGTTGGTGTAAAAACGCAGAGTTTTCCGTGTCTTTTTTATTCTCTGATATGGAATCATTACCCCAAGAGATTTTAAACATTGTCTTTTCGCAGCTTGGGCCACACGAGTGGTTGGAATGTGTCCATGTCAGCCGTTCATGGCGCGCGATGGCGCCCAAGGCAGTAAGCGGTTTTTGGCATGACCTCGTCATTGATGAGAGTGATGAGGCGATTATGCGGCGCTTGAGCAGCACCAAGTTTTTCCGGTCCTTAACCTGCTTTCGATTATCGTCTACATGGCCCCTTAAGGCGTTGATGCCCGGGCAAGTCAAGAAATTGGGTAAGTTGGGAAGGGGGGGAATCTCGAGGATGAAGTTTTTGACAGGCCGTGTATACTCGTGTAATGTCTGCATTAGACATCAGCATGCATAGCATTGCAAAGGCGGAGAGACTCCTTGCGCCACACACACCCTATCTAGAATCCTTGTCGATTGAGTATTGTGGCATTTATGACTTTCACTTCCCCAGTGTTCTTCATGCTTGCACCGATGCTTTGTCGACATTCCGCGTCACAGTGGATAGCCGTTTCCTGGACATATATCCCTACGATATTCCTATGGGGTCTATGGATCCTCCTATTGGATACCAATTCCTAAGCATCACTTTTATTGAACTTACCATGACTCTACCGAAGAACGGCATGCGGACGCTTCTCAGTCGCTGTCCTCAACTTCTTGTTCTCAAGCTCACAGACCAAGCCCCACATCAGCGACTTCACCGACTTCACCTCCATGAAATCCTGACTCTATGTCCTAATCTCACACATATGGCCTATGTCACCGGCTGCATCAACTCCTCGGCATCTTGGTCAGGCTATATTCCTCCCGAATTTGACTGGTCTCCTTCTATTGTCAACGATCACAAACAACCAGCCTCAATGCAACAGGGTGCCAATGGCAATACCCGCCACCGTCTGAGATGGCTTTATGCGGACGACGAATGCGCACTTTATGACCCGGCAATGGAGAGTCTATGCAAGACAGTCTATGGTCTCCACATTGATACCACCGAAGTTGACTACCAGCTTGGTTCTGGCACCCTTCGTGTCTTCTCATGCGGCTCGGCCCACGCGCCGCAGAAGCTTGCGGAGGTACTACAGAACAGCCCACAGCTTTCGGATATACGCATAGGGCATAATACAAATCCCCTCATCCTTGTAGACCCTGGCGTGCTCACTGCAGCTGCTCGCCGACGTCATCCGCATGGGGTCAGATTCATCTCCTTGCCTTTATACCGAAAGAGACTCATGCACGTGGTTCGATTCCTTGTGCCCTTCAGAGACGCGCTGGAGCGCTTGGATCTTCAATGTCCGATGGGACGTCCGAGGGTTATGACGGGGCGGCAGGAGCAAACCACGCAAGTGAAGCTGGAATCTCCTTATGTAGCGGTCACCGCACCCCGTGAAGAGCGAATCAACTGGAAATATCCAAAGGATGTTGATCCCTCTGGTCGTTTAGGTGTGGTCTTACTCAAATTTTTTGACATCTTTCCACAACTTGACGTCATCCGGCTTTGCTCCTTTAGACAGCGCTTGACGAAGACACAGCTCGAATCGTTCGGACAATTCAAGACGATCCAATTCAATCACTGTCAATTCGATGACCTGAATAACATCCTGCATCTAGTGAAGGTTGCTCCCTGGTTGCGCGAGTTGACGCTCACGAAATGTCATGTAGCTCAAAACAACAGGTCATACCTAGGGCAAACGCTTCTCCAAGCCCCATCGAATCCTTTCATCGCGTCACTTACCGAGCTATGCAGAGAAAGGGATATACGTGTGAAGGTCATTATGTAGCGCATAGGGTTTATGTAAGTAAACACCCTTCTTTGCAGGCAACTCCATCAGTATCTATCTCTTCGCTGGAAATAAAGCTATCGTTGCTACAGTATTTGGACTCGCAAACTGGGTCACTGGAAAACGGCGACCCTCACACTCGGATGGTATACCATAACGCCAATTGAATATCGGAAGGAAATGAGCGTCATGCACCGGATCTTATCAAGCGAATCGAAAGACAACTGTGACCGTATATTATTGAATGCAAGCTAATCGACGCTCTTAATGTTTGTTTTGAGCCATTTTGGTTCGAAAAAGAAAGGCAGACGTGTCTCTGTGAGGCCGTATTATTAAAAGATATAGTGCGTGTGTGTGTGTATACAACCCTCCCGGGACAGGGTACCAAAAGGGGGTTGGTGGGTGTAAAAGAGATTTGTTCCCAGCTTAGGAAAAGCCACGGCTTGAATCATGTAGCCAGCCCAAATATGGACAGTGAAATCTTATTTTCCTCCTCCCCCCATTCTTCTTTTCCCCCGAGAAAAAAAAAATATGCCAAACGCCAGGAAGAAACGTCAAGCCAAAAACGAGGATTTCCAAGCAAGTGTTCGCGCACTCTCAAGCCTGTAAACGGGGCGATTGCATTGCTAACATGCCCAATGTTGCTTTGCTTTTTATCAGAAAAAAAAACTCAAGGTTGGCAAGAAAAAGGCATTGCCCGATAATCATACCGATACTTCATTCCGATCAAAAAGTATACCAAAGGAGAGAGCGAGCGAGTGAGAGAAAACAACAGTGCATGCAGACTTATTGTGTTATTCAGGCATCACGTTACCGAACCAAAGCATTACCGAAGATAAATCTAAACATGTCACCACGAGTCGCAATCTCACCTTAACCGATCTTTTGGCTCAGCTAAAGCATTACAATGCAGGAGTACGGAAAGGTTCGATTGCGAAACAAAGTTTTACCAGAACGACACGGTTGTCTTATTCTGTTACGAAAAACAATATAGATGCCCTTGCAGGTCTCGAGGAACTTTATTATATTCATCCTAGCGTCTTGACCGCATCGTTAGGCCAAGTGGTCAACGGCATTATGCGACTCTTTATCGACGATGTAACATACTGAATGGCAATATCGCGCTACTCATTTCGCTGAATCGTCAACTCGGATTAGGATCGGGACGTTCGAAAAACACTCCTTCATTTCTGCGAGGAAGTAGTGCCGTCGCTGAACAAAGCCGACTTGCAGCCATTTATGCCGCTCTTGGTGATGTACACATGTTCGGCCATGTCTCATATTTACGAGGATATCCGCAATGATGCCGTGAAGCTGATGGATTTGTGGGTCGATACGGCGCCAGAAATCATAGCGACTAGGTATTGGGATCGTGTAAGTCATTGTTGATTCCCGAGGGAAAACCTACCTTTCCCGCTCTTTCTCCAGAATAAGCGACGGTTAATAGTACTGCCGCGTCTGTTGTAGGTCGTCGGCATTTACACAAGTCTTCTGTCGGTTTCATCTACGTCCACGACTAAAGCGTCTTCGGGTATTGCGGGCGCATCCAAAATCGCGAATGCTGATTCTGCAAAAGCAGCGGCTGCCAAATCTCATCTTCATCTTCATAAGGTAAAAAAGAAGCACTTGATATATCTCTCGCATTCCTGCATCGCTCTTATTATTAAAATTGGCTGTGTAGAGTAAATTAGGTCTTTTGGAAAGTTTATCCAAGTTTCTTCAAGCAGGGTTATCAAAGGATTATTGTAAAGACAGGTAACATAATCAGCGGATGGCATGGAATTAGAGTGGGTGCTGACATGGAGTCTATCAAAAGATTATGGTTTCTCTCCAATTTCTTGGAGAGTAAGCATGCCCGCGACAATTTTAAGCGCAAGATGAAGAGTTTCAAATCCTTCACTCCATCTAAAGTGGTATCTCTCAACCCATATAAGTCTGTACGTATGGCATTTTTTTAGGACAAGAGGTCTATTATGCTCACTATGTGTACAGACAGCTTGTCATCTTTCACACCCTCGCGTGGATTGTTTTCTTCCCTATCTGTCCACAGGATCCAAGATGACACTGAACATCTTCGATTCGTCAGGGCCTAGTGCATCTAATAATGAATCTAAGGATCCATCGGGAACGACCGATGAAGTCGGAACGGACGCGAAGGCAAGCGTTAAGGTATGGGCAACCAAAACGATATGCAGCGCGATAGTTCTCAAACAACTGATGTGGGAAATCCAAACCAGATGCTCATCGAGACGTTCCAACCTGTGCTCTTGAGCACGTGGGTAGAGACTGCGTCGACTGTGTTTGGCGCATCTTCCACGATCCATTACACTCCTGCCCTCCAACTTCTCCGTGCCATCCTCCACCTGACACTTGTCCTCTGGCGGACGCTGGTGAGCAGCGACGAGCTTGAGCGAGTGGGAGATGCATGGTTGGAAAAGCACTGCCACCAGCTGCTCAAACATTTCGTGATCTATTTCCCTTATGGATCCGATGCATTGGGCGACGGCGGTGCCAAGTCCGATGCAGCATTACGGGAAATGAACATCGAGACCTGTGAACTCACGTCTTTATTCCTTCTCGCGAAACTCGCTGGCTCTGAAAGGGTGAGCATCGTCGCGAATTCCGATTGGATTGAGAGAGTCGTGGATTACACGCTTGGCGTGCTCGGATACGAGGTAAGGGGAAAGCATTTGCAATATTGTGATTTAAACTCACACGGATCCATAGCAAGATACTACCTCTTCCAACTTTAAAGAAAGCGATCTGACAGCCCTTTTGCCTGCTGTATGGGGCTTTCTCAATACCTTGGAAAGCAAGGATCAATGCATCATCTTCAAGGTATACGTTTTTAGTGCTGTTCTTGGGAGTACTCGGTATACCTGTGAATCTGAAAAAATATCTTGTACATAGGCATTCGTGGGGTATTATGAGCGTTGCCATGTCAATTCCGGAGTCAAACGAACAGCATTAGAATTTTTAATAGGCACATATCTTGTATGTATAAGTGCGAATCATTGTGAAGAGAGAGGGAGAGAAATTCATAGAATTTTTCTTGTAGATTAAAACGGATCCCAGCTATAATGGTCGGTTTACTATTGACGAACTTTACCAAGACGTTATGATGTCCTGGCTGCAAGGTTTACCCAAGACATTATGGCAATTGCGGACGAATCAACCTGAAACAAGCTCGGTAAAAGGAGGCAGCGGTGTGACATTGTGGATCAATGTGTATTTAATGGCCCCTCCCATCTTTGGTTTCACGTTGTAGCTTATTCTTAGCTTCCTGTGTGAGGTTGCCAAGCGCGATGATAAAGATATCTTTGACAGAAAGGTAAGTGACTCTAAAAGTTGTGTGTGTCTAAACATCATTTCATTCTCTTCTTTTTTGAAGGCGATCGAGTCAACCGAATTAGCCTTGGTACCATTCTTTTACGTTCATCTTCAGTCCAAAGGTCAATATCACATATATATAACGATAAAAGTCCCGAGAGAAACTGTAAGCTGACACTCGATGACGTAGGTGACTTGTACGGACCCTTTATCCAACTTCCCAAGGAAACACAAAAACGGGCATTGGAGTTCGTGTATTACGTAAACAGCGGATCCGAAAAAGTGAATAATGCAATTGCGAAATGCCAGCATAGTAAGTATTATTACACATGGAAAGAATCAAATCAATAACCTTGTCTTTGCCGCTTTCATTTTTATATATATATACGTACATTGGTACAGAGCAACAAGTGCAGACGGTAGAATCGTAAATAATAATAATAAAAAATTATCACATAGTGGAAATTCACAAAGTGTTGTCGTTCCTGTCTATTTTTTCATGGGCGTTGATGAAGCAAGGAATCTATCTTTGCGTTCGACATCCAGGCGAGTTGCATAGTCGTAAGATGACTTGCTCAACTGTGGCTCGCCAAAGGACAGCGAGACCATACGTGCCAGGCTGACCCGGAGCATGAGATCTTCCTGGGTCGGTAAGGTGGTTCCGTTCGCCGTTGCAGATTTGCGCTCGTTAACAAATGCGTTTTGAATATACTAGAAGAAGTAAAGAAATGTTGTTGGCCGACTACCCTTACACTTTTGTACCACGAACTTACCAAAGACACGTCTTCTGGAATATCGTACTCAAGATGTCTAATGTCTTGCATATACATTCTGAACTGTTCAAGCGACGTTTCGGTAAGTTGGGGTACTTCATCTAGGTAGTACGTGGGATCCAATCGGAGAGAGCATTGATTCTATAAATCATCAAACTTCAGAACCAACCATCCTAACCCATTCGGATTGCAAAGACCTGGTCATTACCGGCAGCATCGATTTGCCATGAGACAACGTCATAACAAGCAGATCAGTATCAAACTCAAACTGACTGTAAGGAAACATATAGGTCAAGCTCTGATGATTGATAACGTTGGACAGTGCCTGAATGTTTCGTACACCTATATATACATATATCTCGGATAGTTAGCGCTCGATCTGTCGATTCTCCTCTTTTTTCCTACCTTTGTCCACAAGTTTGCCCTCTGTCAGTGCAGTCTCATCCACAAGCAGCAAAGTACCGGTCGAAAGCTGAAGAATACCCGAATGAAGGCTCTCATTGACGCTTCTTGGCATGAATTCAGTCTTATTCAGGAGATCGATGCTGAGTGGCAGCACCACGCAATGATGGACAATGTTCTCGAGCACACCAAAGATAACCCGCGTTGCCTTGTTGGACGGCTCATACAGACTTGTGAGTTTCTCTGAACAGTCAGGAAAGTTTGTCAGGTTGAGTGTGAAATGGCCAACTTTGACACCACGGTTTTTGTTGGTCCTTTTGAAAGAAGTTGGATCATCAGAAAAAAAGAAAGAGAGAGAGAGATACCACACAAGCACACACACACACGAACCACATGCAACTTACACACGCGATACGAGCATCAATAATACAAATTCAGCTGCTAGTTTGTCGCCACCCAGTCCTGCAGAAAGATACTCGATGAGCTTGGCACGAATATCGTGATGAGGCATATCGGGAATCACATCGCCAGACGAGAAGGCATTTGAAGCTTGGCCCTCCAAAGATCGGTGTGTGATTGCATGAACTACAGGCACATCGAGCGACCCAAGCGCCGAACGGAATCCGTCCTCTTCCTCATTGTCGTGTACAATATTAGACGATGATGGATTGGTGAGCACGCCAATCACTTCAATCAGCTGGCCGACTCTGATGGAATCCGTCGATGAATAAAACTTGACGGCTGCTGATACATGGTCCTTGTGCGGGAGCGGAAACTTGTTCACCCGCTGACTTGAGGAAGGGGCTGTGGGCTTGTCGGTCTGAGAAATGGTCAAGCCATCAAAAGCTTTCTCCAACGGGCTGTTGTTGGAGCCATAGAGGCGTTGTCTTAGCCACGGGGTCTCACCAGGTGGTGAAACACAATAGATGAGGGTTCGTTCACCCAGATAATCGCTAGGAATCTCATGGCTCTCAAACTGCATATAAAAACCCCGTGGTGCATATAAACAATCTTTTCCTGATTTCCCATGTAGACAAAACTCACATTCATGTCGACTGGATCTTCTGTGTATTGGTAGCAGACCAGCTTATCGTCGCGACCCTTGTAGGCTGAAACAAACATCTCCTGTCCCAGACCTGTGTCCTGAACCATGCATCGGAAGCGGACCAACGTATTTTTAGGAAGATGTTGCACAGGCGTGGTATTTATGGATGGGATCTGTAACGCGGGTTGTCATATGTTTGTAAGGTATTTTTTAAATTCATGCCCGAGGAATTCAGAGATAGAGATAGAGAGAGCGTGCGAGAGCTTACTTTGGATTTGGCCTCCTCGCTAGAGAAGAGATTTGCAAATGCGTGGGAAGGATCAAACGCATTGGGTGCCGCTGCGGAACCTTGAATGTACTCGGCTATGGTTGCGATTGAGTGCGAGGTCAACACAGGAAGCAAGGGGTGCAAGATCGATCGTTCGGGGGTTGAGAGTATATACCAAATAAATTATCAATGACCTTCAATGGGGCATTGATGGCATCGGCAATGTTGAATGACATGAGAAAAGATATGGGCGTCTGTTGCTACTCCGTGTACAAGTTTATGCGCTGTCACACAAGCGAAAAAATGAACGGAGACGCGCGTTTTTAACTTGTCGCAGACGGTTCTTCAACCTTTTTTTCCTCCTCTGTCGCAGGTGATTTTTTTTGGGTATCTCCCTTTTCTCTCGCTCTCTTCTCTTTTCCTTCCTTTTCATACTTTCCCCCTCCCACTTCCCTCACACAGTCGCACTTGTTTAAATATTATGAACCCAAGTTATCCATCATTGTGGACTCCACTACCAACCTTAGACACGCTAAAGCCACATCAACCACCACCCGACTTTTGCTTACCGTCTTACGACAACAACCGACCTACAAGCCTAGCTGATATCGGTGTGGCAGAGATCCTCGAGCGATACAAGCATGACACAGACCTTTTGAAACATATTCTCATCGCGAAAGCCGAGGAGGATAAAGTAAGACATCCACACCTTGTCACACGATCAAGCAACAGCAGCCAACCCATCTGTCTTTTTTTTATTCATTTCTCTAGCGGCGAGCAGCCGAAGAGGTTCGGTTGGCCGAAGAAGCCCGACTCCAACAGAAATATCTCGATATTATCGAGAGCAGTAGTCAGCATAGCCGCCGCACAAGTGATCTAATCGAAGGATTTGGTGAGGAGAGACATCCACTGTTGGTGGAGGCGGGGATGGAAAGGGAAAGAAAGCGCGGTGAGTATTAACCATCGAACTATAACGAAGATCCAATGGCGAACGAGGCATCGCAACAATGCTGGTTCAATAACGGTGGATTATCGTTAATGGCAACATCACTTTCACTACAACAACAGCAACAAAGTGTGGACAAAACACCACCTTCACCTTCGCCCACCAATTTTATTGCTCCCTTGTCACCGTATACCTTTGATGTTCCTTTTGAGCAGCTGACAATCTCGTCTTCATCGCCTGAGCTTGCCCAGAGAAAAGTGACATCTACGCCTCCCCCGCCTGGGCAGGACGCTGTTTCCGAAGCAGGTCAGCAACAACAACAACAGCAAGAACAGAAGAATTCCTCGACGATGGCGGACACGGACAAAATCGCAGTACCACCATCTCCACCACCCGTCCCAGCATCACCGCGCGAGCGACCTTGCAAACGTACGCTTTCTCGGACGAGGTCTCAGCGCAAGGGCCCACCAAAGACGTCTAATAATAAGCGCAATAAGCGGGTGACACCACAACCGCTGCCGCAGCCACCATCGCAACTATCCGATGAGAATCCAGCGGTGGAAGACGAGGCAGAAGAGGATAAGGGAGCCGCAGGAAAGGAAGTCAGTGGTGCTGCGAAAGACCAGGAACCCCATCTGGACCATGGAAAGGTCATGGAGGCCTTGCGAGCAAAGATTCAGCGGTCTGCGCTACTGCAGCCCAGAGAGGCATCCCTCAAGCAAGAGGAGCAGGAACAGCAGCAGCCCAACAGCATGTCGCCTACTGGGATTCTGTTGCTGGATTTGAAAAACCCTCACCGCAAGTCTTTTCCGACCCGGAAACCTCACGTGGCGACCGTGCGCAAACCGCGTCCTTTTGCATCCGCTCACAATTACTGCGACGCGAGTACAAAAAAGGAAGCTGTCTAAAGAAGATCTATAAAAAAATACCCCATCCGGCAGACACACCCATACACGCACACACAGACATCCTCTCCACGATACACAGATCCATCCTCCCTTTCCTTTTGCGTCAGCCAGTTTTTTTTTTACCCTTATGGCCTGCTTTTTTTTATGTACATACTCGATCCTGGTTCGTTTCCTTTCTTTTTTATCGATTGATACACCATCCCTACCTTTCTCTGTCTGTTTATTTGTGATCCCATGACAATCCCCCCTCTGGTGTCTATCTTAAAAACGATCTGATAAGATTTGTGTGTATGTGTGTATTTACGTTTCAAGCTGAAACCCTATTGCGGAAAGAATGAGAGGATTTTCGGATAATATTCGATGTCTGGTTTCATCACCATCTTGTCTTTCTTTCTCCTCCTTTCTCATGTCCGACATAGGGTTGATGATCCTTGGAAGCGAAAACGATGGCCGTATGAAGGCCACGTTTACGTGGTTCAATGTGTCGATTGCTGCATTATTTATATTCGTCAATGGTAATAAACAACGGAGTAGGGGGGGACCTATCTACAATGCTCCTGAGGATGGTGGGGGGCAGGTTAATGGCTCACCCATAATGTTGTGCTTTCAAGTGGTTATCTCGATGTGCATGCGACTAAAGCTCGAGATCCCTTTAATAAGTTCGTCTCTCCGCTGCATTGTGCAATTGACCATCATGGTGAGTCTTTTGGTTCATATTGCCATCCTGCAAATTCACCCTTTTTCTTTGTTTTTTTTTTTCTAGGGTTTAATTCTGCAAGACGTATTTAGCGCCCACAATCCGTACTACGTTGCGCTCTTGACTAGTAAAAAAATTAGACCGAAAGGTTTTGGTTCCCCCCATCCATCCTCAGACTTATGTGGCTTTTTGCTTAGTGATCCTGATTCTTCTCAGTACGTACGAGACGTGTTACAACAAGGCTGACAAGATGTGGAGTGGCATGGTAAATTACTTTACGCTTTCCTTCCCCCCTCCCCCAATCTTTTTTTTTTTTAAAAAAAAAATGGACATGCAGTTCATGTCGGTGCTGGTCAACACAGCATTCTCGACATTGCTTGTTGGGATTATTGGTACACGATGGGCGATGCGTGAAAAGAGCTTCTGGGTGCCGGAGATCTTTATCCCGACCATCGGGCTCCTCCTGGGGATCACGGCGTCCTCGATGGCTGTCGCGCTCAACCAGTGCCTCGAGGAGCTCTCATCGAACCAGGGGCGGATCGAGACGTATCTGTCGCTCGGCGCGACCCGCTACGAGGCTGCTCGATCGATCGCCATCGACGCGGTGCGGGTGGCCATGCTGCCCACCATCAACCGCATGTCCATCGTCGGCCTGATCACTATTCCCGGCACAATGACTGGTCAGATCTTGAGCGGCGCCCCAATCTGGAATGCGGTGCGGTACCAGGAAATCATATCGTTCATGATCACCGCTAGTTCGGGCATTGCTGTCCTCGGCGTCGTTGTCGTAAGGGAGAGAGGGCAATTTGGGCCCGTGGCATGGCACATTATTAAAAAAACAACAACATAGATGTGTATGCACGTCATCGTAGATGCCCGGCATCGGCTGCGGTCCGAATGGATCAAGGACGTCAAAACACCCGTCTTCCATTCTATCAAGAAATGGATCAAAAAACGATACCGGCAGATCCTAAGCAGTGACGAACGCCAGCCACTCCTATCATCATAAAAAAAACGCCCTCTTTATTATTCCTCATTCTCTCCCTGGCGACCTTCAAACCGTGCTTGTTGCTCACGGATAATGGCCTGGAACATTTCTTTGGGGTATTCGCTTCCTCGAATCTGGAACGCATAGCAGGCTTCGGGCATCATCCATTCATATCAGTCTGAGAAGGAAGTAAAGAGAAATATATATAGAGATATATATGTATAAACCACTTGCCTCGCTCCACCTTGGCTACACTGGATCGCATAGCACTCATTTTCTTGCTCAAAAGCGGCAATGACGAGCCAGCCAAGACCTCGCAATCTATATAGATTGTCAATGACAAAGTTTTCCGGATAAAATGACGGATATCATCACCTGTGCTGACGGTTCGAAGTAATTTACATATTTCCATGGCCTTCTCGTATTGACCCGAAGTGACCGTTGCTATCGCATGACGCATCAGTTCGCCCGTCAGGTCCGCAATGCCCATCACCTGTTTGTTTGGTCAGCGTTTCATGTGTGAGTCCTCTTCCTTCCATCCTTCTCCCGCCCCCCCCCTTCGCCCATCACTTGCATAATCTTGAGGTCGCACGTGCAACCACTATAATAACAACAACAAATTAAACTCCTTGTTGTCAATGTAAGTTACAAAACCAGACTTGCCTGTTCACCCTGTTCATTGATAAACAAGCGATTCACTTCCTGGATGGTCATGAGTGTTCCGTGCCTCAGATAATGAAAGAACGCTATCCCTTCGATCTGATAAAAATGGGTAATATTAGCGCACGAGCAAAAAATAAAAATAAAGTGAGAGCCCACTCTTTCCCCTTGTACTTGCATATTCTTCGATGGCGCCTGCAAAACTACGTGCATACCTAGAAGGACAAGTGCGCCTCGTCTTTAGGTCTCGAGCCAGTGTATATGTCGTTTGCTTTTACCGCTCATAGTTTGGCCCACTGATTTCCGGTGCAAGCTGGTCAAAGAGGCGCATTATTTCTCTTTGTTTGGTCTCTGCCTCTTTATAATCCGCGCCCCGCTGGACTGCTCTAGTGGTCAACGCGTCGGATGTGGGGTGAAGGCGCCCGAGAAAGGGTGAGTATCATCCCGGGCGTTCGTTGGTTCTGCAAGCAAAGAACCGTTCCCCACCCACCCACCCGCCTGCCTCTTACCTATGCAAGGCAAATATCATTTTTTTACTGTTTCCGGTAATGTCTCTATTTCACCCATTCTCATGTTGGTCATTCTCCTCCGACATTTGAGCGCTGCTGCCTGCTGTTTATTTTTATTTTTTTTTTGTTCACCTGGACAGCTTGATGATCCGATCGCGTCTGTCGTGCTAACAAAAGGGTTCAGTGATTGTTTTAGTCGGCCCTTATGTACTATGCTCCCGTTGTGCGCTTGTTGCCATTACATGTGTATCTAGCACCTGACGGCAGTGACCAAAGAACGATTCAATGTCCATAGATAGTATTCGTGAGGCGGGCGGGTGGGTGCGGGGGGGGGCGCGGTTAAGGGTTTGAAGAGGTTAAATAGGAAAATAACGCGGTTTTCTTTCACACTCCACTTGTCGATTTTTTTTAAGAAAAAAAAAACGCTGCTGCTGCATAATCGATGGTATCTTCAGAAGAGAAAACGTTTCCTGTCTTGGCCCAATTCAACAATGGCTCATCAACTGTTTTTTTTTCCTTCCCGCTCTTTCTTTCCCAATAAACAATATGCACACCCATGGAAAACAACAGCCTTCTGTTGCGCTCATTCTGGTGGACATTCAAAATGACTTTCTCGAGGGCGGCTCGCTCGCGGTGCCTGAAGCCAGTGCTATTATGCCGGTGGTACTAAAGCTTATCAACGAGACAAAAGATTGTTTGATTGTGGCCACTCAGGTATATTATATATATATATGGTGTGTGTATGTGATCCTCTCTATGGGAGAGCTCAGGCCCTTCGTTCCGTTGTATTTTTTTTAGGACTGGCATCCGCCCAACCACGTCAGCTTCGCTGCCAATCACCATCCCAGCAAGAAACCCTTCGAACAAGTGGACATTGCTTACAACGGTCTCGAACATTCTCAGACTCTGTGGCCAGCCCATTGCGTTGTAAGCTAAGTTTTCTATTTTCTTTTCTTTTGTTTGATCTCAACTCGTCTTGCCATCAGCAAGGATCCAAAGGCGCCGAGTTGAGCTCTCTCCTTCCGCTGGACAAAATACAACACGTTATCAAAAAGGTTGCGTTTTTTCCTCTGCACACACACGCACCACGCTGACTCCCCCACCCCAATCTGCATGCAGGGTCTAAATCCCCAGGTGGATTCGTATAGCGGTTTCGCAGACAACAAGTACCATGAAATCACCGCGTTAGCAAAGATCCTGTATCAACACTTTGTCGACACGATCATTGTCGTTGGTCTGGCAGCCGACTATTGTGTCAAGATGACCTGCCTGGATGGTGTGAAGTTTGGATTCAAGACTATCCTTGTCAAACAAGGCACTCGCCCAGTTGTTCCCGATGATTTCGAGACCACACTTGAAGAATTGCAGTCCAGAGGCGTTCAAGTGGTGAACATCAATGACACCTCTTTCGCTGAGCGTTACTTGTAACACGGAAAGCATATCCAACTCCCCTGCCGCCATCGCTTTTTATACGCACACACACACACTCACACAGACACATACATATACATATATATATATACGTATATATGTACATCACCAGTGAATTATACTTGATCGTCACCTTGACGTTCCATCATTGCATGCCATTCAAGCTTTTCAACCTATCCATCCAGCTGTTGAATGCACACAGATACATAATCATGCTGGCTCGTTATGTTACCTCCAGTAGCTCAATTCGTTCCTTCAACTCCTGAATGGTATGACGAAGCTCGCGCACCTCGTTCTTGCAGGAGCTTTTCTCTGACTTTTCCTTGGTAAAGTGAAAGATTAGCCAACGCTGAAATACAAAACCTCGTGCAAATCCGGACATCGTACTTGTTCTCCCGCTGCCGCCGCTGCTGCTGTTGCTGTTACTGCGGGCTCTGAATGGGCAGATGCACCAAAAGCGGCCAGTTCCGCTTTCAGACGTTCCTTTTCGTCTTCATACTCACTAGATGATGGGAAACGGATCAATTTTTTTCTCTAGAGGACCTGAAACCCACGCGCATATATATTACCTGATTTGTGAAGCCAATTGACGGTTCTCCTTTTGTAGACTATCGACTAATTCTTCCATGCTTCGCCACTGAGATAACAACCCCTTGATATATTTTTTCTGCTCCTCCAGATGAGCTGTGTCTGCCTCCCTATGAACATGGTGGGGGGTTGTTGCTGTTGTATAAGTCACCAAACGACCTTCTTCTGTTGCGTTCGACTTGCCATAGTAACATTTGATTTGTCAACTGTATCACCCGATGCTCATTTTCGGTTGCTCGTTCTAATAATGGCTGGTTCGTCCTCAACTCGTTCTCCAGTTCAAAAACTCTATAGAGCCTTTTTTATCATGACTGGACACGATCATCTCTATCAGCACGCAACCAAAGACTTGCCGTTTTTGCTCCTCGAGTAATTGCGCGGCCTGCGCTGCGAACGACTTCTCATACTCCTCTAGCTTTTGCTTCGCTTCCTCCATGTCGGCCTGCCACTTGCGGCGCGCTTCCCGATAGTGCCGCAATTTCTCGGATTGCTCATTTTCCCACTTTAGGTGCCTTTGTTTAGTCAACGCAGACTCGGCCTTGAGCTTCGTAAGCATCGCCTCGGCCTGATTCAGTTGCGCGCGCAAATTCCGTGTTGCATTATACTATTACGAACTTTTTTTTAGCTCTCAACAAGACCGACCTATCGACCGATAAATTCTCCCTCGCTTTTTAAGAACGTCAGCTTCCTTACGGTACGTTGTCTTTCTGCTTCAACGGCGCTGTCCATCATATGCTCGCGGTGTAAGCGGCCCATGTGCTGCAAATGCTGCTGTTTCACAAAAAGCTCAAAGTTGAGCTCATTTCGCAAAAGCAGCACTTCTCGCTTAAGAGCAGCAATCAGTAACCGCGTCTCGGGAGTCATCGTCGATGGCTGTGTTGCAGAAGTATCAATAGTCCCAGAAGGATCAACCTTCGATTGATCCAAAAGGTCCGATGCGATCGACAGCGACATTGGGTTGGCCGCCACAGGAGACGTCGAGGCAGACGGAGAAGGCGATGCAAATGACTCGAGATCAGCATCCTATCCAGCCCCTCGGTGAGCATTTAGATGCTTTCAGAGAATGCGCATCATAGTATTTACCCACACATCGTCGCCGATCAAAACCTCAGACCCGCTACGCAATGCTTGGTGCATGTCCAGAATGTTCTTGACGGTCCTACCTTGCCGTTTGGCTTGGAATTCTGGTGAGGATGGCTGGGATGTGACAATATGGATCTGATTATCCGGAAGCGTCGGCGGCGACTCATTCTCTGCAGCAATATGGATATTAGGTGTATTTGCGTCACTCGTCAACGTATCATCCCATATGGATTCGTCGAGAAGATCTTGCTGTGAAACATGTTTTCGGTTCTTGTCGGTGCTGAATGCGACACGAGACGCAGCATTTGTCAGATCAAGGCTCATAATCTGTGCAATCACGTCCGGAGGTTCCATCTTCATCCACCGGCTAAGGTCTGTAAGCTCTGTTTCGGTGTCCATCGTTACAAGACTTGGATTCAGCATGTGCCGTGATACTTGTGCCTGAACCAAACAGGAAATGAGTCCCATTCTTCCCTTGCTACAGTCACTCTTTTACGTTTCCCGTTTCTTACGATTGTTCGCGACCGGAACGTTTCTTCATCAAACTCTTCTGGAACCTCAAAATTATTCTCATCGAAATATGAATATGGTCTGTGCAAGAATTTCAGAAGGTTGCACGGATACAATCCATAAAGCGATGTAAAGAGCGGACCGGTCCGAGGATTCGACGGAGGTGCCGATAGTTTAGAGAATGTGTAATCTAAAGGCAGTTAAACTCCAATCAACCAAAGATGCGTGTTTGTAGGGGGTGGGTGATAACAATATACCTGTGCAGTCCCAACCCTCGGCTGCCTTTCTTGAGGGCTCGGAGCTCGGTTGATCGTTTCCGGACGGGATGCCTTGTTTCTGCCGCACATCCCGTAACTGATCCCAGCAGAGGGCTCGGGCAAATATATAAAAGAGTTGTGGGAGATATGGGGGCAATGAGGTACATATGCGTGGGAGAAGCATGATCAGGTTGGTGACCGACATAGCAATTAGAGTAGTCGAGTTGTCGTACTTGTGTCAAAATGAGTGAATAGGTATTGGCCTTAGAGATCGGCCCAACCCTAACCCCAACACCCCACACATTTACCATCAGCGATTTTAACATGGACGTGAATAGCTCGGTTTCGAGAATTTCATGCAAATGGGTGCGCTTCAAAAGGACAGGAGTGAGCTGCCATTATTCCACACACTGCATTCTAAAATCAGATACCTTGCGCAAGAGAAACTCGCTCATGAGGTATACAATCTGAAGACGGTGCTGGCTTTCCAAGAAATAGCTGTTTAAAAGCGTAAAGAACCGCTACAACCATCGATTATTTTCCATGCATTCGTTCTCGCGCCGTCCTACAGATAGATTACCTTCGTCTCTGCAGCGCCGAAATTGAGCAGGACAATGGAAAGATCCTTTGACCACTGGTCCTCGACCAGGTCCAGAAGATCCCGATGCTGTAGCCGAAGTCGGGTCATGTTGTCCTGCTCATAGGCGTTGTCGTCGACTCCGACGCCCTTGCTCTCACGCTTGTGATAGCTTTCGCACCATGCGAGGTACTCGTCCACGATCATGCGTGCAAACGTGTCCGACCTGTCTTGGATGATACTCTCGGCAACAATGGCTCTGGCCTCTTGCCGTATGCGTTCTGTGTATGATGTGGATTGCATTACCGGCTTAAGCACCTCCGTCCACCAGTTGTCTTCAAAAATCCGGCGTGGTTGCAGAACCGGCAAAAGCTGCCGCACGAAACGTAATATTAAATAGTACTGAGTGTGCACCTTTTGCGCCTCCGGCTGCATCGACACGGTGTTGACCATCTTTTGAGAAAAAATCTGTGTGTTGCAGAGCTGGTACAAATCCGTAGACAATTTATCTACAGCAGCCGCTTCGCTTGATCCTACCGTTGCTGCAGCTACTACATTGATCGGCGCCGGCCCAGTCCCATTATGGTTCGTGGCATTGCTTTCGAAATGCTCAACAAGATATTCGTCAATATCGTCTAACGTTTGTTGGCCGTCAGATTCAGGTCCACAATTTTTAATTGCTTGGCTTATTGACCGCTGAATGTCGCGGAGCGTAACCATGAAGAATAATGTCGGAAGAGGGCCCAACCACCTCCACACACAGGCAATTAAAAAGGAGCAGAGCAAAATTTCGGGCCCCAACCAAAAAGCCATGGTTCGGTAGTACAACCCGTACGTAGTAGAACTGCAGCCATGGGGATTTTGGAACGCTGAAGTGAATTCTCTTATAAGACGTGCACTAAAAAGAGCAAAGCCAACCAACCCCATGTCCACTGCTCGCTAACCCGAGTGTGAGAAAGAAAGGGGAATCACTTGTTTCTGCTTAAACGAGACGTAACCCGGGATTTTTGACCGCTATATAACAAATACATGCATGGTGAAGGCGTTCCATGAACTCTCATGTCTTCGATCTGGGTGAGTTCAGGAAGACTGTATCCAATCGAGAAGCTGGTCCTGAGCAATGTTGGGATGGTTTGTACATTCAATAATACCCACAGACGTACGATACAACTGCCACGCCCAGTCTGCAAGTATTCTAATGATCCTCCTCTTTTTTTTCCCTCGGTTGTCTCCCCATATTACAAGAGAAGTCAGGAACTGTAGCAGTAAAGAATAGGGTTGCTAACAGGAATAACAAGCTTGACCGGTAATGGCAAGAATTAAAAAGGTATAGCAGACCTGGCAAGAAGCTTTTAGGCGCATTCCAAGGAACAAGCAAGCGGTGATGTATAGTAATCTGAGAAGGCCATTCCTCGGGGTGGACTGAGAAATCTGCTGCATGATTTTTGATAAGAATACAACAGCGCCGATGATAGACTCAACTATGATTCCTGTTTCAATGAAAAAGCCGGCATCCATTTCAGGCCGTCCATTTCTTCCAATGCCATGAACGAGTGGGCCATGTCTGAAACAGCCTGGATGGAGATATTCAAATATGGTTTATTGCAAAGACTTAAAGACATATTTCAAGTCCAAGGAACATGATGGAATGCCCGACCTTGGAGCTCAACGAAGGAGGAAGAAGCATAGAAGGCTCAAGGCTCTTATGAAGTTCATGACATTCTTCAGGAAAAGTCCAAGGAAGTGCGCATTGGGGAGTTCGTGAAGAGCTAGGATAGACTTTTATTGCAGCCAGTGCTAATATAATATATGATTCAAGGTACAAAATGAATGACACAGGACGACAGAGGCAATAAGGGACATGGTGCCTCATTTTAATCAAGCCAGTCCCAGTGAATGGGTACGCGGCCATCACCCAAAGATGCAATCTTTTCAAAGGCAATAGGACTTAAATCTAGTAATACGACGGTGTTAGTACGAATGGCATTCAGGATAATGCACAGATCAAATATTTACCAATACTTCCGTGCGCGCAAGTGGGACACTAGAGGAGGGCAATGTAACTATGAGATATGTATTTATAGCTGGAATACGCTTTAGTAACTTACGGTATCAGTGATGGTGACTGTCACTACGCCGTCTGGGCCCTTGATCTGAACCTTTCGACCGCAATTTGGATTGTTGTTAGGATTGGCGCCGTTTTCCATTTGCTGATAATTCATCGCAGCAATATAGTCGGATTCCGTATTGGTGATGCCACATGACCCAAGGCCGGGGTTATACCAAGTCCCGTCGCCTGAGTAAGGAAACGAACCACTGCCACTGCCCGAAGTAGCGGTCTCGGTGGCTTTACTGGTGGTAGTGACGGTGTGTTTTTCAGAAGTTGTAGTCGTTGTCGTTGCCGCTGCCGCTGTTGTTGTTGTCGTTACCGTTGTCTTCGTCGCCGCAGCTGTCGTCGCAATCGTTTTCGTATCTGACGGTGCGGTGGTGGACACTGCCTGAAGTTTCTTGACACCATGCTCGGTCGCGGACGGCAATGCAATGCTGGTCAATACAATAGACGTTTCAGGAAGGTACAAATGTTTCACAGCCTTGTTCTCATCGCTGTTTTCCGAAATTTGGATATTTCTCGACGGACTATTGGGAACAGGTTGGATATTCAGATTATGAGAAGGTCCGGAAGGCAGAATAGATGGTTTGGGAATTCCACCAGCATGTTCATTGCAACGTTTCCCGAGCCGATGTTGATGAAAGGAGTCTGGAATGGGGATCGCATCTGTCAAGCAGAGCGCGACAAGGAGAATCGTGGCAAGGACTAGGAGACGATTCATGATGGTGCTCTATTAATAAGCAATAAAAGGAAGGGGAAGAGGAGCAAGTCGCTCGTATGGGGAGGTGGAGGAATGGGTTTGTTGAAAGGTAAAGAAGTGTAAAACCTTTTCGTAACATGTATGATTTATATAAGAGGTGCGGTGACAAGGTTTGTGTAAATTTCGGTCAACCGCTGCTACAGCAATTTAGCTTGTGCAACATTGAACCTGGACCTGTCTGCTCATCGTTTCTTGCATTAAGCTGCCCATTAGTTTGTATTTAATGGTACGTCTTCCTGCGAGGGAGCTGGGTTTATTCGTCCGTGAGCTTCAATGGAAGAATGGCCGCCGCCAAAGAAGCTATTCGATCAACTCGAGCCTGTCCGGGTATGCTGACAAACGAGGAGCACGGATGTTTTCTTTTTTTTTTTCTTCCGTTAACGAGACAGCGCTGTTTGCCCATTTATGGGACCGAGAAGAACCCATTGTGATAGGGCCCTGATCACCATCAATCACTCGTCCTTTAAATTCTTTGTGGGGTGCTGTATCGACCTTTATATTTCCTGTCTTCATAATTGACAAACGTTCGCTCTCAGTCCCGGACACAAGGTGGTTTCAACATCTATTGGAAGCGCAACAACAATAAAAAACGTAAGGTAACGTCTATAAGAGACTGAAAGTCCGTAAAGAAAACGTTACGCAGACCACGTGGCTGCAAGTTTTTTTACATTTCCTTTTTTATTCTTTCGCATGATACACTCCAATATTACAATTTCTCTTTGGTGAATGATTACAGGCTCCATAGAGGGATATATCAAGAGTGCTGTAGATGGGGCTCATGCTCCGGCCTCCGGGATTGACACGTTAATATAATTTTTGTTTTCTGTAGAGAAATGCGATAATCTCGGTACTAAACGACAAGGCAGGAATTCGTTCATGCATAGTGTAAACTATATACGTATTATTCCATAATAAATGTATCAAGACCTATACGGTCTTAGTCTCATCACCTTCCCAATTATGTTGATTAAAGTTCTGTACGGATAGTGCTTGTCCGAAGGGCGGAGGTATAGTCCGGTTGAATTTCGCAATCATATCCAAGCACTGCGCTCCGAAATCAATCATCAGCGCTTGGGTAACTGGTCATTCCAAGCAGCAAGTATTCCCTGAAACCCTCCCAGGACAATGCTACATGGTTTTGAAGGAGGGTTTAGACGAACGACTTATACTCTTATTTTCAATCAAGTTTGCATCATGCGATCATGGATATTACACCATCAGTAGATAGTATTCGCAGTTCAATAGAAGCAATCATGCGTGTAATAAGCCGAGCGGTTTGCGTGTACGCCGATGAACATGCAATGAATGATGATGTCAGCAGGTCGAACCGATTTATTGTCACAAAGCAGACTGTATTGTTCTCTTCCCACTCGGCTCACCTTTAGGGTGTTTTCCCCCTTCATTCATCGAATGGACAGTGGCGCTAGCATTTTGCTTATCGCATCGTAACCCTGCGATAACAGGGCTGAAAACTTCTTTAGGGGGGATCGCAGGAGTCAGCATTTGCTAGCAATTCACTCATGACTTCTTGTGTATTCCTATGCGTCTATTATTTAAATCCCCTTTCCCGGCAAGTCGAGCAGCGTATGACTTGGATCAATATCAAACATATGCTACTGATGAGTGAAGTCCTCTACCATCCCTAGTACAGAATAGTATAGTATTACGCAATGAAGACCTTTCTGCGTTGGAACTCCCGTCTATCGTCATCAATCGAGGAAAGCCTTTGTTTCTGGGGTTTGAACATGGTGGCTGACAATGTTCATATTCACAAAGATATTATTGAAGCACAAAGAAACACTGCCCTCGCTGCTGCCAACGATGCATTCTGAGGCATGCAGTAATTTCGATGCTTCTATTGATGTCAGGAAAACGACGACGTAGCCAGCAGCGGCTGGCAGCAATGATGGCAAGGCGCAATGCAAGAACATAGGCTATCCCACTGCTAAATTATATTCATATTCCGGCAAACCACTTTCTGAATAGCCGAGGAAAATCCAATAGGAAAGAGAAGCACAGGGGACGATTACCAAATTAAGAAAACAGACATGCAGTAGATAATTCGAATATTAGTGCGTCGCTTTTCCCATTTTTCCTTGTCAAGGCTTCTTCACTGCTGCAATGTACCAGCTGCCAATATCCAATCCATCCGGAGGTACTGTAGAGTTTTTCCAGCTGTAGCATTACAAACACTCTGCTCTTCAGTCCATTGTGTCGAGTGCTCTTCTCTGACATTACCTGCTATGCAAAGGCCTACGCCTCAGCTTTATAAGTCCTAGTGACCAAGCCAAATTCGAAGATCTCTTTACCCGTGCAGCGCAATCTAGCGGTAGCGGCAACAAGTTGCCCGGTAAATCCTTTGCATTAAGAAGCTTTTATAGTGCTTCTATACTCATCTCACTTTCCTTCCGTAGCCATGGCTGTGCGCGACATTTTAACACGCTCTAGACTCGATAATGATTCCCTCGCCAAGATCTGGTAAGCAGTGCTTGGAATGAGAAAGGAAGCCGGAACTTTTGTCAACGCAGGCGTATATCACTAGGGATTTATCTTCAATCGCTGGTTCACCTTTTCTGACGTTCCCAGAGTTTGCAATCGCAATGTATTTGACATCCGAGAAGCTGCGTGGCAAGCTTGTGCCTAACACGCTTCCTCCGGCAATCCGAGAAGAAGTCGAGCTCGCAATGGCTACAATTGCCTCTAAAGAAAGTGCTTCAACGCCTCAGCAACAACAGTCGTTTATTCCCCAGCAGCAGCAGCAGCAGTTTACGCCAGTTCAGCAGCAGCAGCAGCAGCATATGATGGGGCAGATGATACAGCAACCCCAAATACCAGCGATGACAGGCATAATGGGTATGGCTGGTGTACAACAACCACAGCACACATCCTTTCAAAACCTGATGCATCCCTCAAACCTATCTGCTCCCCTCCAGGCGCCCATGCGCACGGGGATTGCCCCGCCAATGTATGATAATAAGCCACGGCTGGGAAACAACGATTTCGCAAGCAAAATGATGCCCAACCAGGCCAGCGGTGCTGTCAACCTTATAACAGGTCGGTCGGTCATGCCGACCACGGTGGGATGGAAAATTAGCCCGGAGGAGAAGCAGCGTTACCGTGAGATTTTTCAGGCATGGAACAGCCCTGGTTCGACGTATATGCCAGGGCAGGTGGCGCGTGAGGTTCTCGTACAGTCAGGGCTTCCCGAGCAAGATTTGATGAGAATTTGGGGTTTAGTAGACAAAAGTAACCGAGGCAGCCTGGATGAAGACGAATTTGGTATTGCCATGCATATCATTTACCGCAGGCTCAACGGCGTCGAGATCCCATCCGTGCTTCCTAACGAATTAGCACCTCCTTCAAGTGTACTGAAGAAGTTTGTTCTCGGCTACCAGAGTACAGCTTCCCCGCCTCCTGCCCCTGCCCGGCAAGAATACCACCCTCCTGTTCAGGACTCGCATGCTGGATATGTCTCGAGCGCCCGCCGAAAGGGACCTGCCAGCAGATTTACATCTCCTTCAGCAGCACGATCTCACTCGTACGGGTATGATGAAGACGTTGATGATGACGACAAGGAACCATATCAAGCAAATAATCAATCTGAAATCGACGAACTCAAGTTTCAGATATCAGAGGTGCGCTCTAAGCTCGAAAAGATAAATGCATCGGTGAAAACACAGGATGATACCTCTTCTAGTGGCAGCCGGTATTCTGTTGAAGAGCTGAAGGAAAAAATTCGCAAAACCCAAGACGAATTAGTGCGCGCATCGCGAACTACGCCTAAGTACTTCGAAAATACTGAGATATTACTCGACTTGCTCGAACAGCAAAGGACACTGCAAGATGAAGTCCAGTATTTGTGCAATCGTGATATCCCTGTGCTTGCGCGTCAATTGCGCGGAGCGACAGCCGAGTTGCGTGATGCTAAGGTGCGCTACGGCCGTAAGAATGACGGATCCATGGACTTCACGGCTTTTATTGAGCCAACCGGTCCGGGTGGCATCGTCACAGCCAGCGATCGTGTGCGCGCAAAGGCGAAGGCCATGATGGCTGCACGCAGCAAGGGCACTTCAAGCTCACGGGATGCTGGATTTGACTTGAGACGTGCCGAACAAGAAAAGGAGGACTATGACCGCGAAGCAGATCAATATGAGCGAGAGATGGAGCGTGCACGTGATGATCTCCGTGATCTTCGGGGTGAGCTTCAGTATCTGACAACATTAACAGAATCCAGGCCTATTGTCGATAAGAAGCGATTCGATAAAGGCCAGGACTTGCCCTACGAACTACGGCGTTTTATCGAACAACTCGAACGCGATGCTCTTCTTAACTCTTCATCGTCTTATGAGTCCCACTCTAGCAGTAGTCTGAATACTTCAACGAACGTATCGTCTGCGTATGGTGCCACATCTCCAAAAGCATCACCTGCATCGTCCACCAAGCCTACTGCAACCCCACCGTCTAAACCAAGGTCAGCCGATGAAATTAAGAAAGAGGTACATAACATAATATAAAGAAGACGCAACAGACACCAAAATATTCACGGCGGATTGCTAGGCCGAGCGACGTGTCAAGGAGCGTTTGGCAGCATTGCAAGCTAAGCGATCGCCATCAAGTCGATCGCCGAAGCCGCCATCCTCAGCGTCTACTCGATCCGGACCAAGTGAAGAAGAACTGGCTGCTCAAAGTAAGTTGTATCTTTATGGTAGCTTCACGAGTCGCCAATGTTAACATTTAGTATTTTAGGACGGCTTCGTGAAGCTGAGCAGCAGGCTCAACAGCGCGTGAGAGACACCGATTATACGCGCGAAGATCCCATCGTCAAGGATCGAGAGAGTGAGGCTGAGCGTGAAAACGAACGTGAAAGAGCTTATCGTGAGCAAGCTGAACGACAGCGGCAGGAAGAGGAGAGACGACTTGCGGATGAAAGGGAAGAGCGAGAGTTTGAAGCCCGGCGAAAGGCTATACTGCAAAAGGAAGAGGAGGATCGTGCTGCTCGTTATGCTGCCATCCAAAAGGCTGAAGAGGAGCGGGAAGCAGAGCGGCAGCGCGAGGAAGAGAGAGCGCGGCAAAGATTGCAAGGTAGCAGTGCACCAGCCGCTCCTGAGCCACCTGCGGTCACTGCATCAGCCAGTGCATCATCGCCACCACCGCCGCCACCACCGCCAGCTCAAGCGCCTATTCCTACAGAAAGTGTTCCAACCGTCGCCGACGCTGCTAAGACAAGCAGCAAAAACCCGTTCGCAAAACTGCAGCAGCCACGGGAAGAAGAAAATGTAGACGAAGAAAAAGAAGAGGAGAAGCCGGTAGATCCTAAGCGCGTTAGCTACAACCCATTTGCCGCTTTTTCGGCTTTCAGTGCCACCAAGGCTAGCCATGACGAGAGTGACTCTGATGATGACGATGGCTGGGATGCAGCACATCATGATGATACCGATGAAGAAGAGTTTCCTGCTGCGGGAAGCGCAAAGAATTTGGCAGGCATGCTCTTCGAAGCGATGAGCCAACGCAAGAGTAAGTTCACTGTAGAATTTTCTCTCGGGGGTTGGAGACGAGGTCGGGCCGGAGACACTTATGGAATGCTTGCATTATAGGTCCCATGATGGCCAACCGCGGAATCGCATCTCCGAAACCTCCGGTGGCACCTGCCGCCAGCAGCAGCAACGCAGATATTCCTCCCCCTCCCCCTCCTCCCCAGCCTGCTGTTGATGCTCCCGCGGACATCCCTCCACCTCCTCCACCTGCTCCCATTGCTGCATCTCCGGCACCAAGCGCAATGCCTGTCCCTGGAGGAGAGGGACGGAGTGCGTTATTGAGTCAAATTCAACAAGGTACGCGGTTACGGAAAACGGTGACCAATGATAGAAGCGGCTCTTCGGTTGCCGGCCATGTCTTGGGCGATAGCTCCCCGCCTGTGCGATCTGCACCAGTATCTGTTGAAGAAGAATCAACCGCTCTCGCCGCGCCCACGCCAAGTAGTAACTTTTTGGCTGAACTGCAAGCTCGCACATCTGGGTCTCCTGCTTTAACAAATGAAATGCCCACCATTGTGGAGCCTGCACCGGCTGCCACGGCGTCAAAAGGCAAGTGATGAGTTACATGTGAAGAACTAAGAGCGATGAAGGGACTGAAGGCAACCTGGACCGGGGGATGCGGTTCTTATGTGTATGTGTGTCGATTAGAATACATGGCTCAGTGGGCATACGATGCGCAAGGCGATGGTGACCTGTCATTTGAGCAGGACGACACTATTATCGTGGAGGACGATAGCAATCCTGACTGGTGGTTTGGTACACACAAGGCAACTGGAAAATCAGGCTACTTTCCCAAGAGTTATGTAATACCGTTAGGTAAGCGATTCTATGCATTCGAACATCAAGAGTGTGGGATGAACAGAAACTTACTGTATATAACATTGGATAGTTGGGAGACCACGCTTGCCGGGCAAAGCGCTGTACGACTATGATGGGCCCGAGGATGAGGGATGCTTAAGTTTCCAGGCTGGCGCGTCCCTCATCATTCTTGATAAGGAACAAGATGACTGGTGGCAGGCGGAGCTGCCGAGCACCGGCAAGGTTGGTCTGGTGCCTGCCAATTACATTGAATTAGATTCTTGAACTATACACGTTCTGTGGTATTATTGAACAACAGAGAAAAGATGAAGCGACTTTCGATTTACAAACTCCCCCCCCTCAATCCACACACATAAGCACGTACACAATGTGTGTGTTGCTGAGTAGAAGGAATAGACTGTGCTCGAGGGAAAAGACGTGTGTGTGTGTGTGTTTATGTGTGTGTGTGGAACTGCAGCAACTGATGCTCGGATTATCCCTGACCGTTTACTAAGGTTCAAAATGAATATGTACATACACTTATTAGAGTCAGCGCAATGCCTGTTTAAGTTACGAAAAAAAAAGAGGAAAGCATATTACTATTCCTATGTAACACACACTATTTTCCAAAATTAAAGTCGTTCTGAAGTCGCAGGATTACAAAAATAGAAGTCGCGTTTTGTCCAGAAATCTTTACGCGTGATGACAAAGCAAATGTCGCATGCACAGCGAAAGATGTCGCTCAAAAAAGCTTGGCAAATCCATCTCTATAAAAATTAGTCAGCATTTTGCCCTTTGAATGCTATTCTTTATACCCATTTACATTCTGAAATGAGCAATCTATTTTTTATGCAGATGGCCAAGGCCATGTCGCTGATGAAGAAATGTACTCTCTGCAATCCGTTTGTTCTCATACAGAATATCTGCGTAGCATATCTTGCAAAGATAACTCTGAGCTTACTGCCACGTGCATTCCCAAACGAAAGGATAGAGACATTCGGATGACAGAAGCGGGGATCAAGCGCAATTACACAGCGTACACTGACCAAGAGAAGGCCAGATTTTTCAAACGGATGTTTGAGAAGGATTTGAGTGCATCAGCTGCTGCAAAACAGCTAGGAATCCATGTTCGTTCAGCTCAGCGATGGGCATCACGGTACGAAAAGGACCCTGACAGCATTTTTAAGAAAGGCAGAGGACGTTCACGTATTGTTAACGAAGAGCATAAGAGTGCTATTTTAGAATGGGTTGATGAGAATCCGTCAATTGTCCTAGAGCAACTGCTCCAGAGATTTGAGGATCTCAGAGTATCCAAAACGACGCTCCATCGATTTATGAAGACCGAATGCAACTTGTCATTGAAATTGGCTCGGTTTCAGCCTGTAGACAGAAATGACGATGCAAAGGTCCAAGAACGCCTTGACTGGGTGCGCAGATGGGATATGACCGACATCGACTTTAGAAAAAATTGCGTTTTTCTTGATGAGTCTGGATTCCGTATTAACATGAAGCGCAGCATGGCATGGTCCAAGGAAGGGACTTGTGCAGTAGTTACAGTGCCGAAAACAAGAGCAAAAACAACTATCATCTTGTGAGCAAATCTCGGGATCAGGCATCATTAAATGTAGCTTGAGACTACCACAACCACCAGCACAAAAAAAAACAGAGTGGGACAGTCCATAGCTGCAAGCAAAGGAACTGTAATTGGACACTACCTCAGCTTTCATAAGGTTACCATGGATGAAATGGATAAGTATGAACATATGAAGGGCCATTATTTGGTAATGGATAATGCACCTATCTTCCATCCTATTCGCCTGAATTCAATCCGATTGAGCAATTTTGGTCAGTTGTGAAGAGCAAAGTAAAACGCGATAGGTTCTTGGAAAGCGAGACACTGATGACCCGAATCAGTGAAGCATCGAATAGCTATAAAGTCGAGCGATTTCGAAGGATTCGTCTCTCATTCTTTTAGATGCTTATCCAACTGTTGTAATCGAGAGCAACTATGATGCAATTCACGATAACTAGATATTTGTATGAAAGGAAAAAAGAGTGAGTAGGTATTGGATATATGAGTACACCATCCTAATACTTCAAGTTGTGTCCTAGTGTACCGTTTCGTTTAGGGAATGTGAATGGTACGTATAATCAGGGATCATCCTCTTTAGGAGCCTTTTATTTAGATGCAAGAATAGGCTTTTTTACGCTGCTACACATATTTTTCATTCTTCCTTAGGTTGTGTCTCTGGATTGTGTGTCTTTATTTTAGGAGGTCAGATCAGTAAACATGAACCTGGGAAGCACGTTTAACCAATTGATGTGATCTCAGAACGTCGAGACACGACACAAAACTATAACACAAGGAAGAAGTGCAAAGTACTAAAACGGAAAATGATTTTTCAGAACGCAGATTAGGAGAAGTCCAGTACGTAACCTTATTCAGTATATCCTACGTTTGACCTGCATGCCTGAGGCTTGAAATAACTGCATGAATTTGATTGTTTCGTTGGGGATCATTCGCTTCGTGAGTCCATCAATACTCCAACGTATCTTGACGGAAGTTGCACAGACAAGAAAGGGGTCGCATGTACAAAATAAAAGAGAGGATAGTTGGACTCCGTGACCCGTTACATACGCCAACGTACAGCAACTACAGATGACCGGCATGTTCAAAAGTAGGGAATAAGGTATTTATCCATGGCGAGGGATGGTCTTGGATGAGAAAAAATGGGATACGACAGGCGTTAGATTGCAGTGGTGGAATAGCAGGATGATAAACGAAAAGTTGTTAGTGCCCACTACTCCGGCCTTGATTTTCTATAAATAACGGAGAATCCCGCACGCCGTTTTTTCTTTATCAAATCCATCCTTAGCCTCTCTTCCATGGGTTATCCGGTATGTGTCTTTATATTGACTTACTTTTTATACGAATCTAACATCCATATCCCATGTCCTTTGTAGATTGACCAATCGCACCCATACTGATAAACCATGGAAGAGAGGTCAAAGGATACCGGACTCCTCGGTGGGGCCGCGATTTGACTGCCTTCGGGCAGCGCCCTTCCTTTTTTTTTTTTTTTTTTACCGAGGAGCCGTTGCTTCTGGTGTCGCCTGTGCTTGTCCCTGCCGTCGCTTCACCGCCGCTCACATCCGAGGTGCTCCCATTTTTTTTTGCTGTCGTCTGCTTGTCCCCCGCGCTCACCCGGTGTAATTTGCCGCTGGCCCGCCATCGTGCCCCCAGTGTGCCCTGCCGTTGCTTCTGGCGTTGCCTGTCCTTGCTCCTGCCGCTGCTTCTGGCGCACCACCGATTCTCCGCCGCAGTTATCGCCGCGTGCACATCTGGATACACCTGGTGTGAGCCGGGAGGCAAGTCAAAATGTATGGGGTGTGGTAATATTTTCTGTAGACTAACGAAATCTCCTTTTCCATTGATACGACAACTTCATGCAATTCTATGCGTACTTTGTACGACATTTGTTTTTGAAAATAAAGTACCTCATGCTGACAAGCTGAGCAGATGCTGTCATGGATCAGCGCGTGGTTGTTTCATATGTGCTCATCGGCCTCATCTTGGCGAAAGACAGAATCACCCGTTTCAAATCCTGTATGATTGACGTGGCGAAGTATCTTATAAGACAGCTACTGACATTGAATGATAGTCACGTACATGATCTACAGCGTGAATTCATCAGGGCAGGTCATATTGGTTCATAAGACAGGCGGCAATGGCAGGCGGGGATGCATGCAAGAACTTTTGAAAGCAAAGGAAATCATCCATGGGCGATCGAGGGAACAAGCTCTAGTGCATTAGCGCAGCAGATAGGGCATAATTTTTTTTTGCACTTGTTGCAAATAGTTGATGTGTGCTGCTTTGATACCTTGGAGGGTTGAGGAGCCCGCGCCCATGATACCAATCATAATGAAGCAAGGTAAGCTCGTCTTTCTGCGCTGCAGAGAGGTATGCGGTTTTCACTCAACCGGTGCGGGAGATACACGTGACCTCCCGGACTAGTTCCTCCCCCTCCACCTTGTGCATAAAGCTCTTTCTTTCTTTGGAGCAAGGCTGGCGCTCTTTCATCAAAGATAGACTCTGACAAGGTCAGGCAGCACTGCTTCCTCAACAAGCGGACCTCGGCATGCTGGCCACGCGGCCGAAGCGGCTGCAGTCGGTTCCCGAGGTCATTCTATTTGAAATCAGAATCGCGAGGATCAACCTCAGGTGCCTCTGCGATAGTCGAGGGGAGGAATTCCCCCGTTCTTGTCTCATTTTTCGGGCCTGTATCTGCGCATGATAATGGCACACATCACTTTCCCAAAAAAGATCATGGCGGAGGACCATTTATGCGCCGAAAAGGCGGGCGTATACTAAGCCCTCGACCTCGGCAATGGACAAATAAGAAAGATTGTTTCGAAACGACCCTCGTCCTTGCCAACCTGCCTGCTTCAAGGTTGGAGAAAAAGGACGCGTTTTTTTTTATTTCCCATTTTGTGCTTGACCCATCCCCCCTTTTCCCGAGAGAAAGAGCTAATTCTTCCCGAAAAAGTCTAGCTTTGTCTTCTTCACGCTGAAATTAATCCTATCTTTATCCGTCCTAGATGTCGTGTGGCCGTCATGGTGGTGCTTCCGTTTCTTAGGCGATGATGACGAAGTCAAGGTTAAAGCTGGTGGTGTTGGGCTCGATGACGGTGGCGTTGTCCGTGACGGCGATGGCGGTGCAGGTGGTTTGACTGTAAGCTTGATGATTCGTTTGGGTGCAGGCGGCTGATTGCGACGTTTGATGGCAATGCAATCTGGACACAGGAATTGGTCAATGCTAAGAACCATAATTGGCGTGAGGTTGACACACTCAATATGGAACCACCCGTGGCATGCATCGCAGCCGATCATCTGGGATGAAGCATCGCTCACATTCAGTGTACGCCGACATACGCAGTGGGCTCGTCCAGGTAGGGGCCCGCCAGAGGTTCGGGATGCCCATGGTGAAGCTGACTGGATAGTGACGGCACTGAAGGCAGTAGCGGGCAGGGAAGATGGAGATGCAGATGTAAGCCGTCTCGGAGGAAGAGATGTGGACATAGAGCTGGCTGTTTGGAGCTTTTGGCGCAGGAGATTTGTTTCTTCTGGAATGGCGACGTCCAGCCCCTCTATCTCACGCAAATATTGCCTTGCACGGACGAGGTCATCGGGTCCCAGATACATCTTACTTTGACAGAACGCACGGATCGCTCTCTGATATGTCTTCATGTGCCGTGTCAGTTCGGCAAGTTCAGTGTACGACCTGGGTAACAAGCGAAGATGATCGGCACCCTGAACTAGCTCATCAAGGACAGCCAGTTCGATCCTATCTTTACCAAGGACATCGCAGTTGGGGTTGCACACTGGACATACATAGGAAGAATGGGTCTTCGCATCTCGCCGCGACACCTTAACGCACGGGCCATGATACCATTCGTGACACTGGTCGCACTCAATCATCAGTCCGGATTCCACAGTCCGACAGATGCAGTACACATCGTTACGGTTTTCGAGGGATGCTGTGATAATCGGGACTACGTTCTCTAGAAGCCCATCGAGGATCGCCTCGAAAGATTTGGTACCACTTCGTGCGACGCCAAACAATCTGCGAGCCCTTGCCGTCCATGCATCGACTTTGGCCACTTCGCTCTGAAGTTCTTCCGTCCCCTCCATAGCAATGGGCAGTGCAGAGACGCGCTTAAGTATCTGCTGAGCTTCGCGTACCGGTGGTCGATCGTTCAGGCGTGCCAACGCTTGTACACGCTGGAGCATGCTTTCGACTTCTTTTGCTGAATCAGCCGTGTGCGTCGCGAGCGCGTCAACCTTGACCTGCATCGATGGCACAGGCGGTAGATGATGCCGTTCGTCTAGTACCGCGCGGATAGCTGATGCTGCGATCGGTCCGTTCCGCCAACGCTCCACAATTGTTTCGACACGATCGATCCACAGCTCACATTGTTTTTTCTTTTCCTGGAGTGATACATATACCGGGTCGCCACCAGAAACATCGAGTTCTTGCGCGGTTTTGACGAGGTCGATAATGGTATTATATGCTGTCTTTGGGTTGTCCAGGGCGCGTCGCGCTGTCTCTATCCAGTCCTGCTTTTCGATCGCCTTCTTTAATGCTTCTACTTCGGGCAAATCACTGCCGTAAGCGATACCGAGCTGATAAACATCATTGAAATCTTTGGTACTTGAGAGTGGGTTCCGCAATACTCGCTCTGCAGCCTGACGCCATTGGGTCAATGTATTGTATGTGTTCTGGAGCGCACCGAGCTCCGGCGCATCAAAAGCAATCTTCTTGGCATCGTTGAGGAGCTCTCTAATGCGTCTGTAGCCTTCCCCAGTGCAATCGTCTGGTCCTTGCGTCGCCCTTCGGGTAGCTGGAATAAGATACTTGTTTGCTTCATCGATCCATGCTGTGACATGATCCACATAGTCACGGAGCCATTGTGCTTCAGCAACAGGCGCTGAGGGATGTGCTGCCTCGGACAATAACCGCTCGAGAATCTTAAGAGAAGGAGCCGGCTGCGCACGAAGGGTCTGTTGTACTTTTGTTATCCACGCATTTGGGTCAAATGTTCGAAAGGTGATGGAATGGACCATATTCTCCAACTGTGCGTCCGTAAAGCGGCAACATAGCGTCTTCTTCGACATATTGCACGTACAGAGCTTGGGTAAATCAACAAGTTAACACAAAATCACGCGACATAGATGATATGAGGCTTATGCATACCTCAGTGGCATGCTCAAGACATGACGCCCTTGTTGTGCAGCTACATATTACTCGGGAAAGATAGACATAGCAGTTACAATAAATGCATTGTTGCTGGTCTTCGTGTAATTCGACATCTTCTATCAGCTGCCTAGTTTTCGGGTAGTGCCTTGCAAATTTGTTGCGAGAGGTGATCTCGCGCTGCTGCATTTCAGTCAAGGCCTCTTGCAGCCATTGCGTATCTTCTGTGGATGATTCATCTCGAGCGGCAGTAACCAAAAGCTCATCATGTGAGAAACAAGGTTGCCGTCTGTATTTTTGGTAGAGCTTTACGCACTCCAGATCGTGCTTGATCCAGTCGCAAGGAGCGAAATTGACGGCCTCGCTGAAGTTAAACTTCAAGCTAAAACGTCAGCAACTGATTGAATGATAGCATGAAAAAAGGAACTTACGCCATGATTGAAGCCCGAATGATAGGCTTTTGGGAAAGTGACGACAAATTGACCAGGGCGTTGGTCTACTGCGTATACCTCCACATTGTTTTCCAGTAGACGACCAGGAGTTAGCATAGTCGCGAGTTCAAAGAGTAGATGTGGATGTTGCTCAAAGAGCTCGGGTACCGCCGACCGCATCGCGTCTTCAAATTTGGAGGCATAACGCCCGGGAACACCATACCACGTTTTTGTTTCGCCCCAGTGCAAGTAACTGATAGAGTATGTGTAATGATTTTCATTACGCCAGCAGAACGCAGAGAAGCACATGCCGACATATAGCCAAGGTGCCATCATACTGCTGATATCAGTTTTGATGTGTGTAAAGAGCGAATTGGGCAGGACGGGGAGCACATTGAGGTTCCACAAGTCGCCCGAGGAATGGTTTCCAGGTGCGCGTTCTATCGCATCGAAGCCACTGAAGACCAAGAGTGTATGAGTGGTGGTGTTGCTATTTCTTTTACGCTGTGTACGTACCTGCCATGTTGGGTACTATGCAGATCCGTGCCATATTCTGGTTCGCATGTCTCGTGGGGATTGTCCACCAGTCGCCAAAACTCGTCCTCGCAATCTTCTTCAGTAGGAGGATCGGCTTTATTAGCGAACCAGTCAGTCTTGAATCTATCACAGAGCTTCTGAAAGTCGTATAGGGAATACAATGGCCTATCTTCATGACTGTCATCACGGCCCGCTGATGTCAGGCATTTTACACAGAACCAGTCAGACTTGGGCACTGCTGTGAGGGGTGGCGAAAGGCAGTACAGGTGATATCCGCGGTCGCATCCATCACACAGCAAGATCTCATTTTCGTTGTCGCCGCAGTGACATACTTCGCATGCTTGGCTACCGATATCGTTGCTGATTTCGCTAGGTTCCGCTGTTGTTGTTGGTAATGACATAATTGAATCTATTGCCATGGGACTATCTTTGCTGGGTTGTTGCATCTTACCGCCGTTCAGTGTTCGTCCTGATTCTGCTGTCGACGACGATATCCGTGCAGACGTATCCTGTTTATGCTGTGTCAACCAAACTTCGTATGGTAGGATAACTCGGGAATATGCAGATTTTAATGCATTAGACAGGGATGTGCACTGCTTCCGGGTATAGCCTAAGAAACGCCCAATCTCCGCCCATTTTTTTTGTGCGGTGACCTGGACGAAACGAGGAGAACGGAATTAATGGTTAATGAAAGATTCCCCATTCATACATAACGCAACGTACCTTTTGGTAGCCGCCCCTCTGAGCTACCTCCTTTTTCAATCGAAAAAGGTCGATCGGCCGCTTATCTAGTTGTGGGAGCTTGGTGACGGGATGGCGATGAAGGCGGTGAAACTTGTGCAGCTCTTCTAAGTAGTTTACATTGGCTCGAATTTCGCCCTCCATATTATTGAGTTTCTGAACCCGAGTGCGGAAGCGAAATTCCTACAGCAAAACAACAAGGTATTGGTATGAGTACGTGAATCAGAGTATGCGCGCATGGCAAGTATATGAGTCAGCAATGAAAGAATGGTAAAACGATCAATGATGGGAATGAGCAAAAAACAAGAAACAAATATCTTAAACCGAGTATGGATACGTGTGATTATGAGTAGGTGCTTGTTCTTTACCTCTGTATTAAGTGCAAATTCAGGCTTATAGCTCTTTGGGGGAACAATCTTGACGATGCCAAATTTTTCGCCCTCTGGTCTTATCTTTTGGATGTATTTGATGGGGTCTTGGAACTCTTCTTCTGTCGGGTAGAAAGTAGGAGCCTCCTTGAGACCAAATATTCGAGAGCGTGTCCGCGGAGGGGCCTCGCTTGTCCGTTTGACGGTGTTGAGATCAAGGGGGATGCCTTTGGGATCGTCACATTGATTAGAACCTGCATTACCAGCTTTAATGGCGGCACCGACGGTCTTTAATGTCAAGCGCATCTCTTCACGGGAGGTAAAACAAGTCTGGAAGGTTTGTAACGTTGGTGGAGTTTAAAGGAAGTGGCAAGGCAGGTTGAAAATAAAAACGAGCCAAAGAAGTAGCAAAGGAGGAAAAGAACCAAAAAATGGGATGCGGGATGTTGTATCTGTCTGTGTCCTACTGCCTTTATGTTGTGTGTGCGTGGAAACTGAACCGATCATGGAGAAATTCCTTCTGCCACCCCCACCCCCCAACCCAAACCGCTACCACTCAGCGCGCCCACTCGTACACTCGCTCATCGCTCAGTTTTTTTTCTTTTTCTCATGGCTTTCAGTATCTCCATTCCCGCCAATCAATTTTGTCACCTCCCTTATTTTCGCTTTTGGCAAAACAACTGAACGGAACGCGATGGTGATAGATACCCGCCCAATGGCCAGTCCAGTCCATGCGGTTTGTCCAAAAAATCACACGGTGCTGGATGGCAAGTATTGGAACTGATTTTATCCTCCATTGATGACAACCGCCAATGGCAATCCATTGTCTTTTGCGCCGTTCTCAGAACAGCAAATATCCAAAAGAAATAAAACTGTATCCACGTATGTACGACACCTTTAGTTGGACCGCTTGGTGAGATGGGTTAATCCATGCAAGGATGAGACAGTTCTCAAGCCGAAGTATTGTTTGTGTGTTTGTACGTTTCTATAGCTCACATAACGTACGCGTTCTCCGCGAGTTGCCTCCCTCAATGGGAGCAAAACTTGCATGACCGATGTACAAACGAGGCTATGTTCATCTCATCCGACTCTTATATATATTTGTGTACATAGATGCAAGAAATCCAATCCTGGCAAAATGTCGATGCATTAACATTTATCGTCCGTTTTCCTCGTACTGTCAGGCAAACAAAGAGTATCCTTGGTAAATATTAACTGCCATGCAATAATCGAGTTTCTATAGCATTCAATATTGGTATGTAGGATATAACACATCGCTAATTGACATGAGAAAGAATGCAGAATGTCAATCCCATTTTAGAAGCAGTATCCCAGTTACATGGTGTAGTGAAAGAAGCTTATCCATAGAATGTCTAGTGGATGTGTAGCAAGGGAGTAATGATCCTTGTTATCGCAACACATTCTGCCTTTCGGTTTACGTATCATGAACGAATTTTCCTTCTATATCGCTGCGAATAATTAGTGTGTCGTTAACGTGTTTGTCGTGTATAGTCCTTTCAATTAGATACAATGAAGGATTGTAATTTATTACAGTAAGAATGCTGCAAGGACAAAATCCTATTTTAGCAAATTGGCATGTAATGTGCAAGTAGAGCTTAAAGAATGGGGGCAGCGGGCTCACCTGTTCCCCCCGTCCCCCGCAATCGTATCAAACTGTTATGCAGCCGCGCTGAGCGAAATAAGCTCTTCACCACACCACCACTTCCTGCTTGATCGGAAATGGTTAGCCCAATTGTCCATCTTCACACGAGCCATTGATCTACTACGAATAGTGTAGCGTCTGATAAATCCTGAATGGTCTTATCTTGACATCGAAGACCATATTAAAAGCCTGTATTCGACCAAAGCCACAGGAACACATACATCAATGCTCTCTAGGCATTGTACTGTCTATGTACAAATCGAAAGAATGGGAAGTTGATCTTGACATACGTCAGCATTGTGATAAAAGTTTAACGCATAATCGCACACGTGCTGCTTTGGAAGTAAGCAATTTTTTGGGGGGATGGTGAAGGCGCGCAAGGGGGACGGGAGATAAAAATATGATCGAAACCATTTTGAACAGCAGGCTCGCTACTCATGACAGAAGAACAGCAGCAGCAGCCATCGGCAACAGAAGCATCAAATAGCTTTTACAATGAGTTTAAGGTTGAACGCCAAGGTACATACTACGTAAACCATTCAGAAGGAAAATTGTTTTCCACCAAATACCAAACTGATCGGCCCTCGCTAAGCCATCGAGGAGGCCATTGAGCGATCGACCTCCATTCCTAAAGATGAGCTCGGCGACCATTTCAATATGGCACTAAGACGTATAAATCAACTCGAAAAGGAACTGACAAAAGCTACTGAATATATTCCTTCGTATGATGAGCGACAATATTCACGGGTAAAAAAAATCCGAGAGAGGTGTTTGACAGGGGGGATAGAGAGAGCTTGTGATAACGGCAACGTCACGGTGCCTTCGCTTTATTCATGCCCCCTTCTTTTCTCTCTATCTCTCTCTAGCAAATAAAGGAACTTACTGCGATCCTGGAGTCGGCCAAGTCAAGCCTGACCCCCAAGCCAAAGTTTTCATTCAAGTCACGCCGACAAAAGAAAGAGCCGGCTGGCAGCAGCACTGATACCATACCAGCACCGCAAACCGCTATAAAAGTGACAGCACCAACAGCAAAAGCGGCATACACACAAACTGGACAAGAAAATATCATTTCGTTTTCGAATGTGTCCGACGAAGTTATCCATCTGGAAGGCGGATCCAGTACAGCAACATCGGTTGACGTGCTCTTGTCCAACTTGACACGCTGTGTGGTGTTACTGCGCGACCACCCCGTGTCTGCACTGCATATTAAGAACCTGAGCGAATGTGTCGTAGTGTGTGGGAACATTCAAGGCTCTGTGCTCATGTATGGGTTCACAAAATCGATCATTGCTATAGGATGCCATCAAGTAAGATAGGCAGTGCGAACGAACATACCAGGACCGGGCATTGACTTTGTTATTTTATATCCTGTGAAGTTCAGAATGCATGAAGCCCGTCATGTTGATGTTCTTCTCAATGTCACAAGTAGTCCGATTATCGAAGATTCGGCGGATATTCGTGTCACTTCTTACCAAGCCATCCCGGAAGAGGTAAAGCAAAGTGAGAGCGCATGTGTGTGATGGGCATTATAGTTCTAATAAAGAACAAACGGATGTATGTATGTACTAGGGATCAAACCTCTATGATAAAGTTGAAGATTTCAACTGGCTCAAGAGACATGCATCACCTAATTGGCGGGTACTGGAGGCCGGCGAGGCTGCTAGACTCAATCTGCTCATTGAGACGCTTTCAAAGGAAAATGCGACTGGTCAACGATCCGTTCTTTTGTCGGGCTTGTCCCAACAATAAAAATTGCAGGGATGGGCACGTATAGAATGAGCCCAAGTGATGGACAAGCGTTTGGCGACGATATACACCGTTTCCCAAAATCAAAGTCGTACGCCACCCAACTCTAAAGCCGTCAGATGGCAACAATAGAAGTCGCTTCTGCCAAAATTTGTCTGCATAAGATAGCAAATCTAATGTTGCATACATGGGAAATAAGAGATCGCAAATTCATCTCTTTAAGCGTACTCAGCTTTTTGGAGTTTTGTCTATACACATTTTACAGTCGGAAATGAACAATTTATGTTTTTACTACGACAGGCAGGACCACGTTAATTGACGAGCATAGCTGCCCTAGATATATAGGCTCGTCGCCGATGAGACAATTTACTCTCCTCACACCGTTTGTTCTCCCACCGTATATTTACCTCGTGTATCTTGCATGAGCAAGTCTGAGCTTATTGCTGCGCATGTCCCGAATCGAGAGAATACAGTCGGCATTCGATTTACCGTTGCGCTCTCGCAGGCACAAATGCCACCGGCAAACTAACTGCGGCTATTCGTTGTAGTAGCCCAGATTCGATGATCGTACTTCTTTCCGGCTATCATCGGTAGAGGTTATGTACATTATCCTATTATCTAGCTGTTCAAATAATAGATGTTTTTGTCTATCGAACCAGCAATCTTGCAAGCAGTAGGGCTTGGAGGTCTACAGTAGGCTAAATAGAATGGTTTTGTTGATGGTTGAGATACCGAATGTTGCATGTCCGGAGGGCATGCTTCAAAGCGGTGGGATCTCGAACGTTCGTTATATTAGTCTAACAACGTTCATCAACTTTAGCGCTGCATATCTCATCACCATCATGGATTTGTCAAGCACTCAGCCACAAATCCTCGCATCTCTATCCGTTCTCTCGCACCTTCGTGAGCTTTGGAGCAGACACGCGAAAAATACAACGTGGGAATGCCCTGTGAGATCGGGCATCCCCACGTTGTATTATTACAATCATCATTTATCTCGTCGTGTTCACGCTTGCTCCACGCTGTATATCAGACGTTCTTCATACGTACTCGCACAACAGTTGCCTATACTTTTACACCCGCCACTGTAGCTACTGCTACATACAACCCGTTCAACATTCAACTTCCTGGTTGATGCTTACAGCAAGACTTATATGAGACATATTATTCCATTGCAGGTCTGACTTCAAAGAAACAGCCAGCGTAGTGTGCACCGGCACCGTTTCCATTTGTGGGGACGGTACCCGCAGCATTTCGTGAGTTGGGGTTGGTACCCGCATCATTTCGTGGGAACCAGCATCCGCGTGGGGTGTGGTTGGGGTTGGGGGGGGAAGGGCAAAAAGTCTATATAAAGGCGATTTCTCGCACATCTTTTTTTCTTCTTCTCTTTATCCTTTTGGCATGTTGGGTACTTATCCTGCTCGCCGAGCCCCAATGGCTACCGGTCAACGAAGTATGATGCACGGCATCAACTGTTGGTTGGCGTCTCGTGGGTCCTCCTCCTACCCATGCTTAGCGCTGGTCGGTCTTGGTGTATTGGGATCTTGCTGGTCAAAATCCTGGTGCATCAGTATAGACTTGAGGGAGGTAGGCAGTATACTCGAGCTTCGGCTTGGGTATCCGTCATGAGTGGGTGCGGTGTCTGCTTGTTGGAGGGATCTCTCCGAGGATGCACGATTGGCGCCGGTCATGCGAAGGAGAGGGGATACACAGCAGCCGGCCTTCACGTGGCTATCCCTGTTACGGGGCTCTCTTTTGAGGGTCTCAACCAACGGGCTGCTCAGTTAATGAAAATGAAAACCCCCCAAAATATTTAAACGAAACAATTTTTCTCGGGTCCAGGAAATCCTCGTAAGAGTTTCTTGAGACTTAATTTTTATTACTTTGGAACTATGGCCTCGTTTAGCAGCCACACCTGCTAAACGGGGCCTTTTTTTTTCAACAAAAAATGAAAATGAAAATAATAAACACTAGCAAGACATCTCGCGATTAACCTGTAAAGCTGTTTCTTCTGCTGTGAATGCTGCAAAAAGATAATTTAATGGCAAAAACATGAAAGGTCTGAAACGGCATAGAAAGGCGAAATAGACAATCAGTTTGCAACGGACAGAAGATATTGGATTTGAATAACAAACAAGTCGATTTAGAGATTCAGCATTTTCGTGTGAATGCAACATTTGTTTTGTCATCGTGAGTAAAGATTTCTGGGCTACCCACGGCTTCCTATTTGTGTGATCTTGCGACGTAAAACCTGCTAAAACGCGATTTCAATTGCGGAAAACAGGGTATAATGCCTTGCCACTTATAGAGTAGCCCATTAGATTAGGTACAGCTTCGATGATTAAGATATCTGCTTAAATTACATTGTAAAATCAAAGGGTTTCAAGAACAAAAAGCGACCGACTATGGTTCTGTGTGCCTCGAAAAATGATTATTTTTATTAAGTGCCAATAATCAGCCTATCTACAAGACGTGCTTGTCAAAACGGCCACTCTGGAGGACGGATGTCGATCACCATCTAGGCGATCTCCGAGAAAGGTGCACCAGATAAAGATTGATAAAGGAATCCGTCATTACCACATGTGATTTCAACTCCGCACTAAGAAATGTCCGGGATTATGATATATATATCGCGAGAGCAATTACGATATGAGGGCTCAAAGCGTGAAACAAAGCGTTTATGTCCATATAGACCATGGACCGTGCCTGCTAAGGCAGAAGTAGCCGTGGATACGAACATACAGGTTGATCGCTCAAGTTGCAGGTACACCGCTTAAGTTACAGATCAACCGCTTAAGTTACAGGTCGACCCCTTAAGTTACAGATGGACCAATGGTGTTTTTTGTTGTTATTAGGGTGGACAGTAAGAATACGATGAGACTCGTGGATGTCTTTTATTCGAATGAAATCGGAATCAAGATCCTTCATTGCTACACATTTATCTACTATTTATATGATTTATGGAAGAGGTCCTAATTAGGTCAGCTGGATACTTCATCTTGTCACGGTTACTCCAGATGGTAGCACTATTACAGATAGGGTGCTCCCGTGTGTATAGATGACCAATATCATAGACTATGTGTCCTTGTTCCTTTCAGACCATTCTCACCTCGGTAAAACCTCATAAAAAAACCGTGGAAGAAAAATAGAGAAAAAGTTCTGTGGAAATGGATCTGGTTATAACGCAGTGTCATGGATCCTTCAATCTGTAATCACCTATGCGACAAGGGCGTTGAACCTGACGGGAGATGAGTGATCATTTCAAAAATATACTGACTAAGTATCCAGATGTCTTCCAGGACAAGCTCCCCGGTTTAAACTGTTTCCCACTTCGTCAGTCACGATCACCATGTTACATGGAGATCGGTACCAAACTCCTCTGCTATCATATCCTCATGTGCAACGTGGTATCTCACATAAGCAATATGGAGTGCTGGAGACGAATTGTGAACCTGAAATCTAAAGCTTTCAAGCCCCAAGAGTCCGAGCAGTTCTAATTTCGTGGGACTATTCATACAGACCGGCGTCGGTGTTAGTTCCAAAGTCGTACGCTTTCCGTGCTCGACTGCGAGGGATACCTCACTGCCACGAACCAAGTCTCTAAGCTTCTCAAGACTTTCTGCGCCACAACAACAACGAGCCATCCAAATCCCCAATTTTATTTCGAAAAATTCGCATGTCCGCAATTTACAAGAAGCAGCAAGCAGATGAAAATCTCCTCGACAGTATGAACGCGAAGTTTGGAAGTAAGGGCGTGTTCGTGATGGGATATTGGTCTGCGACAAACACCCGATATCGCGAGCCTATGCGTGGTGTAGGCTTTCGGAGGATGTTGACGAAGAACAGTTGCAATGTGTATTTAATCGACGCGTTCAAAGCCGGCAAGTGCTGCCCTACCTACGGTAATGAGTCTCTTACCACCTTCAAAATGATGTCTAATCCACGCCCATATCAACGACCCAACAGACTAGTCACCCTCTGCCATGGCTGCTACGGTATGAAGGCCTAACAGAGTATGTATATTTTTCAAAATTTTCTAATATATTGATATTTCATTAGATGTTCAAATGAAAACTGGACAGCAGGCATGGCAGAGGGAATCCACCAACCAAATTTATGGAATCGGGTCCTTGCGGCGGCTCTGAATTTGCATCATATACTCCTTGGTCTTCGAGAAGATGGCATCTTCCCACCAAGGTCCTAGAGAGGAAGTACTACACAAGCGTCTGCAGCTCATGGAAGGCCACGCTCACCTGAATTAGGACAGCGGAACATGATACAACGGCGGGTAAGGCCAGGAAGACCACGACGTGCACGCTCAGGCCGATCGAGACGGCTATGAATGCGAAATATTTTTACCTATTGATACGTCCTTCTTTTCGTATTTTATACGCCATTGTTTTTATGTGGCCTCCGTACCATTATCTCCCGAAATCGTCTCACTACAACATTTTGGCAACGATAAGTCCATAAAATATATCAGAGCTCGCATTTGACCATCTTAATCCATATATGAAACACACGTTCCATCATATTAATCTATCCGTTTATATATACATGCATAAGTTTATATACTACAATATCCGTATCTTTCCACTATTAATTGATAAAGCTATGAACAAGAGGCAATCATGCCCTCCTCACTAATTAACGCCGCCACACACGTACACATCCATCATCAGAGCAGCCCGAAACCTGAAAAAAGAAAATAGGGTTAGTGATGACATCATCTATCCCGTATACTGATGATACCTCATGACGATTTTTAGACCAAGCTACTGCAGTTACGTCTTGTTGGGGACCTCCAAGTTTGAGGGCCGGGACCTTTGGTCGATCAATTTCCCAAATATAGAGACTGCGATTTGCTGAGCCGGCCGCAATAAAGCTATCGTCGTAAGAGATGGCGATCTTCGAGAAGAATGTCAAGGTTTTGTAATCGGGTGCGGTGTAGCGAGTAGCGACCCGAGATATGTTGGTGAGATAGTGCATGGATATGCTTCCGTCCATATTGAGGCCAAAAAGACGCGTGCCAGAATGGTCAATTTGCAGATCTGAGAACCCGCGCACTCGGGTCGAAGGGCCATCGTAATGATACTCAGACAATGGTTTTGAATCGCGACCAGCGCGGCAATCCCACATCTTGATTGTACTTTTATGATGATTAGATAACAATGAAACAAAGCAATTTGTTTTTCATTTACCCATCACTGCTCCCACTTGTGATAACGACGTCTTCCTTTGTAGGCAGGAAAAGGGCGCGCGTAACAGAATGGTCAGGCTTTAGACGGGAGGCAATAGGATAATTCTCCTTTCCTTTGCTTTTTTTGGTGACTCGTTGATGTGCATCTTTGGTGACCTTGATAGGGGCATAGAGAGGAGCTCCAGACCAATTTTCATCGCATTCTACGCAAATTCCGTTGATGAATAATCATCATCACCCAACCTTACAAAACAACGCCTCAGCTACCTGGGAGAACACCGATCTGTCGAGTCCGAATATCCCAAAGCAAGAAAGATCCATCCTTAGCAGCAGACACAAGCAAATCTTCGACATGGTCCTGTGTAAGATCTCATTTGCGCACATAAGAATAGTCTGACTCACTTTGATTCGAGGGGTGAAAGTCGACTGATCGAAGGCTGTTCGAATGCCCCTTCATAGTTGCTACGCACACTTTAGTATCCACATCCCATATTCGCACTAAGCCGTCACCAGAACCAGACGTCTATCGAAAGATCAAAGGGAGTAAGCCATTTCCACAAACAACCTCTGTTTTCCTTCCCCCCCCCCACTCTCGCGCGCGGATACGAACGAGGAGATGATCGTCGTTGCTGAACTTTAACGACAGGACAGCATCGTTGTGTGCTGAGAAGTAATTATGGTAACTTTCTAGATACGTCCACGTGAGTATTGAGGCGTGTGCAGTCTGGAGAGAGGTTTTACGCACGGTTGTCCACAGAGTTTCCCTTGTCTGTTCTTACAAGCGTGATCCGTTTTGCTTCGTCCCCCACAGCCATTAAGTGGCCACCGTATGCATCTATCAAATATTAGAAAAAAAAGAAAAAGCAGGTATTGAGTAACCGCACTATCCTTATCTAAAGCCATGTTGCCTTGATATTGGGCAGATTATTACGATTCGAGTATGTGCATGAAAACGGGACGCAGGACCGAGAATTTGACGAAAAACAGAAATGATACTCGTCGTCTTCGCTGCATGTCAGTGTTTTAAGAATATGCTGTTTTGGAGCTATGAAGGAGAAAAAACAAGGTAAATCAGGCGGAAGACTTATTGTTTTGTGACAGTTCAGTTACTATGAAGGATTCGACCGTATAGATGTCGATTGTGGACTTTGCGCATATAATTGTACTTGACGAGGTTCCAGTTATCGGGTTCTGTGGTGTCTTTAAAGAGGCGTGGATCGTCAATGGGAAGAATGGTCTGGGCGGGAGATCCATCGCTCAGGATTTGATGCTGATGCTGATGCTGATGGCCCTGGATATCAAGCGCTTGTGTGAGACGAGGGCGTTTCCCAGCGCTGCTGTCCCAGCTGGTACTGCTGCTACTTGCACCGCCTTGGTCTAAATTATGGGATGTGGCGCTATTGTCAGGAGTGCGTTTTCGTTTTATCATGAGTACGGTGCAGTTATTGTTGGGTATTTAGACAGAGAGGGTAGTGAAACGACGCACACAGGCACACACCGAATTTTAGACCGCGCGATGCCCCCCATTCATACTTCACGCGTCATAATTTTCACGCGTCTCTGGGATCCAAAACTTCCCTTGTCTTCATCCCTCTGTCCCTTATTTGTGTCACGTGTGTGCGTCCGCTTGTAAACACAACCATCGAACTACGTCTCCTTCTATATACATGGTCCAAGCTGTCATTTGGCCGTTAAATGAGTCCAACACAGACTCGAGCCTAGTCTTGCTAGAGTTTCAAGGCAATTTTACTTCGAACCAGGACAATGTCCAAGGACTCAAGATTGGCGATGTAGAATTTACAAATGTAAAACAAACTGCGTGAGGAAATGCGCCTCTCCTTTATTTCCTCCTTCATTGCTCACTGCTCCCCTCGATCTCATCCTGTATGCGATTGCATGTGCATGTATTTCAGAACGGCGCAACCTTGACCACAGGCCACCAGAAACTTTACGGAGACAAGGTAAAGCTTCCCAAGCCGATAGCTGTGATACGAAAACGAGGAGACGAAGATGCTATGGATGTGGATCAGACACAGACGAACATTGCATATGACACGGTGACCATTCTCCGAGAGAAGTATGTGTTTATGAAGCGTCCCATGTTGATTGTTCAGCATACGCAAAATCAACAATAATGCGGTTAATGAGAGACACCGCATACATTGATAAATTACATGTGTGGAATTTGAACGTTGTATAAAGCTCGTGACAGAAAGTAATACACTCTTGTCTTTGTTCTTTTGAAAAACATCATGGACAATTCTTTTGACAGGATGTACCGGTACATCCAATTTCAGGATGACGCAGAAGAGCAATCTTCCCATCCACCAGACAACCACGAGCGTGTAACTCCTGGCAATGGCTACTGTTGCGACAACTGTGGGGTTAGCTCCACACCGGCGTGGCGACGAAGCCCGTCGACAGGCAATTTGCTTTGCAACGCGTGTGGACTCTAGTATGTAATGTCTTTCCAATTGCTCGGGCATATGCAAGAGCTAAAATTTCCACGCAAAACCCCCTTCTTAGTGAAAAAGTAAACAAACATCCCCGGGTAGTTGAGATCCTTCCCAATGGATCACGAAAGACGATCCGAAAAAAAAATTCAAGATAATAAGATCTAGATCTTAATACGAGTATTTGAATTGATAAAAGCTGCTGCTTTCTTCCGTAACGGCTACACAAGCCCGCGAAGAAATGAAAAGATCTTCATGGAAAGTGTAAGTTTTTCAAGCGGAGAAAATCCCGCTTGTTTCGCCCAGGCTTCATTTTGGTGTTAGATGACGCGTTTCAGTGAATAAAATGGCTTTTGTCGTAACAGCCCAATCCTCAATGCAGAACCGCGTTTTGCCTGTCATATTCACATCATCGGTTCCATTACTGCGGATTGGCCGCCCATTGCACTATCACTGGCATTGTCTCTTTTTCAATCTCAGAAGGTCGTACGAAATTTTCTAACCCTTTGAGCTTTGACCCACTTTCTACGTCTCGTGTTTCCCATTCAAACATTGTTACTGAACCATTGCAACCTGCTAATCATAACCCTCAATGCCTTACACACGAATACATTCGAGCAACTCGGGGAAGTCAGGCTCTGGAACAGAGCAGCGCTACAAGCTTAAGAAACAAAACCAACCGGAGCAGTCAGTACCTATACCCATTCACCCTGACGATGCCAAGGACAAGGTTTTCGTTGCGATTATAAAGGCACTGCTGCGGTTGAAAAACAAGCCCAGCTCTCCAAAAGAATTAGCAAATGCCGTTATGAGATATAAATACGCGACACTGGGGTAAGTACTAAGAAGAAGTGCAAGTTACACGTTTGTTCGTTAATAGCCGTCAATAGAGGTGCAACCCCATATGCCACGGTCTCTTCTCGTATCTCTCAGCACTTCAAGCGTGCTGCCACACATAAACCATCCCGACCTCCTCTTCTTAATAAGCATTATGATGAACGCCACTCGAGGAGAATATATTATTCGCTGGCAATAGATTCACCATTGACAGAGCGCTCGCCATCGCCATCGCCATCACCCTCTCCGCAATCCTCTGATAACGAAATGATAGGGTTCGTACCGGCCATAGGATACTCCACTGACGATCCATCATTCACTGCGCCTTCACGTGTACCGCGACATGGTGTAAAACGACCCTCATCCTTAGGACCACCATCCTTAGGACCGCAGCGCAAGAAACGCCTTGAAACTAAAAGTGAGGATGAGGATAATGTCCAAGCAGAGCACATCCATATCCGATATCGGGCGAAATCACCACCATCACCTTTTCAGTTACAAAGCCGCCGGCGACGACGGCATGAGGTCGAGAGCGAGAGCGAGGATGACGATGAAGATTTTCAACATGAGCAGAAGCGCTTACGCCGACAGCTTCTGCTGCTACCACTATCGCCTACTACAGAATCACCCTCGGTTTCGTCGTCATCATCTCAATCTTCAACCTGGGATGAAATGTCATCTGATGAGGGAGAACATATCCAGCAAAGTTTAGTCGTGTCAGAGGACAATGAGAGCGATGAGGAGGATTACCATGAAGAAATGTTGAAAGGTGATGACGAGACCGCCGATTTCAACCATTCTTCATCGACTTTGATGCGACGCCCAAGTATCGCTCAAATGTCTGTTTGCGAGAATAGACCGCGTTCTGACCATGGATTGACGCAACCATCCGACAGCATCGATGACACTCATGATGGCCTTCACAATGATCTCTGGACGGTGGATTATGACACCGATCTCGGCTCTGTGTTTTTGGCGGAGGATTCAACAGCAACAGCCACGCCAGCATCACACGATAATGTGGATTCTCCCGAGTCGATCTCTGTATCCGACCTGGACATTTATTTCGACGGGGATGGTGATCATAACGATAGCAAGCACAAACTTCCTACATCTGCTCCTCAGCCCGTGCCTGCAGCCAGCCGGACATACGCGAGAAGCCTTTCACCTTCTATGGATTCACAAGATCGTCCGTGTTGCAATAGTACCGAAGCCTCTACCACGTCTGCTGCTGATGTCGCCACCACAACGCATCCTCTTCCTAGATCCAGAAGCATGTCTTGGCCGCAAGATGGGTATCAGTCGAGAGTAACAACATTATCTAAGAGGACGACTGTATCAGAGACGATACCAGTAGATCACACGATTAAACAGATCATGCCTTCGACAATGCGCCAAATACACGGGAGCAAGGAGTATACCATTACGAAAAAGACATATGGCTCGATGGAATGTTACCAATTGCAAACGGCTTACAAATCATCCAATATCGCAGTCTTGAGGTATATCGCCTCGACGAATGGGGCTTCAGAACATGTTGCGCTCCGCACACGCAGCACAAGCAATACGAGGGCTAAGATGAGAAACATGAACCATTACTATTACTTGTCTGAAGGTTATGTCAATGCGACACAGATGCTCAAGGCTTCGAGGCAGATATTGGGTGAAGTCACTACCGAAAACTCCTGTGGATTCGACCAGGATGATTCGGTTGTGTGTCTAAAAAGTGGGCGGAAAGAGTGCCGCGGAAATTGGTAAGGCGTTTTATTTATTTTGGTCTACGTAGAATGACGGCTAAAGGATACATAGGGTTCCACTGAGTCGTGCGCGTGAGCTTACATCCGAATATAAACTTGACCGTGTCGCAGGCCTTGCGGAATTATTGAGTGACGATCCATTGGCCGTTGAACAAGAAAACAAAGATACTTTAAACGTAAGAGAATGTGTCTGCCTGTTTTCGTTTTTCTCTAACGCTGCTTTAAACAGAAGTGAAGGCATTCGCTTTAATGTAAAATGGGGAGACCAAGCTTTACAAAGTACGATATCCATCAAGCTGGAAAGATGGCTAAAAATTATAACCAGCATATTCGTCATCTATACCCGTGTTTATTTCTTATGTCCGGCATCGCTCTCTTAGGAAATAACCACAGAAAATTCGAAACCATGGCCTGCAATTCAGGCATCAAAAGATGCGCAACCATTCTCCAGAAGCTGCCAGCTTTCACCTCTGGTAACGCTTTTTGCCCGATATTACAAGCACGCCCGGACTTTATTATCCTTCTTTGGACCCCTGAGTCTCAGTTCTTGCATCCACCAAAGATTATCTGGCGATAGGCAGCTCCGTGCGTCCTGTAAATAGTGACTCTTCACATGCATGCGCTATCGTTACTCTTTCCTCCGGACTGACTTTGCAATTAATATAGCCACAGTGGACAATATCGTAGCCGACTGGCATATTTATGCCGACGGGGACGACGCATAGCGGGTATTAGATCATGTGACGAAGAGACGTCATTAAAGAAGCTTGGTACTGCTGCTGATCGCAAGCAGTATTGAACGAGCCACGCTCCTCATGGTGAAAATGGATTGTTGTACATGGATCTTGTCGAGTGTTTTTGCTACGGCGCATGATATCCAATTCGACGTGCGGGTCCCTTCGTGTACCATTCGATAAACAATCATGTTCCACGCCACTACAGCTGCAGCTGTACCTGCCAACAATGACAACAAACATCCACCATAGTAACTTCGCTGCCTCCCCACCACGTTTTAACCTATGCGATCATATCCTCTTCTGCTGTTATCAAATGCATGGGAACACGATGAGGACGACAGCAATCGATGGCTAATGGCCGGTCATGGACGGAGGGCATAAAAGAGCAGCATGACATGTGTCGGGCGTGTATGAAATAACACCAATGATACGAACTTTTGAGCGGCGAGATTGAAGAAACAGATACGGACACAGGCATTGACCATGGAGGCCAGGAGCAAGAAAGAACGAAGACGTTGCGTTCACAAGGCCATGAAGGCAAGATCATCTCGGAACATCTATCTCTGGAGACGTCAATGACGTTGATTGGTTACTATTTTTATTTTTTGTTACCCGCAACCGCTTCTAAAACGAAGCAAGTTAGCATCGTTCGCGTCACGGGAAGATGCGCCGAACACGAAGCTGCAGGACACGAAACAAATGCATGTCACGCGAATGCCGCGTAATAATAATAACAGCAGCAGCAGCAGCAGCAGCAGCAGCAGCAGCAGCAGCAGCAACGCGGTCCCAACAATAAGGATATAACCACGAGTCAAAGGCTTTAGCACCGGCGACCCATCCATAAGAGGCTTTGTATGATTCACGAGACTAACGACGACGGCGAAGAAACGAGGGTTGTTGATCATAGCTATTACGGCGATGGCTGGCAATAAATAAAGATGCTTCTTTTTAGCTATGTTTATTTCCATGAGCGTTTCATCATCTGAATACGCATATAAAAAGCGGTACATACGGTACCTTTATCTGATATATAGATATATATTTCTTTTCTTTTTCCTACATATCCAGCATGCGGTACCTCGTGTTCTCGCTTGCGTTGGTCTCGCTCGTGGCGAGTGTGCCTCTTCCTGGGAGTCCCGGGACACGGGCCGTTCCTGACACCTACAATGATTATGGTGACACTTGGAATCGCACGTACAGCGCAACTGAGCCACAGCAGATTCATATTGCCTGGCTGCCTGATGGAGTCGCGTGCCGTATTCAGTTTGCAACACATGCTCCGACGGATGACGCCATTCTTGAATATTGGCCTGAAGGCGAGCGAGACCTATCTTCTGTAACAGTGAGGCGCACCGAGGTAAAGTCTAAAAACGTTTTTCATGTCATGTCTTGCATGTTCTGTTGGTGTCACGCCAACTCAATCTGTCTCCTTTTGCGTCAAACAAGGGCTGGGAGTTCGTGGACGGCGGCGAGGGCCAACATACAATTTATCTGCATAACTTGGAGTCAAAAATGCTCTATCCTGGGACGCTATACACATACGTAGTGGGGACGGTCAAGGGCAACGAGACGCTATGGTCGGACCTGTACATGTTCCATACGCCCAGTCCGGATGCATCGTTTGAGTTCATAGCCACAGCTGACATGGTATATACGACACCTTGTATGCCCACACCTTATGTGTTTACAATCTCTTGTGTGACAACTAGGGCACATCCAATGCAGTGTCCAGACCTAACCTCCGTCGCTTGGCCGAACAACACCGATATGATTTCATGACTTTTGCAGGAGGTAACCTTCGCGAATCTCTCTCCCTCTCTCTTTGATGGTTCAGTTGATTAAGAGGAATACGTAAACCAGATCAAGCATACGACATGGCTGACTTCAATGGCACCAAGGGCGACGAGTACATGAATTTTGTCCAGGATATCTACGCTACCATCCCAGTGATGGCCGCTCTGGGGAATCATGAGTCTGCTTACAACTTTTCGCATTACAAGAACAGATTCAACATCTTACCGTACCGTGAGTCTGGCTCGCCCGACCCAACCTTTTACTCCTTTGACTACAAAGCGCTGCACTTTGTTGCGTTTTCGTCCGAGGTCTTCTTTGATGACGGATCGGCTGAACAGATACAGACAGCCTTGAACTGGCTTGATCAAGATCTCACAAGAGCAAACGAGAACAGGTTCGAACGCCCTTGGATCATTGTGATGGCCCATCGTCCCATGTATTGTTCGCCGTCCCTTGCGACCGAAGACTGCGACGAGAAGGCCGAAATCATGCGTCTTGGGCCGGTTCTTGATGGTAAAAGGACCGGTGGGCTCGAAGCACTTTTTCTGAAGCATCGTGTCGACATCTACCTATGGTAATGCTATAACCATGATGACGAAGACGAGGGGAAGACTGCGTGCTGACGAAAAAATCTTTCCCTTCCTTTTTTTTTCTGGAACGAACCAAGCGGCCATCGCCACAACTACGAACGAACATTCCCGGTCGCGCACAACACAAGGATTTCTACTTTTTATCGCGACGCCCCTGCATTTTTCCAGCTAGTGGTGGGTAACGCAGGCAATTTCCAAGGGACTGATCCCTTTGAGAATGAGCATCAGGTGGCAGACTGGTCTGCCAAGCGCTACGAGGGTTACGGTTTCTCCACTATCCGGGTGACACCCAGGACGCTCCTAATCAGTCACTTCGCCAGTGACCCAGAGGACGGATCTTTGGCTGGGATTATCGATCGTGTGCTCGTACGAAAGAGCTCCACTGGCCTCCATCTTCCTCACCGTCAAGGATGTGTTGCATCTGTGTCTTCTGTCTATTGTCAAATCAATAAATCTGCCTAAAAATTTTTTACAGATCGCTAGTACTTTTTTTTTTTAACTTGTCGTGGGGTCTTTTTACAACCCTTTGTATGGAGGTTAATCAATACGATCAATCAACTGTTGTCAATCGAGATCAATTCAACAACCTTGTTGAGTTTCGAGAATGCCCTGTCGAGGGACGATCGCTGATTGTCAAGTCGCAGCTCTCGCCGGGTGACATTGTGCTCGTTGAAAAACCACGCCTGCAATATCTGCTCCGGCCCACCTGCCGCTCGTCGCTCTCCCCGACCTATTCAAAGAAACTCTGGAAGACGCTGAGTAACATTGTTGACAATGACGAATTCTTGCCTGGCCTGCCAGCTGCCATGCTTGCTTATCTCCGTCTTGATCCGTCGGATCCCAGCTACGACTTTTTCTACTACCCCGACTTTGAGCATGCCACAGTCCACCTTGTGCGCCGGGCTTGTGAGGAGGTAGTAGCGACCGTACGTGAATTTGCCACGGTCAATGCGGGTGACATGGCGGAATTTGTTCTCAAGATCTACGCCAATGCCCATACAGTGTCCTTCAGTCATGATCGTGAGAAGCCGACCCATACGAAAAAGAAGGCGCGGCGACAGTACTATGTAGAAAAGTGGGGCGAATCGTACAGCTTCAAGCCAGACGATCTGTCGCGTCAGCGGGCGATGATCTGCCTGATGAGCTGGGGCAGCAAGTTCGCCCACAGCTGTGCGCCAAATCTGTTTTTGCAATATGAACCAAAGACGAATACCATGGTCTTTCGCGCTGTTCGGACACTTGCGCCGGGCACGGTGTTGTCCTTTTCGTACCTGCCCGAGGACGACATGTCCCTCGGTGGTCTGATCTGCGGCACGATGACCGAGCGGCGCCTGAAGCTCGACCAGTTCAAGTTTTTCCATTGCACATGCGTGCGGTGCATGAAGGAGGAAGGTGTGCTTGCCGCGGCTGTGGATGAAAGCGTGGAGAGAACTGTGCTCAGGCTGGCGGCTGTGGCGCATGGGCTGCAGGTGGATCAGGAGGCTGTTGGGATGATCGAGCCCTATCTCGAAGATCTCGATGTCCCGGCCGAAACACACTGGGTGTACGGCGCGGCGCAGTCCGCTCTCGCAGCGTACCATCTGCGAGTGTTTCCTGCAATGTTTGGAAAAGGACTTGCACAGCAGTTGGGCTTGATCGAAAAGGGCTTGGCCGAGGCAGACGCCTACATTCGGTACCTCAACGACCGGATTTGGCCTGATGATCCCATGGCAGCCTTCTTTGCCGGATGGCGCGTCCTTGAGCTCATCCTCGATAGCTCGTCCTCGGACTTGGTTGCTCGGGTTTCAAAAGATTGGATGCCACTCATTCGTGATGTCTTTTCAAAACGTCCATCGCCTGTGATCGATGACATGATCAAACGGATAGAAAAGGTCACTGCGTAATACTAGACTCTTTTTTTTGAATACTCAAATACCCTCTTCCCTTTTTCAAACATTTCCTATATACATCATCTGTAGAGATTATTTTAGAGTAACCCGTAGGAGAGAAAAGGCTGCCACTTGTCCGTACCAGCGGATGCCGAGGGATGTTGTGGTCGAGATCGCCCCTCCCTTGCGATTGAGCTAGCTACTACGTACAAATGGCGTGCTTCGTAGCGAGACAGGCCATGCATAGTAAGAAAAAGAATGGGGATTCCCACACGCAAAACGTGGTGGATTGTGTTACACACAAGAAAGTCAGCCAGAAATGTCGGATGTTTGGACGTTGAAGGCCTCCGAGAAGGGGGGAGGGCAACGCGTTACTTTCTCCTTCTCTATTGATTCAAGGAAATACAATGACAAAGGTGGTCCACATTGGTAACCACAAAAACAGCCTCATGACATTTTCGTTGCTCTTATGACCGCTGCTTTTAGTAATCGTCAAATTCAAGCCTGAGGTCTCCGAGGACATGAAGACCACTGTGCTGAATGAAGTCTTGGCCTTGAAAGAGGTGATTCCTGTCATCAAGGCTTGCACTGCCGGAAAGACTTTCACCGAGAGAAGCAAGGGTTATGAATATGGCAAGTTATCTATCTATGCCCATGGCTAAAATGTATGGAACTGAATGTTTTGCTAAAACGATGTAAAAGGCTGGGTTGTGGAGCTGGAGAAGAAGGAGGTAAGCGAAAGAGGACAAGACCGACATGCAGCTCGATAAGGGAATTAATGTTGCTTGTAGGATTTGCCCGTGTACGCCAATGCCCAGCCTCATTTGGATTTCTTGACAAAGTACAAGCCTCTGTTCGATGATGTTATTGCCCTCGACTATGAGAACTGATTATTGAGAGGAAGCCCCTGTCCACCCAATAAATTGTTGGAGTCTGAGATTCTTTTTATTTTTTTCCTGCCGTTAGTTTCGTCTTCTTCTATTTTTTACTTATGCAGCTAGAACCAGCATGCCCGAGTCCAACATAAGCCTTACTGCCATTTACCAAGCAGCACAGCAACCCACTCAATCATTGGCTACACGTCTTCAAGGGACGCTTGCAGCAATCGATCAGCAGTCCCTCGATCATTTGCTGAAGCGCATCCTCCGACAACTTCGGCAACCTACTGATCAGTGGCCTTTACGCCGCCTTTTTCGATGCCTCGATTATCTTGTGAATCAGATACCCTCCCACAGAAAACGTTCTCAAAGCCTGCGCAAATGTCTCCAGGCGACTATGGAGTACCTGCATAATTACAACAGCAGCACGGATGCATCTCCGGGCGCGGAGAATGACCACGGAAGCTCTACGCTGTACGCCGCGCTTCATTGGATCGGGACGCTGATCTCAAAGAGCAAACCTTCGGAACCCTACGTTGCCGATGTTGACCGAGCGATACCCATCATGCTTTCCTGGCTGGCTTCTGCCCATGGGGCGGTGATGGTTCAGCTGGCAGTCGTCAGAGTTTTATCTCTACAGGGTAAATATTTCGCACCTGACATCATAGAGCACGATGGGTTGTATACCCTGGCTGTGCAAATGGGTCGTGTGCCAGAAGCAATGTTACAAGGAGGTGAGCAAAGGAGTCTGTGCGTGCGGTGTGGGCAGCTCTTTGAAAATCTCGTAAAGTATGCATCGAAGCAGCAGGCCCTCCTTCAATTCGCTCGATCCATTCACTTTGTGATGGTCGCTAATGCCTGGAAGGCAAGTCTACGGCATCGTCAGCAGCAGCTGATGCTCTCACTGACCAGCATTGTCAGCCAGTGCATGGCAGTAAGTCCACAGCAGGTGATCACGCATATCATGGCGATCGACCCGGAATGGCTCTGGCGGTCGGTGCTGGCTGAAAATCTCAAGGAATTTGCAAACCTTGTACAGAAAGAAATCGATGATAAGGACAATCTCCGTAAGTAGAGAATAAAGAGAAACAAATAAAGGAGGGCTGATGGTGGGTGATTCCAACCGTGCAGCTTCACGCATAACGTCTCTCGTCAAGATTGCGCTGGGTATAGCAATATCTGGCAAAGGAAATCCAGAATACGGAGGTGCCATCACGCGTGATATCGTGAACTTCTTCCTTGTGACAATCCCCCGCCCTGTCAAACCTGAGGACATCGAATCGATTGGGACAGTGGCACTTGCTACGAGGGAAATGTGGTATGGCGAAGTGGGCGACCATCTCGGGCAATTGCTCATCCGATATGACTACATGTACGTGACACTTGCAGAGTGCTTGATCCAGCACGTGCAATTGGCAGAGGATGATGTCGTACGAAAGGTCTCTGATAGAGCCGCCTATGCCATTATCGCGATGTTGACGGCATTGACTGACCTGAACAAACTTGATGACGAGGCCGGGCTGCAGAAAAGGCTCCAGAGACTAGTGATCTATCTTCTGCACTACGATCCAGCGATTGAGATGTTTGCAACCGCTCCTTCATGCCTGAACAGCATTATCTGGCTACCGACGATCCAGAACGCCATCCTTGGATTGAAGGCTAACGACACCCAAAAGCATATCGTCTCCAAGTCTAAAAGTGCCTTTAGTGCACTCAAGCATGCGACGAAATATGTCCGCGCCTGCGAGAAACTTGATCAGGTCGGCGTGCTTCAGTTGCTACTGAATATGGACCATACCGGGAACCTTGTGGGCGTTCCGGGTGATATTCTCTATGTATACGCTTCCTTTATGCATTTCCTTGCGGCACTAGCCCGGACAATGGCGTATATTAGAACAAAGCTCCGCGAAGAGTACCCAGTTGGCTTTCTGGTGATGAAACTCTTGTGCCAAGGTGTCGAGTGCCGAGTCGAATACAAGGATAACAAATTACTAATGGAAGGCTGGAATCGGATTATCCACGGTAGCCTGTTGGTCATTAACGCTTTTGGTTACGATAAGCCTTCTCTTCAGCGCTGGCTATCTTGGCCTGCCCTTCTAATGGAGGAAGACACAAGAGGCTGGATGGATGTAGTGCACTTGGACAGCAATCGGCTCTCGGTGCTACCTGCTGTGCTACAGATATTATTGCCGCCGAATAGTCAGGCAGGACCGGATCAAGGCGACGAGCACTTTGGCAATCAAGACTCTAATATCACAATTACTGCCAGTAAAACATTTCTATTGCTTTCTTCTGTCCCAGAATGCGGCATCCAGCTGATCAAGGATGGCAGGGCGGTAGAAAGGATATCTCTCTTCCTTGTTCGACTCATGGAACCTTCAGTTGATGATATAACCGTTAGCGAGCACCAGGATGCTGACCCCTGGAAAGATCCTAAAGAGAAATCTAGCGTGCACACGGATGCTGATCCACCTCATGTCACTTGCTTTCGTATCCTCTATCGTGCGTTTTTGCGCAGCTTGACACATCCAGAAAATGTGCAGCCGATGATATCGAGCGATGTCCTGTCTTCGGTATTTCGGCCCTTGCGGACATACATTCCGACAGATCGGCGGAAAGCACGTCTGAAGCAGATGATTACAGAGACTCTTTTCGAGCTGCGACTCGAAGATTTCACACGCATGTTTCGATTCACGGTATCCGATCCTAGCGCGACTCAATTTCATGAGATGTGTGCTGTCGCACTCGGGTATGCAGCACCACTGCGAAATTGGAGGACGGTACTCGGGATACAATCTGGTCAGGAAGCCATCTTGATGCGCTCTTCGCCCTTTGGTGCCTTATGCCGCATGTTAGTCTATGAACTTGAGGAAAAGCTAGAGATCATTGATGCGCCCTACCGGGCACATGATGCGGCGCAGGTGATTGAACTGCTTGCACAGACGCGCACCGATACATGGATCGAGGAGCTACACGACGCCAAATCTGTCCTAGTGGAGCGGCTCGAGTCACGTGATCTTTTATTACCAGGATCTGAAACGCAAGATCAAGTCTCATTTATTGCAGTGGACGGAGGGGACCGGCGCCGATTTCTCGCAAACAGAGCCATGCTTATGCATCAGTCACCGTACTTTCAAGCTTTGCTTGGCGGACTCTATGCCGAGAGCGCTTCTGACCCGATCGAGGTACATGAGGTGCCCTTTGATGCCTTCACCGCATACCTGAACGCAGTCAAAGTCTCTGTGGCGACGAGCGACACGCGTCAAGTCCTTTGTTATTTTGATTGGTCAGATGTGGTGAGCCTCCTGGTGGTATCAGACCGGTTTGGCAATCATGAAATCCAAGCCTTTTGCGAGATGTGGATTGTTGATAAGCTTTTAGAAACGGTCGATGTTGCGGCAAACATAGAGGGAGCACTTGTTGTGTACCGGCGTTGCAGGGATAGAGAAGCAGTCGATGGAGGCATCTTGTCTGATGCATGGCCCTTTCAAAATGTATTGAGGGTGGTCCTCAAGTCGATCGCTAGCAGGCTCACGCTGGCTGTGGATACCCAGACCTTCAAAGAAATGGTCAGAGAAGGCAATCCAGAGGAACTGGAAGCCTTTTGCTATGCCATCCTGCTTTTGCTCTGTGGCGATGATGAGTTGCAATAAATGATGGTAATCCTAATCAGTACGTATGTGTGCTTGTTTCACCAGGGGGTTACTGGACATATGTGTAAAAGGCTTTACATCGCAAGGAGCACATATGTGGTTGGTAAATTAGATGTCGGTTGGCGTTACATAAGCGTACATGCATCTTGTTCGGGAGATACGTGCCGCTCAAGAAACGACATATGCAGTCAACACGATGGACAGAACAATAAAAGCTGTCATTCACGAGATCCGGAAATTCGCCTTGATTCCCTAAATACATTGGCAGATAGACAATAGCCGACCCAAACACCTCGTTCCGTTTCACTTGCAAGGGTGGGTATTGGGGGGGGGAAAGGAAAAGGCGGGTGATGTACATACAGCCCCAGTATGTCCATTCATTCTACCGCATACATATGTATAGGAAGACGAGTTTTCGGAGCAAACCGATACTTGCAGTACTGCCCGAAAATGGGAATAGATAAACTTTCTTCAGAGTGAGGATGGACGGAGATGTATGTAATTGCGGTGAGAAATAAGAAAGGGGGGGATAAGAATAATAGCTGTGGGTACAGTACTGAATGCATGTCGACGACGGGCAAAAGATAACGGGAGCGCAGCATTCCAGTGAGGGAGGAGGCATTTTTGATGCGAGTATATACGTACAGTAGCAGTACGAACCTTGCCGTGTGTATGATCATGGAGAACAATCCTTACGCCACAGGCGAAAAATACGCACGATCCGTTTTGCTCTTTTGTCGAGGAAGGAAGACATGCATATTTGGCTTTTTCCACATATCCATGCCGGCCAGGAGTGCCTGCTCTGTAGTTTTACAACAATTCACTACCTCATGCATTTCTCCTTAAATCATCTTCTCACGCAAGTTTGTTCTGTCGCATTAAGAAAGAAAATGGTACCCCACCGCTTGGATCAGCGTCGTGGATGACTCTCAAACCCTTACTGTGACCGATCAATTCAGGTAACACTCTAGTGGGTCCTACTATTGCGAGCCATTTGCTTTTGCACTCCACTCAGGGCTTTATGAACCATGGTTATTCAAACAAACAAAAAGAAAACGTGCTTTAACGACACTTTTCAATTCCATGTGTGCCGTTAATAAGTTCGTTTTTTTTTTTAAAAAAAAAAAAAATAGTCAAGCTATTAGGCTTGGAAAGATGGATCCACGAAGGGGATGGATCGACTTGATCCTTTTTGGCCAAGTATCCAGAAGGGTATGTAGAGAAGTGTCGAGCTGAGACCACATGGCCTAGTCCCCACCTACCAAGATCATGGGGGAGGGGGAATGGCGCGTGATATTTATGGATATCTTGATAAATTTCAGCCAGGAGATTATTCTCGTGTACTGATGTGATAAATTGTTTGTACCTTGGATCGCAGTAAATCGGATTCCCCGGAACGCTTTCAGAATGAAAATGAGTCTTAGGGGGGGTGCAATATCTTTTTTGTTTGTTAAAAGACTGCATGACTTTTTTTTTTTAAAAAAAAAAGATCGCCAAAGCACTGACCGTTGTCTACTATTCTGGTGTGCGAATTCCCGCAAAGGAGTGTAACAGGAGATAAAGGGGGTGTGGATTTTTGGGCGCATTTCTATGGCTAATGTCCATACATCCCACCTCCTCTTTTTCTCTTGTATGATTGTGCAGAGGTGGGTGCGGGTTTCCAAGGGATCAATGCAACAGGTATGCACGATGCTCGTACCACTTTTTTATCATTCACCTGACAACACCAAGGGAAGGGAGCATTCTGTCTTGTTTCCGGAATCAGGCATGTCGTGTTGCCACCACCAATGTTTGGCACGGAAAAGGGGAGTCAAATGAGAAATAAGCAGTTTCATTTAATTGTTGCACCCAATGAGAACGTGTCAGTTTTACCTATCATGGATCAAGTCATGGGCTGACCGCAGCTCAAAACACCGTAACGCGCTCTAGAGAAGGAAGATCCGCGAGAGTCAGAAGACGCACCAGAATATTTTTTTGGGGGGGGAGGAGGTTAAGAGGTAGTCCGGAAAAATGCTTTGATATAATTGATAAAGGATCGTAGCATAACCGTCTTATTGTGGTGGCATCCTGAAGGTAGAGACATCCGTTGTGGTACGAGGATAAAAAGGAACCTTTTCTCTCGCTTTTGCACCCGATTTGTCCTACAGTACGCAGTAGAAATGTTTTCCAACAGGTGCAAGCACGAAAAGGCAAATGGTGAAAAAGCGATAACGGACTTCAAATTAAAGTCGGGTGATCCCCTGGAAAGAATATGCATTCCCAAGGTGTGCCCACCTTTGCATTTTTTCTTCGTGACGAATTTTTTTTTTAGTCTCCTCACTACCGTGGTCCGGAATCCACTGCTTTGTTGATCAAACAAACTGGGGAGAGAGGTTGTGTCTGTCAGCAAATGCTGCTGCTAAGAAAGGTGCTGCTGCTGCCAATAGGAGATCAATAACATGCTACATTGCCGTCATTGGATCACAAGAATGTCGTACGATCGAATGAGCAGCCCGTGTCTGCACTTTTGGGAGCGTTCGATGAGCGAGTCAGGATAGATCTTTAAGCTTCTTCCGTGTCTCCCTCTTCAGAGTCCCCCTCCCCCAATTTTTTTGCAAGTCCACACACCCACACCCACATCCCCCGATTTTTTTTCTTTCTTTTTCATTTAAAATTGCCCAGCTAGCACATTGTTTTCTTACCTTCTCTCTCTCTCACGCATACCAACTCACACACTCTCTCTATCACATTCCCCATTAAATGGCTGATATCTTTTGTATGGCCATGTATTCTGAGACCGACCCCGCTCCAGCTACATCGACCTCCATCATCTCCTCTCTCCATCTCCCTCACAGTTTCCTTGGTGGCGGTCGCAAGGACACTAACGCAAGCACCCCAGCTCCGAGCGATAGTAATATTTCAATCCACCTCCGCATTGTTCCCAGCATAGACAACCCGCACCGCAGTTTCATCTTCAATCTTGTCGATCGTGAGCTGAAGGCCGGAACAGTCATTAAAATCGGTCGTTTCACAGACCGCAATACGGATGCAGATCATATCTCGCTGAAGAGCAAAGTGGTCTCACGCACACACTGCGAGCTGTGGGTCGGGTCTGATGGCAAGGTAGGCGAGAAAAAAAAAGCGGAAACAGTTAATGGACATTGTGACTCATGTGGCACTTTTTTTTTTTTCAAGCTCTATCTAAAAGATACAAAATCATCATCGGGCACATTTGTGAATCATGTGCGACTGAGTTCTACCCACCAGGCCAGCCAGCCAACTGAAATACATGACGGTGATATTGTGCAGCTCGGCATTGACTACCAAGGAGGCGTCGAGGAAGTCTATCGGGCGGTCAAGATGCGTTTTGAGCTGAACCACCAGGTCCAGCCTGTTGCCTTCAACACTGCCGCATTCAACCACATCAAGTCGCTTGCTTGTAGCCCGCCACTGTCGTCAACGTCCACCACCGATTCCCATGAAGATGTCGAGGAATGCTGCATCTGTCTCTATGCGCTGGCGCCGACTCAGGCCTTGTTTGTCGCGCCCTGCTCGCACACATTTCATTTCAAGTGCATCCGACCGCTGTTGCAGAGTTATCCCGGTTTCCAGTGTCCGCTCTGCCGCGGCTATGCAGATCTCGAGGCAAGCGTCGCCACCGAGGCTGAGGAAGTAGCTACCGCTCTTCAGAAGATCACGAGTGTCGCGCGGGTGGCACAACAGCAGCATCCGACGACCGCAGCCGAATCTCCGTGCGATGACATAACCGCTTCTGACATTCATCCTGTCGAGACGCTCTCTGCTTCGCCGCCGCCGCTGCCATCGCCGATGCAGCTGCCGCCGTCGCCGCCACCACCTTCCGTCCCGAGCGCCACAAGTGCTGTTCATCCCACCGACATCACCGCCAGCAGCAGCCCGGGTCAGCCCTCGTCAAGCGAAAGACGCCTCTCAGCCTCGCACCTGATGGACAAGATCAAAATGGCCTTTTCGGAAAAGCGCAAGACGCCCGTCGTCCTTCGCAAGCACAGCGGTTCAACCACTCACCGCCCACATACCGACGCATCCTCAGACGATGAAGCCATGGTCTCTGACCAGGCTTCGTCGTTTTCAAGGCCTCCTGTCTCACGATCGATCTCGATGGATTCGAGCTCCGGGCATCCATTGAGCAATATCGCGGAAGAGGGCGCGGCTGTTCATGCTTCTTTATGAAATAATCACACGTCTTGTAAATACATATACACACAACGCTCGCTCTCTTTTCTTTCCCAATAGATATACCCCTTCCCGTTCGTTCCCCACCCCTATTTCTTATATATTCTATCTTGTAATTTATCCATTTTGCTTCAAATTGGTATGTATAAATACTATATAAAAAGACAATTTGCTATGTATGACCCTGTGGTGTGCGGATGGGTGGATAGATAGAAAGCAATCCGTTTATTACTGAGTTGTGGCTTTGATTACTTTATTTACTAAATTTGGATGAAAATGGTCTGTTTTGCGTGCGGGGATCGAATGGCTGTTTGCGTGTGTGATTACAATAAATAAAAGATGGTGGTGGTTGGGTTGGGAGGAGAAGGGCGATTTTCGGGGGGGGGGTGGTTGGTCGGCTAGACGTCGTTCAAATCCAACACGTGTCCGATCCCGAGGTCCGAAACAATGTTTGGGTCGCCCACAGCAGACACGTCAATGTTTCCGTGGCCACGCTCGAACTCGTAAATCATGACAAGGAGGGGTGGTGTCGCTTTGGTCTGATGCTGTTGTTGGGGCATGTCCCATGGCTGTTCAAAGAACGAGGCGGCCGGGCCATATTTTGCTTCCACGTCCTCAAAAACCTTTTTACCTCACATTCCCCCGCTCTCTCTGTTAATATTGCCTTTTTTTTTTGGTTATGGACACAAGAAAAAGATATACCTGAACAACACACAAATTCTGGATGGCCACATCCACCTCATCATAGCTCTGAAGGGTACGGATCCCTTTCATGAACGCATCGAAGAACTGGTTGACATACACAAAGCTGTACGTATATTTACTCTGGTTGAGTAGCAATGCCTGCTGGATCTCCTTGCTCTCGAGGACGACGTTCCCAAACGAATAGATCGTCGTGGTGCATTCGATCGTCTTCCGTTCCTGAGACTCAAAGAAACATGCGTTGCCGAAACAGAAGCGGGCGATGTTCAGGTTCAGATCGAGCTTCGTTTTGCACAAGAGTAGAATGGTGGAGGGATAAAGAGCGGTCAAGTCGCTGATGGGCGGACACTTTTCTCTGGATATAGACGACGGATGGACGGTCGAGAGACAGTTTGGATAACAATGCTGGAGAAGGGCGAGGTTGTGTGACACAGTCGTGGACGTATCGTACGGGAGCGCATATTCGAGGTACAGGCAAATGTAATTGGGCCACAGCGGAAAGAGCGTACTGCCACCGTTACTACCCGTGTGGGACTCGTTCCGGCCAGCGCCGGCACCGCCACTGTTGCTGCCGCAACTGCTGCTGCTTGTTGCGGATAACGTGCGTCCCGGCATCGTCTTTCGTGTCTTACTAGTCCTCTTAATGTTTGGGTACGACGTTGCGCGCATGGCCCGCAGTGGCCTCCCAGAAGGCGGTTTCAGAACGTCCAACGCGGTGTCCAGCGTCAATAGCTCATTGGGGTTCGTATTATCGAGCATCTGGAATGGATCACTGAACGATAGAGGTGTGTCAAGGTTCAGCGCACTCAAATCTATATCGGCACTCGGTAGTGTTTGATGATGCTGCTGCTGCTGTTGCTGTTGCTGCTGATGCTGTGTGAGACCATCGCCAGCAAATAGAGTGTTCCGCAGGGTTTCACAAAGATCCATTGCACTAGTGGGATATTGATGCTGCTGCTGATGCTGATAAGGATGTTGTTGTTGTTGTTGTTGCTGCTGTGGTTGCGACTGAGGGACCAAGTCATTTGCGTTGCCATATAACATATCAAATACATAATTGGCTTGGCACGGCGAGCTACCGCTGCTCAGGGACGAATCATCGCAGGAGGAGAACGACTCGGAAGTTGGCATGACGGCCACACATGGTGTCATTCCATTGCTAGTGCTGGTGCTGGTGCTATTATTATTGTTGTTATTGCTTTGCGAACGTTTCTGCTGCTTCGGTTGCTTTGTCAATTTATGATGGCGGCGAACATCATCGTCTGTTGGTCCGTCTGTGGGTGAATCTGTCAAAAGCCGCATGACTGGTATTTTGCGCACGAGTTACTAAGCTTGACAGAAGATGCCGGAGGCGGGGTTGGGGTTTGGGGGGGTTGGGACACATAGAGGGGGTGGGCGGGAAGGAGACGGAAAAGAAAACAAATTACAGTGCTATCTTACAGTGCGGATCACCCTTTCTCGTGTTCTTGAGGACCTGGATATGCGAAGAAACCTGTTTACGCGTACGGTTCTTGCCAGTCTTGCGCAGGATATAATCCGAGATCAGCTCGTTTCGCCCTTATACATACATGTATATATACATATATATATATATATACCATGAGCCAGAAACGCACAAACAATCTTTTCTTCTCTTATTGATTTACCGCAGGGTTTGCCGTTCACTAAAATTTTTCGTCGACCTAGCTTTGGAATATTTTCTAGCGCTAATTATGTACAAATGAATTCAGAAAAAAAGCTTTTTACCTCCTCCCCTTCTCCCCCTTCTCCTCCTTCTCGCGCACACACTGATTCGCTAGCTTCTCATCGATTTACCTTCCACAAACGCGGATTCAACGTCAGGAGGCCAAACTTGCTATTGAAGATATATACAAGTCAGTGGTTTTGTCGTTTGTGTAGCACACGGATTTCTAATATGAACCTCTTCTTTATCTCTGCCATTGGCGCCGTTGTTGCCGGAGGAGATCATTTCGTTTTTTCTTTGAACGTTCCTTTTTTTTTGTATGTCAGGGTCGACGGAATTTAAACTCGACGAGGAGGAAGACGCGATAATGATATTGCGGATACCAGAGAGACGGTTGGCGGTACACAGCGTTGAGGATGCGTTGAGGGTGCTGCTAATAGCCTGTAGAGACGTGCTTTCAGAAATAAATCCTTGCGAATAGGCAACAACCGTGTGCTAATGTTTTTTTAATTACGGATGACCAGGTTGGAAGAAAGAAAGTATGGGTTGCAGAAGAAGATTGAGAGAGTGGTTAGGGTATGTGTGGGTGTTTTATAAGTGTAAAGGAAGGACGGGCCGGGGATGTATAGAACGAGTTAATGAAGAAAAGAGAAAGAAGGAAATGAAGAAAGGACGCGTGAAGAAAAAAGAAGAGGCAATCGAAATAATATAGTAAAATATAGGTAGACACCAGGGGTGAGGGCAGTTAGATCAGGAAGACGTTATTTGCACCTAGAGCGGATTCACACTCGCAAAATGCGTCCTCTTCTTTCTTTCTTTTTTTTTTTAGTAAACCTACATATGCGATTGTTTTTCTAATTTGAGTGGAGATACTGTGTTTGTATTTACCATGTGCCAATCAATAGAAACGTCTGTGTGATAGCACTAGCTTACAAAGCACAGGCAAATATATGCAGGAAATCCCACTAGCAAGGCTGCTACTCTTCTATTTTCTTTCTTTTTTTTACGCGCGATCAAGGCGATGTAAAGGAAAAAAAAAGTACCGCATGCTAACACTGCATCAACTATATACTCTCTTTATTATTCTCATACGTGCGTCCCTTTTTCTCCCATTTTTCACAGTATGATCCCTTCCTTACGGTCGTTAGTATTTGAATAGCGGCTAACGGACTAAGACGCTGTAAATCGAAAAGAAAGCATATAAAATTAAAGGGGGATGTTGAAACGATGGGGGAACTCTGGCTCTTCTCTCTCTCTCTCTCTCTCTCTCTCTCTCCACATTTTGCTCTAGCGATCATACTCTGTTTCTCCCACAAGTATAGGGTGGAAAACACAATTAAACTCAACATAAGCCAGAGATGATTCACCCTCTTTCTGTTTCGCTCCAGTTCTTCCGTCCGTGTACAGATAAGAGGATGATGAAAGCAGATCAGACGGGGAGAACGGTGTAGAACGATCATTCATCTTTTCCGGAATTCATCGGTCTTTCCCCCCCTTTACTTATCCCTCTTTTTTTCCCATTTATGCAACACCCCGTCGACTTATTAAATTTTCATGTACAATTGACACGGGTTCTTGGAGCACGTCTAATCATGCAGGAGCCGCAGAAAGAACCCAAGATCGATATACACTTTTTTTATAAAATAAATTCCAGTACTATAGCATAATGTCCAATCACGCCCCCTTCCCCCATCTAGAGTGGAAATAGCTAGCTGGTTGGTTGGCTGCTATGGAATTGCGCATATAGCCTACAGTCGTTCCAATAGCATTAACCAGATATACGGCTGTCCGTTTTAGGAAAATATCGATCATTATACACTTTATTTTCCAAAATAAATTTCGTATACAAGATATACGAAATTTGAGATCATAGTAGTCTTGCGACTGCTTCTCGGGGCTTGCAGAGGCTCCAGCGTCATCGATACATTTGCTTTTATTTAGCATGCTCTACGGTCGATCAGAGCAAGTTTTTTTTGTGGACAGGCATCACCACGATGTTAAGCGACGCCATGGCGAGTATTCCCAACGGAATCATTGCTTATGGGATTAGCCACATGGCAGGACTGGCTGCTTGGTGATGCCAAGCTGGGTATAGAGTGTTCTTTGGACCATGAAGCGCCACGCCCGTAATTTCATGCACTCATGCTAGTAACTAAAAATAAAGAAACAGGTACACACGCTGTTGCACAGGTCGCTCACGATTCTCACTGGTACCCGTGCCTTTTCTGTTTGTACCGGATATCACGTATTCGTGCTGGTTACGGCTGACAGCGGAAGAGCATCAGATTATCAACGAACAAGATACGAGAGATAATGCGGGCGGGTGTCGAGTCGTATAAGATCCAGTTGAGGCATACCAAGGAAGCCCTTGGGGAAAAAATTGTTTTTACTGCTATGCACTTATTACATACATGGTGATGTCCCAGAACCGGTGCATGGTCACTTTCATTCATCCCACGATGTGTAGAAACAAGTTCCTGTTGACGCATACTTGGAACAACAAAGCCCTCCTCATTGGAAGTGGTCAAGGTGGCGTTTGGCTACAGTTGCGAGCTTGGCCTAAGCCATGTAGGCACATTTAGTTGCCTGTCATGCATTATCAGCACTTGAGTGCTACTGCTTGTTCCCGAAGGCCCTGTCCAAGCTCACTGGAATTTTTTTTAACCTGCATTCCCAACGATGTCGCGGCTATACGGAGAGAACCGTCTACATGGCCAAGTTTGTCTCGATGGTCTCTCTGGGAAATTTCGTTGGATGGTTCATGATGGAGGAGAGTGAATCTTCATTGTTTCTTGGGGCCGTGGTTGTCTATGTCTTATTTCAAGGATGTCATAGCCCTAATGTTCATGACACTGCGCTTCTACAGACAGTACTGAGCAGGATTATTGGCTTACCCATCTCTTCCACAGCACGCCTCGACTTTCTTCCCATTCCAACGTTATGAAGCCCGCTAACTGGTAATGATTGGCGGACAATGCTCGATGACTACCGCTTATAACACCACTACCACCCTGATCCGAAATCATGTCAAAAAAGAGAGTTGTTTTTATGCAATAAAGGGAATCCCGTCTCAATGACTCGATTTTGAGCCATTGGTTTTCATATCTAGCGATTCTCTACACAAAAACAGAAAAGATCCTCAGCATTTTTATCTGAATGTAATCACGTGGACCAGAATGAACTGCTGCAGGATGGACCAATTGCTCAAGCAGGACGAGCCCTGTTGTTCCGAGATCGATGTCGATCCTTAATTGAACCCAGAAGAGCCTGATTTGACAGATAGAGAATATGGATGCTTGTTCTATTGATTGTAGAATAATACACATATATTATTCATTCTCATCATACTATGGTAACAATACAAGAAAGAAAAAGAAAGAATTGCTGTGCATAGAAATTTAAAAGTTAGAAAGAAAAACGCTATATAAAATTGTTTAGGTGGATATAAAAGGAGAATATATGTGGGTCTAATGATCCGCATTCAAAGATTGTTGGCGCACCAGAGTTGCATATTGGCCATTGAGCTCGAGCAATTCCCAACGGGTATCGCTCTCGACAATCTTCCCACCCACAACCACGCAAATGCAGTCTGCATTCTGAATGCTTGAAAGACGATGGGCAATCGTGATAGTCGTACGGCCACCGACGCTGACGATATTATCAATCGCTTCCTGGACGAACTTCTCCGACTCGGAGTCCAATGCAGAGGTCGCCTCATCAAGGAGCAGGGCGCGGGGATTTCGGTTAAGAGCGCGAGCACTGGCAATACCCTGCTTTTGACCACCAGACAATTGTGAGCCTTTATTACTGACCCGGGTTTCATAGTCGTTCGGAAGTCCCGAGACGAACTCATGAATATTTGCGGCCTTACACGCCTCGATAACCTGCTCCGTCGTAACCGATGCCCGGTTGTCTTCGAGCGCGCCGAAGCGAATGTTATCACCGATGGACAAATCGAATAGAACAGGTTCCTGACATACGAGCGCCATATGGCTGCGCAGGTTTCCGACCGTAAAACTCTTTGTGTCGTAGTGGTCCAGTCGCACAGTGCCATCGATCGGATCGTACCATCGCTGCAGCGTTCCGATCGTCGTAGATTTGCCGCAGCCAGAAGGGCCGACCAGGGCAATTGTCTGACCGGCCTTTCCCTCCAAGTTAAACTCTCCATCAAAGAACGGGATGTTAGGACGTGCAGGATAGCGAAACACAATATCTTTGAAGGAAAGATCGCCACGGATGATGGACGACTCGGGCTCAATGCCTTCCAAGTCGGGATCAGTGGCAGACCTGCGATGGATCACCTCAAATGCGGCAATGGCGGAGTTCTTGGCCTTGGCATAGGCTGCAGTAAAGGCCGAGGCGCGGCCAATTCCCTGCGCGGTCATTATGACTGCCATCGTGGCAATGAACATCTGTTCAAAGTTGAGCTTGTTGTCGTCGATGAGGCGAGCACCGGCATAAAACGCTACGGCATTGGTGTACATATTGCTGGCCTGCTGGAGAGCATATCCGATAGAAGAGAGGTAGGCCTTTTCCTTCGCAAGAGTATGGGGACGTTCCAAAGCGCGGTCAAAGTGAAGCTCAAAGTGATTCTGCTTATTCAAGGAAGCAACAGTGCGGATTTCTTTGATGGCCTCGCCAGCAACTTCGCCACTTTGCTCGTGAGCCTTCGCAGTCTTGTCCTCAAATCCGAGTTGGATCTTCGATTCATAAAGCGTAGCAGCTGCGATAAAGGGAGCCATGCACAAAACGATCAGGGTTAATATCCAGCTTTGAACAAAAGCAATAACCAAACCTAGCATTTGCATAACAGATTAGCAAATGTGGTAGCAATATACACACCAGACACGACGATATCCTCTTTCTCCACTTACCGGTAATAGCCGTAGAGCATAATTGAGCAACATCTCCCCAGACTTTGGTCACCATTTTGTTCACATTCTTTGCGTCAATGGCGAGCTTGGAGGTCAAGGCGCCCAAGCTGTTCTCTTCATCATCAAAAAAACCCACTTCTTGACGCATATACGCACGGAAAATCATGCCGCGAAGACGTTCGGTGTAGAACTCGCCGGCGGCCTCAAAGGAGATAATCTGGATACCGAAACCAAGGGAGGAGGCAATACCGAATATAACAAAGACGAACGCATACAGGTTTGTTCCTTCGAGAGGAACCGGGCGCGGATGCGTCTGGACTGAGAATCAAGACGGCGATAATCTTTGCAAAAATGAGAGCAAAGCAGGGGAAAATAGCGCCAGCAATTGCGGCACTACCAACTCCCGAGGCCAGATACTTCCATTCGGGCCGCATTTGCTGCACGATTTCACCCATAGGCGCCTTTTGCTTCATTCGGTGCTTGCGGTTCTCCTTTTCTTTCTTCAGCTTGAGTTCGAAGGCATCAATGGACGAGATGGTGCTCATACGAACAAGGTGATCAGACTTTGAGTCGCGCTCCAGCTCGGTGAGTTTTTCAATCTTCTTTTGCTGCAATAAAAGTTCTTCGGTTTCCTTGCGGAGGATCTCTTCTTCATCAAACACCTCGTCTTTGTCTGCACCGGACTTCTTGGTCGCAATTTTCTGTTTGTGGACAAGTTCGCTGTATATCCCGTTTCGGCTCAACGGTTCATCGTGGGTACCCTGCTCGACGAGCTCGCCTTCGTGCATCACCACAATGTGATCGGCATTGCGAACAGTGGAGAGGCGGTGAGCGATGACGATAGTCGTACGGCTGGCCAAAGCCGCATCCAGCGCACGTTGCACAAGACGTTCCAAATGGGTATCTATTCGATGGGGTCAGAATGGATAAAGCGTTCGTAAATACCGTAAGGACGCAGCCTACCTCATCCAATAAAAGGATCGTTGGGTTCTTCAGGATGGCGCGGGCAATAGCAATTCGCTGCTTCTGGCCACCCGAAAGCATACCGCCATGTTCACCGACGAGGGTGTCATATCCCTCGGGCAGCTGCGAAATAAACGTGTGATAGTTGGCCTTCTTACAGGCCTCTATGATTTCCTCACGTGAGGCTTCATAGTCAATTCCCATGAGCCGGTTTTGGCGGACGGTCATGTTGAACAACACAGGCTCTTGGCTGACAACGCCGATGGGGGAGCGGAGCCCCTTGAGGTTAAGATGCTTGAGGTCGATACCATCCAAAAGCACCTCGCCGTCTTTAGGGTCATAGAAGCGCTGGATAAGGTTTACACTCGTAGACTTTCCAGACCCAGAAGGACCGACGAAAGCGACCGTCATACCAGGCTTGATTTTAATACTGAGGTTCTTGAGAATTGGAATACCTAGGACGGCCGTCCAATAGTGTTAAAGAGAGATAACGGAACTCTATCTCGCCGGTAATTTCTTTAGGCATATGTCCACCGGTGTTATCAACGTCGATTTCAGGAACACAGTCGATCGTGGCGTGGATTTTGTAAGGCGCACCGGCCGCAGTTGAAATTGCTGAAAGATTAGGAGGCAATTGCATCAAGGTCATTGCACCGATGATCATAGCGAAGAACACGACAAGAACAGTTGCGCCGTCCATAAGATGACTGCGCACGAGTTTGCCACCGTACCAGAATGACAGGGCAAAGGTGGAGAACAACACGAATAAAAAGGTACCGAAGCCAGCGCCGAGAAAGACGCCGCGACTGATGCCAGCCTTGCGGGCCTTGACAAGCTTCTCCTCGTAAAGTCTAGCAAATCTGTCTTGTAGTGAGAAAGAATAGACGGCACGGATGCCCGAAAAGACCTGCTTGGCCACAGCGCCGGCCTCCGCATAACCGTCCTGGACATCGAGAGTGAACTTGGTGATCGACCATCCGGGAACTGCGCCTGCACAGCCCAAGATAGGCATCGTGGCGAGAATGATGACTGCAAGGCGCCAGCCCTTAACGAAAGCGATGACAAAGCCTGAGATAAATGAACCGATGCTCGAAAGGAAATAACCAAACTTCTCCGAGATACCGTCCTGAATGAGCTGGGTATCAGCAGCAAGGCGGGTGGTGAGTGAGCCCTCGTCAGCCTTATCAAACCATCCGAGGTCCTGACAGAGAATGGCGTGCACGTAGGCCTGTCGAATGCGGCGGGCCTGGTTCTCAGCCGTCATGATCCAGAACGCTTGTGAGACGTACGCAGCAACCAAGGTAGCAGTACCAATGTAGACAAATATCAGGATCACATCGTGGGTCGCATCAGTCAAGTTGCCAACCCCCATAAAGGCCGCTCCAGCAGTGCCAAGGAATTCGCCAAAAATGACAACGATGGCCGGGTTCAGGGCACCCACGGCCAAGGACAAAACCGTTGCAATGAAAATCATAACCAGTTCCAGTTTGGTGGCGAACCTGAAGAGCTGGTGCAGTGGAACTGAAGGGCCCTTCTTTTTCTTCTTCTTTCCACCCTCTTTTTCATCGTCGGGTTTACTGGATTTGTCGGCTATGTAGTTGGAATCGACCTCATTTTTGCTGGTATTGATGGCGTCTTTGCTGGGATCAACAACTTCTTTGCTGGACTCTACAGGTCCCTTTGTGGTCTCATCATTGTACGTCTTAACAACACGCGTCGCTGGGTTGCGCATGGTCGTTGTAGTTGTAGTGACGATGGTCCGATCGGCAGCAGGCGTCGGCTGGGACGTCTCGACCGCGGCCCGCAAGTCTTGCACCGTGTTGGATGAGTTCGTAGAAGTGTCTGACCCAGTCATGGCGAACGTGAATGGCTAGAGAAACGAGGGGATAACAAAGGCAGACAGATCTCACACTATGATGAGAATCGTTCGTTTTATACGAAATCGGATTCATTTTGAAAAGCCCGGCGCAGCTGCCCGGCGAAATGAGCGAGCGAGACAGCGCGTGGCGGATAGAAGGGTACGGCTTTCTAGCAAGTATGTGTATGTCGCGGTCCTTACAATTACCCTGGGCAATCAGTCATCCATCTTTGAAGATATCACGTTTTTTCGGCGCCATGTCCGTCGGTAGAACAAGTAACACAGAGCTTATATTTGAATCACAGTGTAACTTTATGTGAAAATGCAAAATCAAGCAGTTCAAATCGGTAGAAATGCATTATCATCAGGCTAGGACTGATGCCCAAATAAAGGCCTCGCCGCTGTTAAGTTGCCAAGATAGATCTCAGGTTTTACATAACTGTCCCTTTTTTACAATCAACTATTGCTTTAGAGATGGATAGCATGATATCTGAACATGGAGCCGGTAGGCCGCATAATCCTTTCTATCACCATTGTTATTCTTGGAGAGGAAACCGATTTGGTACTTATCGATAATTCGCATATCTGCTACAGGCACATGAATATGATGCGAACTGGGTTTCTTTATGGTGCTTGGATAGAAAGAATACTATGAACAGTTGGTTCATGCACATATTAAGATACATATCTCTCACGTGTTGTTTTCTTCATACCCACGGGCCCTGAGGTTTATTTTCTCCTACTGTGGAACTCAACATGCCCGAATGGTAACTGAAGCATTCGCATTATTGCCCTTATTCCTGTTTTTGGAGAATATGATTCGATAAACTCAGAGGTCCACAATTTACAATTATTTTGTCAGGAGTTGCCGGAAGACGCGCCGGTGTTCATCTGCCAGTCAGAATCAATTTCGCACGATCAAGGGATACGAAGTAATGTTTCTATTTGGCCATTCAGCCCAGTGAAACTTTTTTTTGTTCGCGGAATATGAATATAAGTTAGCAGTGGAATAGTCCATGATTTTGCATTGCGCCTGGCCATCATGGTTGTTTGCTTGCTGTCAGCCGCTGCTGGCTACGTCGTTACTTTCCTCACATCAATAGAAGCATTGAAATCACTGCGTGCCTTAGAACGCATCATTAGCAACGATGAGGGCAGTATTTCTTTGTGTTTCAATGACGTGCTTTGTGAGTAGGAACATTGTCAGCTACCATGTTCACACCCTAGAAACAAAGGCTTTCCTCCATTGATGACGATAGACGGGAGTTCCAACCCAGAAAGGTTTTCATTAAGTAATGCTGTTCTGTATTAGGGATGATAGAGGACTTCAGTCATCAGTAGAATATGTTTGATATTGATCCAAGTCATAAGCTGCTCAACTTGCTGCTTGATGAAGGCGAAGGCTGCTGATATAACTTTTTGCTGGCGGCCTGTTGGCAGGGGAAGGGGATTTAAATAATAAACTCATAGGAATACTTGGCAGAACCCACAGGAAGTCACGAGTGAATTGCTAGCAAAAGCTGACTCTTGCGATCCCCCCTAAGAACTTTCCAGCAGGGTTACGATGCGATAAGCAAGATACTTGGGCCACTCTCCATTCGATGAACGGAGGGGAGGCAGCCTGTAGGTGAGCCAGGTGGGAAAAGAGCAATACAGCCTGCTGTGTGACAACAAATCGGCTCGACCTGCTGACATCATCCTTCATTGCATGTTCATTGGCGCACACGCAAACCGCTTGGCTTATTACACACATAAATTGAACCGCAAATACTATCTGCTGCTGCTGCCGTGATATCCATGATTGCATGGTGCAAACTTGATTGAAACACGTAGGAAACATGCCACCTCGTCCTTGGAAAATGATGCGATTACTTGCCCACTCGAAAAAAACTATAAATGCACGCCTTCCGCTTCTCGATGCAATTTTTGTTTTCACTCCTTAACATCTTAATACTGGATAGCAACGTATGGGCATAGAAGTGTTGTTGGCCATGCGACAATCGGGAGTATTGATTGTCATGTTGAGTCGATTGCGATGCATAGTCAATATTTGAAAACCTGGTCTGGTGGATGACAGAAAGCTATAACGCAAAAGCATTCGCCGGGATAATGCTAGCATAAAACGTGACCATACGTTCTGTTCAACGATGAATAAAAGGTTATTATGCGCTCTGCCATCATCCTCGCGGGCACCGGCGGAATGGGTCGGAAATCTAATCCTGATTTAAGAGCATAAATCGTATCACCAGGCAAAAGGACATTGTCCCATCCCATGGCACTTTGACTTACCGACCCCGCTCACCAGGCATATCCGGGTGTGCACATGACAAATAGACACGGCGAAAGATTGATGGTGCGCCAAAAGCAGCGGTAGTAGCAAGGACAGGCAACGCCAGAAGCAAGGGGAGAGGCACAGGCAACGCAAGACGCAAAAATACAGAGGGAAAAGCCCTGCCCAAAGGCAGCCAAGTCGCAGCCCCACCGGATGATGCTATTTTGTGATGGCTTTTCTTCCATGACTAATCAAGTACGCGTACAATTGGACAATCTATAAGGCACAGAAGGTGTTAGATTTGAATCGATATAAAGATCAGCATCTTTCGCCGTTCATGCGGCATTTCTTTTGTCATTGCGCGTAAAGATTTCTGGGCAAACGCGACCTATATTTTTGTGATCTTGGGATTTCAGAGCTGCTAGGACACGACTTCAATTTTGGAAAACAGTGTAATACCAGTAAGAAAGTATTGTGGGGGAGGAGTCCTTGGGAAAAGGGTGTGTGTATATGGGATAAACTCAGAATTGAGTGGGGGTGCTGCTAAAGCTACTATGACTCGATCGCTGCTTAATGGTCCGTGAGATATAATGTCGCACTAGATTCAACTGATCGCCCCTCAGGTCATCCAGGAACTTATATATATCATCTCCAAGCACACTATGGAATTCAACGATCGCTTCCACACATGACTTGCGGACGTGGATCATGGAATGGCCCATGCCCTACCTGGGTAGTGAGTAAACCTCCTACCAAAAATACATCTCTCAACCATGAGCTTTAACTTACTCTGATAAAGACAATAGCACCGCCCTGCGTAAGCCACTCATCGACAAAGAATGCATCGCCGACCTCCTTGACGCATTTACCCAAATAAGTAAATGCAGATCCCACAGGATGATATCGCGAGGTGTTTCGTTGATCTTCTGTTGGCGGTGCTAGGACAAGCCGATGAACAAGATAGGCAATCATCACGTCAAACGCATTTTGAGGATCCAGAATGCTGAACAACATGTCCAGCGTATCTTCGGCACTCGTCGAAATCTAAATACATACATGTACTGTCAAATCCTGAGCCGAGCAACAGACACAAGGAAAAAAAAGAGTATATAGTACCGATGCATCCTCTAGCGCGCGCACCTCCAGCAAATGCTCGACCAGATGGGCTTCTATGCTCATACCGTGATCGTCCACTTTGCGCTCATAGTACTTAAAAAGACCCACTTGAGTCACCAGCAATTGCCGAACCAGTTCGAGTGCGGCAAGCGTGATGGCAGCTGGCTTGTCAGTGACCAAATACAAGTACATGGCCTGGATCAGCTCCACAAAGTTTCCACCGTTATTCTCCGAACCTGCCCATAACTCGCTATAGGCCTCATTCGAGCCGCCTTGATCCCAAGGCTGGATGATGGACGCTTCGCGTGCCAGACGCACAAGCTTTCGAAAAGTGGCATTGTCAGCTGGCCCGCTTACGAGCTTGTCCACCAATGCGTACAGCATCATCGTCTTGTCCTTCCCAACTCGCGCCGTCGTGGTCTCGGTGCGGGTATTGTGCGTAAAAACCGGAAGCGCATCAATGACCTCGCGAGGAGAGAAGTATGGCACGTGCGAAATAGGCCCGAATGTCCGCTTGGGTTGTTGCTGTTGCACTTGTTTGGTTTCCGTGCTAATGGTAGGACGAACGGGTGCTTGTCTCATTGAAGAAGGCGGTTGCGGCGGCGACGTCACTCCCGACACGAGCCCAGCATCAGCTCTTCTAAAACGAGGGCCGCTACTTAAGGGTTCCAACATCGGACCTGCATAACTCATCGCCGCAGGCGATGGACTCGGTCCTCGATGGTGATAGTGCAATGATTCTGGCTCCTCGAGCAATTGTCGGTCTAGCGGCCCATTCACATCCAGTGATATGTCTGTAGCCAAAACGGAGCTATTTTCTGCTCGAATTGAATGAGTAGATGAATCATGTTTATACTGCAAAATTATCTGCGTTAGGTCAGAGGCTGGTATGATAACTCCCACATCCGCCTGACTTACGGGTTCTGCAATGGGCAAAGTGATATCATCAGCCGTTTGAGCGTCATCGCGATCAGGAGAATTTACAGTCAAATAATGAGATACAGCTGCCGACGCTGCTGCCGTAGCGACTGGGCGTGAGGTAACATAGGGATCGAAAGCAGCATGCTCATGGATGGTAGGTGGCAGCGGTGAGCCCTGCAAGGTCGGTTCAATGCTTTCTTCAGTAGGTGGGAGGGACGAATAGTCCAATGAAGAATGCTCCTGGTCTGTTGCTAGAGTCGATTCATTAATGGCTGCATTTGGTAGAGGTCGAGTAGAATAAACGGGACTCCTGGATGGCGAAGTCTCCGCTGGTGCTTCAGTCGTGAATGGATGTTCCGGAGATTGTGGTGTGATTGGGAGATAATGCTGTCGAGTGTTATCAATAAGGTTAGGTGAGTCAAAGTTGTTTTTATCATCTGACCCGTGGCGAATAAGATCTTCGTTTTCTGTTAAGCCCGGTATCACCTCTTTACAAGGCGAACTGTCTTCGAAAGATCCTTGCATGGTTTCATCGTTGCCATCATAATCGTTGGTTGAGTTTTGCTGGTCGCTGTCGGGTGCCTGATATACATAATCGGTAACCGGACGGATGTGGATGCCCAAAATTCGGCTGATTTTGTTGACTGTTCCGCTGTCATAAGTAGCTGCCACGATCTCAAATAGCTTCTGGTTGACTAGGCGGAGGTGGCATATAAATGAAACGAGTGGGCGATGGACGATTGAACCTGGTGACGAGGTAGGAACGAGGGGTAGGAACTTTTCAATACATTCTCTAACATGAACATCCGACTCAAACCATACAGATGCTGTGTTTTCCTGTCCTTCTTCACCGATCCACTCTCTAGCAGATGAATCGAGCTCGTCACTTCCGTTGTCTGCCTCAAGACCCAATATTGGTGCAACCAGCTCATCCATCCATTCTAGGAATCCAGCCATAAGCTTTCGTCGGGTAGCCGGATTGCGCATTGGGTCCTTTTTGCCAGGAGTCATGGTTTTCCGTGTTGACGGCAAGCTCCCACTCCCGCCAGGTCCTCCGAACCCGCCAGATTCAACCATTCCCATAACTAATCGTTCAGGAAGTTCAGGATCATATCGCTTCAAAAATATCTTGGCCCTCTTCAGAGCTTGTTTCGCAAATTCAACCTTGGTGATATCATCATCGGTCTTAAGAGCGGCAGGGTCAGGGGTAGCGTCAAGAATCAACCGCGGGAGGTATTCATCAAAGGGCACGAGTTTTAACAGGAGTCCTGCCACACCTTCCCAGCTGGAAAGCATTTCGTAAAGACGTATATTGTTTTCCTCCAGGAACATTCCCCATACAATCTCCTTGATCTTGTCGCCATCCATAGCACCCGATGTGCTATCGATGTGTATTGCTTTTAAATCCGGAATAGGGCTGTATGGATGACTCATTAATTTACGGGCAAGCATGTGTAGTCCGTCACTCCGCATGGTTAAGTCATCGTGGGTGAGCATTGTCAGAAGACTTAGTTTACGCTTCGACGACGAACCAATAGTAGATTTTTTGCGGGTCAATCCGGGAACGCGTGTCTTTCTGGTAGCTGGTATAGACGGAGGAGGGGGAGGAGGGGGAGACCTGGGTGCCATATATGATGAATGAAGATTAGACGGCCCAGGAGGCGGGGAGCCGTAGGTAGATCGCAGCAGATGCGGTGATGTACTTCGAATAGAGGGTGAAGTCGCTCGTGGGGTGATGTTACGAGTGATAGTTTTGGGTATTTCGTGTGGGTAATGGTGCTGATCGTTCGAGCCAGAAGATCCGTTTGACGCACTGGAAGATGACGGAGATATCGCTTCGTGGATGTCCGAGACATTGCGGTGAGATCCAAGTGAACTGGAGGTATGTAAGGAGCTACTCGAATTAGTTGGGCTGTGTATGTTTCTGCTTTTTGGCGGAACAGACATCTTTGACTTTTCTAATGCCTTCCGAACTGCAGGCGGTAAAGTCCTCAATAGGCTAAAATAAGAAACTGCGTTAGTCCTTCCGGTCGGCAATGTCGGCGTCATTGCGCTCTGACCTATCGCCACGATCTCTCCAGTACTCCATGAAAATCCAAAAGGCTTCTCGACAGCTTTCTCGTACAGATGGTGTTGCGTCGTTTACGCCTTTGCTGAGTATCTTGACAATGAGATCCGTGGCACCGGATCTGTCGAGTTGAGCCCGTACATGATCACGAGGAGCATGGGTCTGTAAGATGATCTTAATATAAGCGACGGTATATTCACGGGCTTGGCTGTTCTTTTCATTCATCATATATGAAAGCATGACGACGATCTTATGATGGAAGTTTGCATATCGTAGAAATGTCGATGTCGTCTTTAACGTTTGAGTTGCGATTACTTTCTTGCTGGTAGTGGCGCATTTCAACAAACTGTTAGTGAGTCGCTCGTAAACATAAGCGTCAATTGATCGGCCGAGATAATATCCAATTTCTGAAACCAGCAGAAGCGCATTCAATGCAAGAGATGTTCGAAGACTCTCCATCTTTTTTTTTTTTTGAAAAAAAAGAGCTCGTTTAGTGACCATCGCATATTCCCTCGACGCAAACACACAGCGAGTGCCATATTAGATACCCTACAGCTTTTATAATGCCATCTACCATCTGCCGGAAATGGAGCATCAGCGCATCGTGAAACTTCTCGTAAGCGTCTCCTCGCAGGATTCCTCGAAGACGCGTAACAGCTTTGTCTCTTGCTTCCCAATTCTGCTCACTCTCCTTGTCTCGGAATATATTGCTAAACGCCGAGAACTCGGACTCTAATTCCTTGACACTGTGAAGCTAAATGATTGTCAGATGATTCAGCTTTCTCGTTTCAGGGCAGCCTTTGGGAGCGCCCCGGTTCCATTCAGAAAGTCTTGTAAAACATGAAAGATGTCGAGAGCTATTGCTGAAAAGGCATTCCCAAACCACCACCCTGGTACCATTGTCTATTAGTGAGAATACCTGAACAGGATTTATATCGAAATCTCCCTTGTCTTTCGATGTCATTGACGTGAGGAAAGAATATCTTCTGCAAAAGCCATGGACAAGGAACGACCGCTTTGGGGATGTGACTATTTCGGCTCCGCTTTTCTTTTCTAGAGTGGCATCCCCCTACAGCGCCCAGACATCTTCCCCTTTGGGACATGATTTCTCTTTATATGAATCCATAGCAACTGCTTCTAACGCATGATCTTTATTTCATAGAATTGTATTGTCCGCAGGTATACTTTATTTCGCCGTCTTGACCGCTGGTTTAAAAGCGCTCTGGCCGTCCAGCTTTTGCTAGAAGACGATAGTCGTCAGAACAATGCACTGGGCCTTTGAATGCTCTAAGATGCGATTATGCTGACATCCCTGAAATCGGCATCATATATCCGCAGAATATACTATTTCTCTCTTGCCTGAAAGGCCCGCAAAAAAGATCCGGGTCCCATAACTACTAACTCAATTGAAGCCAATCAAAGTATTGGCTGCTTTATCGAGCTGGAAATGACACTCATATCCTGCATGAAACATCATAAATAGATTGAGGTCTTACGAAAATCACCTTTTTTTGGACGTACACTATTTTCGGGATGGATCATACCTAAGATCCTGACAGGACAAAAATATTTCGCTATTGCAGGTCAACGCGTGTATCCATACGTGGTTTGCATATTCGAAGCTTGAATGCGCTCCTCCCAAACACTGCCTCGTTTGTCCCACACCTAATTTGTAGCTCAGCGGTTATCTGATAGATATTTGCCTGATCATGCTCAAGAAATAATATTGGTTGATTATCAAAAATAAGCACAGTCCCAAGGTGCATCCTATCGGATTCACATGACTTTTTAATTACAAGAGGCTGTTATAGGACCGTGATCTTTCCGCGCGACATGGAAAATAAATGTTATCTTGGTTCGCAATTCTCTTCCTTATTCATGCACTCCATGCCTTTTTGATCCAACCCCTCGTTCGGGTACACTTTACCCTTTGACTTGCCCCCCCTCTCTGGCTGCAGCATCTATGTTTGTTATTTCTTGTATCTACCACTCCGAATCGCTTAATTCAAGTTAATGCGTATGGAGTGTAGTGCAGTCGACAGCGAGTGCAGTATTCTAAATCTGGGTGGAAAATAATCGCAGAGGAAGCTTTCTTTAGCATTGATTGTGGTAAATAGTATAGCTTTCTTCTATTGCAAACATTCATTGATAAACAGCTTGTGTGATAAACATTCGTTTAGATCAATATTCACATAATCTGCCAATTGGTTCTGGACAAAGTGACGCGTTCAATATTCCATAAAGCTGACATACGGTCGATGAATCCGGAGCCACTAAAGGAAAGTGGAAAGTAATGCCTTGATTAGGTTGAAAGCAACGATAAGAATCCGTATAGAAAAACTTTTATGTGCACAATTAACGCTTATAGCTCAATAAACTTGTAATTTATAAAGAATCGCTGTATCTTGGAGGAAAAACCTAGTCTGAAAAAGAACAATGACATAGAATCGATTCGTTCCCATTCGCTGATTGTAATACATCGCGCGCAACAGATGTCTTTTCTGAAAACGCACCATGTACTAGCAGCCGATCTCCTGAAATTGGGGACTTCTTGTGGAGGACCCCAAAATGATACTGATTGAGAAGCGGGCTTGTGAAACAATAGGCTACTTCTAAGGCTGGGAATTAATTGGTGCAATATTTACCAATACCGAAGAACAGCGACCCAATTTGGACAGTGCCTGACAGCAGCTACATGGCAATGATATTTGACACTTGCAACTGCTGACGATATTCTTTGTCATGCCACCGTAAAGTTTAGGAAATAAAAGGAAGGCGCATTATGCTGCATGCAGGACATGTACATCGAAAAGAATTTCGTATGTTCTAGTTCCTCCGTCCGCACTGCACCTCAAACCCCATAGGTCCATTTTTATAAGATATGCACTCCCAAGCGCGGCATATAGCGGTGCTTACCCCCGCGCGAGCCTTGCTTAAATGCTCAGATAGCGGTGGACCGGTATATGGGTTGTACATGTATCCTCGTCAAAATGAATGCTGCGATGGAAAAATTCTCACGTCCAACATGCTTGTGTGTGTATGCGTGTGTGTCTTTGCAGCATGCAGAGGAGCGCGCGGTTGTAAAAATTGTTTATTTCTATATTTTTTACCTTCCATTCTTGTCATACCCAATCTCCCCAGCACAATAGGCTGCTCTAAGGAAGCCTCGTTTAGCAACCATACTTCAAACATGAATAACAATTTGTTACTATGATCATGGTACAATATCCTACTGCACTCGATCGTACCGGGTGAGTGCAACATTCAATTGCTGTTAGGCAGAAGAGACACATAGGCCTGTTCATTTAAGCTGGTGTAACCATTCGCGAAAGCAGCAGGCCCCATGTGGTACATTGCTTTTTTGCCGTGATTCCTTATGTTGGCCAACAGCCGTTTTTCACTATCTCCCTTCCACTCTTTACCTGATCAGTCCTCTCCTTTGCTTGCATTCTTGGCAATCGTCCAAGCCCGGAACCCTTTCATTTCCTTGACCATCTTGATGCATCGACCTTGTTCGATCGGGACCCTGCATCTCCTGAAATAATACTTTTCGTTCTGTTCGTCTTTATATTATTACAAACCTCCTTAATTCCTCTTTTTTGTAATTTCCGCTACTCACCCGAAGTCATCGCTGATTCCATTCCACCATTACTGATCTTCCCAAGTGCAACATGATCTCGCGGTGCGTATGCTTGTCGCTTTTGCTCTTGGCGGTCCAGCGGTCCAGCAAAGCAGTGGCATCTTATGTTGCACACCCAATTATCGATCTCGGCCAGTTGGAGCAAATAGGGATTGCCGGCACCTATAACGGTATATCGCTTTATACGGATACCCAGCAGCTTTCCGCCTTACCTCCATCAACTGCGTCTGTCGTTACTTTTTCGAATCAAACATTTCATCGTCTGGCGTCGACTTCCACCAGCGGCTCGATCTATGCAACCTGCACTATGCCAAAACCCAATGGCGGGTATGATCTCTACATTGGAGGCGACTTTGTTCAATTCGGTTCAGTGAACTCGTCCAACGTGGCTGTCATAGATCTGACCACTGGCACTGTATCGGCGCTCGCCAGCGGTCTGGATGACGCGGTTTACGCACTTTACTGCGATACCTCCTCTCAAAGCGTGTATGCTGGAGGTCGATTTATTGCACCTGTCGCAAATGCTCCGCAATATGCCGAGTCTCTTGCTTATTTTGGTGGTGGTTCAGCTGTATGGGTGAATGAGGCATGGCATGGTCTACCATGGAAGGGATTGAATGGGCCAGTTTCAGCCATAACGAAGAACGACAAGACGGGTTCGATCTTTTTTGGCGGTCGATTTGACACGACAGCTGACGGACAGACGCACCATGCGCCAGCTAGTCAACCTGTGAAGCTCAACGTAAGTGCTAACTTTCTTTTTTGTGTGCGCTTCTCAACCCTCCCCCTCAGCCCCAATTTAATTTGGCTTGTCCATATCCACTCTCTTTCTGTCGTCCCCTATTGCATGCTCCTTCCGCATGGAGTTATTGATTGCAGTAATATGCCTTTTTTAGCCTGTCGCTGTTGCGGGTTCTAGTACCGCTGACAATTCCCAGAAGGCGATTTGCCCTGATACACTCGATGAAGACCCCTGGATCCTGCCTGACGAAACTCGAGGACAATGGACAGCTACGTTCGCTTACTCTGTTACACCCTCGCTTTTTCGATTGGCAAATACCCATCTAGACGGCCGCGGCACGCAAAATTTCTCGTAAGCTGTCAAATTTAATTTTGCATGTATTTCATACTCAGAACGTCATAGCATTCTCTCCTTGCCCTCCCAAGATCATTTTAACCTGTCCTATATCGATCCTGTGACTAAGAAACGTACCACTTGCTCTACAAACTGCTCATTGTCAAGCGACCCGTCTATCAAATACCAAGATTTCTTAGTGATTGGCTCATCACTTCTTTCCGCGGGTATCACCATTGATGTGCAGTCATGGTACGGACAAGGTGGTGGATTAAATGCTGTGGAAGTGTTCCAATCAGGTATGGACAAGGCATATCCTCTAGGAGTCTTATGATCGGCGCTGGACTAAATTACCCATACAGAAATTTTTGTCTACGCGGTTAATAGCTTGAACGGAGCAGCATGTGCGACGTCCATGGCATACACCCAGCGATCCCAAGTGACCACTATCGGGACCTGGACTTCTGGTCAAATGACAGATTCCTATATATACACACTCTCTACCACCATAAGGTCAGACCAGATCAGATCGTCTACTGCAGCGGCGCGTTTCATTCCTTACCTTGTCGAAGCTGGCTCCTACGACGTGTACCTATATGCGCCACCCTGTACGGAAGGGACATGTGATAGTCGCACTCAGGTCGAAGTTTCGACTTATACTACAGCTACACAACATACCACGAAAACTGTGGATCTGAATAACAGGACCAATAACACCTTTCTGGTGTACTCCGGAATGCTTCCAGCAACTACTGCATCTTTCCAGCCCTATGTCTCCGTAAAAGTAGCAGCTTCTGCTAAAGGCCCGACAAATGGAGCGGTCACAATCGCACTTCAGGCAGTTCAATTCATCAAGCTTGCCTCTAATACTGCGCTAATGAGCATCGTTGAGTTTACACCTAAAGATGATGCAGCCCAACAAAATAGTGTGGTGGCGGGTGAATATGCCGCTCTTGCTGGTAAGCATCGAGAAGATACGCCATTTTCTCTAGTATCAGATGGATGACTTATGATTATATGAAGATAATATTCCCTATAGATCCACAGTAAACGCATTACTATCGTACGACGCGAGCGTCTATATCGGCGGAAGTTTTGTCGCTGCAGGTGCTAATGCATCATTCCAAAATATCGTTCGCTATGACTCCTCCAGTCGGAAAATGGTCCCTCTCAATTCAGCTGGATTGAACGGTCAGGTATCTTCCATCGTGCAGATGGGGGCTGACCTTTACGTTGGTGGCACATTCACTGCACCAGCAGCAGGAGATACCCTTGTTCTGAATAACGTGGCTAGATACAACATGGGCAGAGATAGCTGGAGCGCTTTGGCTGGAGGAGTCAATGGCCCTGTGGAGGCTGTGTCTTTGTCCGGTGATCGGACATGCGTTATTGTATCGGGCAGCCACACTGGTAGCTACCGAGACCCGAACATCAAAGCGGCTAACGGGACATCGGGTAATGCATGGTGGAACATGACATCCAACTCATGGACATTCGACACCCAGTATATTTCCGGGGCTATCTATAATGTTTTCCAGACCACCAACAATTCAGCAGATATCACCGTGTATACCGGCAATCTCAAAGCAGCTCAAACGTATCAATCTAGAGGCATGTCATCCATGAGCGATAACAGCGACTCTATTGCACCTTTCCCTGTTTACTTGGATGCCAGTCAAACCCATAAGATCACTGCCGGTACATTTTGGAGCTACAACAGCGAGAGTAACGCGACAGCTACTATCCTCGCCGGTCAGTTCGCATTAGAAAGCGGTATCGAGAACGTGGCTGTGTCTGTAAATGGATCGTGGAACGGTATTGGTGCCCGGTGGACCGGTGATGTGAAGACTATGACTGTCGAAGGCGGTTATCTCTACATGGGCGGTTCATTCAATGCGTCATCCGGAAATGATGCTAGCAGTATCATCATCTATGATCTCGTCAACAAGACCTTCGTACCGGTTCCGCAATTGCATAGTAAGTAGAGAATCTAACATGCGAGATACCAGGATTATACTAATGATTGTATGCAGCGTCCGACAAATCACCTGCTCAGGTGAACTTGATACGTCGACATCCTCAAGATAATGTCATGGTCGTCGCTGGTAAATTCTCGACTGCGGGATCACTGTCATGCAGAAATGTTTGTATTCTGGATATCACGACCCATCAATGGAACAACCTCGGTGATAGTGGTCTCAGCGGTGAAGTGCTAGATTTTGCTTTGACAGATGCAAGTTACTCTTGAAACGCATAGTGAAGTATGTATAAACTAATCTAGTTCCTCAATAGTCCAAACTAGTTGTTGCTGGCAATTTGGGAATGTTCGGTACTATCTCGCCTCTTGTGCAATATGACTACAGCTCAAGTCGCTGGAGTCCTATCGTCCCTTCCGATTCGACAGACTCTTTACCAGGCAACACTACTGCGGTGTCTTATGACGGCCTGACTCAAAAAATATTCATTGCTGGACAGACAGCTACGGGAGCCTACATTCGAGTGTGGGACGGGCAAATTTTCTCTTCTCCAGGTAATATTAATATAAAAAACCAAGGATATCACATCAATCATATGCCCTGTATTATTTAGACAAAGATTTGGGACCCGGAAGCATTATCCGTCAAATCAGTGTCCTTCCGCTGAAAGAGAGTGGGAAAGCAGATCTTTTCGGCAACGACAAGGGTGTCTTGGTCGCTTCGGGTCTCTTGAATCTTGGAGCTTATGGTAACCTTAGCAGCGCCATTTACAATGGTTCGCAGTGGATTCCTTATTTGACCGTCGCCTCTGAGGATGGTTCTGTGGATTCCTTGAGCAGAATGTTCTTCAAGTCATACGATATCAATTTATACGGGACAGGTATATATATGTCGACCGCATATATGGTCCTTATTTGTTTGAATTTTAACATTATGTCATATAGCTTATCTTCCTATGCCTATTGTCGTACTCGTTTCTATTGCGGGTGCACTTGGTATTGTGTTTGCCATTGTACTATGTACATTGTGTTTGCTTTTCATCAAGCGAAAACGCGAATCCAAGGTTAACCCTACAAACAGTCCCAACAGTTACTACGGGAAGAACCCTCGTAGACCAGAATCTTTGCTTGCTCTAATTAATGCATCGAACGCATCCGATACCGCATTCAACCCTAAAAAGGGTCTCTCTGAAGATAGCCCTGTTTCTGATGACCAAAGTTTCCATGCGATAGGACGAGAAGTCAAGCCTGAAATGATAGAGTCGCACACGGACCGCGCCAATATTGCAACTGTTACCGGTATTACAGCCGTCGCGGCGGCGGCAACAGCGGGTGCAGAAACCAAGCATAGCTATTCGCGCGAGCCACAGAGCCCGACTGCCGCTCGGTCTGCTGCTGCAGGTTCAACCGCGATTTCTGAACGGCCGACGGTGAGCAATGATGCTCCCTCGGCTGGTCCTCTGGCCTTTTCCAACGTTAGTTACAACCCGTACAATCCTTTCCGTTCATCATCAGTCGGAGTCGCAATTAGTAATAACCAAGCTGATTCCGAGATCAACAGCAACGCAGCCAGTGCCGATGGTGCCTATGCGTCTCGTACGTTGATGAAAAATGTGCCCCAAGCATCCTTCCTGAACAGTGCGCCTATGCCACAAGCTACTTCAAATGTTCGATGGACAAATGCGCCTGCTGCGGAGATGTCGACCGCTGCTATTGTAGGAGCAACATCGATGCTACCCCCAGCCTCAGGTCTGCAAACAGACGACTCGCCATCCACAGTGCGTTGGACCAACGTGCCTGGCGGTGATAGTGCTGCTATGGCAGTTGTGAAGCCTGTATCAATGATGTCGACTACGTCTCCATTAGCAGTTGAATCACATGCCGAAGATAAACCATCAGCTGTACGATGGACAAACGTTCCTTCAATGGACGAACCGTCGACTGCACGAGTGGGCCCTGTTTCGATGTACTCAACAAATTCGATGCTTATTCCTTCTGACAATCAATCGATGTCGAATGTCCGCTGGACGAACGCAAACTTCGGCGACGTCGCCATGGGTACGGCTGTTGTCGCACCGATCATCGCCGCCGATAGAGACAGCGTCATTGACAGAGATGGACGTGATCTTAATCGTCCTACTATGAGTAGCTCTGTTAACACGACAGCAATGTCAGCTACCGCCACGACAACAGCAGCTGCAGTAAGTGGACATGGCAAGAGTGATACTGGAAAAATTGGTGAGCAAGAGCCCTCGAATGTGCGCTGGACCAATTATACTACGCGCGAAGCTCAGGGCGTGGCCTCACTTCGGCCAGTTACCGCCATCTCCATGTATTCAGACGTTTCGACTGCATTTGGTCCAGAAACAGACCTGTTTAGAGGAGCAGCTCGTCCGTCATTGATTGATTTCTCGTCTGATCCTGATATCGTACGTTGGACAACGACGCCTGAAGCAGCAGCTGCCAAGGGGACAGGAATAGTTATATCGAGCGCTGAAGACAGCAACAACAATAACGGCAGTAGCAGAAGCAGCAGAAGCAGCGATGTTAAGCAGTCAAATAACCACCAACGGATGTCAAGCGAAACCAAGATGTTTGCACGACAGTATGAGTCTGGTTTAGATCTTGCATCGCTTACTTGGGCTGAGGTGCCTGAACAAAATAAGACAGAGGAACACAGCAGTGGTCTCACGAGCGGTCGACAGGCGCGCGACATGGACGCGAGCAAAGATATTGTATCTGACCGTCCCGCAGTAGCTGGCGTTCCATCCGCTGCATCAGCTGCGGCATCAGGACCAGAACACAATGAGAGCAGTGATGGAGACAGCGATAGTGGCAACGATGATATTGCATCAAGTGTGTTTAGGACTGGATCCTTCCGATGGTCTGAAACGCCATCACTGCCTGCCATTGACACAAACTTCGTATTTGATCCAACAAGCGGCCAACGAATGAGCCCCGCCCTCAATTCGCCAGAGGACCCATCGGTGCGGTGGAAAGAAGCGCAGGTCGCTTCACCCATCGAAAGAGGGCATGCACCTCAAATTGTAGGCGCATCAGCCGCTACTGTCACTGTCGCACAGGCCTACCATAACAAGGTAGAAGATGGTGATTCCGATAGCGAGGACGACTCTGTCAAGGACCAAGGACTGAGCGGCAAAGCGGCACAGATGATAAATGTTGGTGACGGAAGGGCAGCGTCGAAGAGGATGGTTCAAGACTATCTTTCAACACGCGAACATGCCCTGGTCGCTGCAGCAGAGCAACCAGTGAAGAAGACATTTCATAAGGATTTCAGAATTGCGATGGAGGCTGCTGCGCGCAACAATAACGATGATTTGCCAACCACTGAAGATCATCCACATCTGTACACGGCCAAATTCGACTTTAACGCTCGCGAGCATGGCGAACTTGGATTTGACAAGGGCGATCCGATTATTGTTGTGGATCGTAGTGATGACATTTGGTGGATGGGATACAAAGACAATGGGGAGCAAGGTCCGATGCAAGGTGTATTCCCTAGCAACTATGTAGAACGTGCTCCTGCTGCTTAATATTGTGCATGCAAAATTTTTTTAAAAAAAAATTACTCTTCTTTTTTCCCAATCCTTTCTATTTTCCTCTCGTTTAGCAATCGGTCTATAGTATAGTATATTTCTTTCCTCAAACAAGAACACGAACAGCCATAATTTTATAGGTAGACTTGATCTATGTTAAATATTTACCGTTGCTTTCTTATTTGTCTTCTCTTTTGTACCATCACCAACTATACACTCTGCACTGAGTTACTGCATCTTGTTCTACTGAATTTTCACTTTTAGTAGTATCCTTCGTACATAGATCTTAAAGGCTTGCCACTAGCCGCCCAGGACCCTTGGACATGACCCAAAATGACGAGACTCAAAGAAAGAGTTAGGAAAGAAAGCCTTGACGTTTGTGTAGCCTGTAATTTCCATGCGAGGCTTTGTACCACATGAACTCTATTTGCACAGGGAAATTTTTTGACAATAATATGCGTATGCCGCCCGACGGGGAGCTGCTCATCAGCAAGGAAAGCAGCACAAATAGAAAGTACCATAATATTGTCTCACTTATCGAAATGCTGCATCGTATGCCGAAACTGTTGCGTCCTAGAAAATGGGGATTGTGTTCATTGAAATGGGGACTTTGTTTTTTATGCTAGTTAGAGTTTTCGACACATAACAGCAGATTGTTGTTTCTTCCAGGAGGGGCGAGAAGATTGCTATCAATCCCGAGATTGCCCTCTGCATCCTCCTCTCACACCGCCCAGTTCCATGATCGCTTCCACCTTTCCGGCCAAGAACCTCGGAAGCCTAGGTGGGTTTGGTTTCTCTGAAGCTCTGGATGTGTGTCACAAAGAATAAGAATCGGTTGAGCAACATGTCGATCTTTGTTTGCAACCAATGCAAGTTGGAACGTGGGATAGAGCGCTTTTTGTTCGCACAAAGAGAGACAGACGCCAACCTTGCATGTTTGTTTACTCAAGGCATCGACTCTGACCTTTTGAAGCGAGTCCGAAAAAAAAATAGATAAATAAAGCAAAGGGCGTTCTTGCCCGAACTCGCTTACATCGTCCTTGCTATTCCCAGGTTTCACTGCATATTTCTAATGTATTTCGAACGATTGGTAACATTTTCAATATCTGCACGCGCCACCGCCACCCTCCTCCCGAGATCGGAACAGGAGACCTGATTTTGTTTCCTTCTACATAGTTCATCCCAGACATCGGGCCGCCTTCCTGGGCAACAGTGGGCTTGTCATAAAAATGGTATGAGACTCGGTCCATCACATTGTCATATCTTTACTGATGCGTATTATCCTTCTAGGACTTTTGTTTATCTACGACGCAAATGCGAGTTACACGTTCAATGCACTCTCACGCCAGACGTTGCAAGTTGCATACATCCGCGAACAATGCACACATTCTTTTGCCGTTTGCACTTCTGACGTCAGCGAACGGACAATCCCGGTCAAGGTGGAACTGGACCCCATTAAGGATAGCTACTGTCTGATCAGCGCAGCAGCGACGTGATTCACAGTATAAAAAAATAAACGCTGATGGAGTTTTACAAAATGCAACAAGCAAAGGGACTTTTGCATGTCCTTGATGAAAAGCATAAGGATGCTACATATTCTAAGCTGCGTGGAGGAGAATTCATTCACTTGTCTTAAACCTACAACTTATGCAGCAAACTATTCAAGGAACGAAAGAGGCTTTTGGTCAACCCACGATGATGCCGTACCCACTTATGCGAAATAGATACAGTTTGTTCCTCTGTAAAAGGCTCGATCCCAATCTTATGTGTAGGTCCAGTCCTTTAGCAAAACCAAAAAAGGAAGCTGTAGTGATTGATTTAATTGATGCCATGTGATGACTTATTGACTGGCTACTCTTGAAGATACATACCGTAAAGATAGCGGTTTGCCACCAGGACTCCATCTTTGGAGTTATTAACTTCTACTCCACTACTGCTACAACATTTGCAAACAAGGATATGCTATGATACCAGGGCATCGCGTATTAGACAACACATATCATGTGTTCCAGAGGGGTTTGACTCGCTCGGTGAGGTGGGACTCTAGCAAAGGAGAAGTATGTCTGAGCAGAACACTGGAAAATCCCGTCGTTAAGCCATGAGGAATACGGGGTATGGACGCACGGCCCTGATATCTCTGGCTTCCGGAGATAAGTAAAAGGCTATTGCAGATTTGTGTTTATTTATTTGGGTGACTTCCATCAGGACAAAGTAAAGTCAACGGATCGAAGACGATGAGCGGACACTTACAATGGGAAGCGATTGTCAATACTGTGGACATTTAGAAAGTTTTAAGCGGTTTGGCACCGGTATAGGGACTCATCTAAAAATAAAGCAACGCCTATTACGAAAGCCTTTGCGATTATGTAACAGTCTATAACTTCTTCATAGTGCAACCTATCAGCTATGACTGGCAGAATGTGAGATAAGAGATGGGAGATGGTTCCGAGGGCAACAAAAAATAAAGAGAGATGTATTCTGATAGATGCTATTGGGGTGGAGGGTATAATTGGGGTTTGTTGACACTAGTGGATTTTGTTATTTCCAACCCCACACCTCTTTAAGCCATGATGCTAAGTCCTGTGTCGGATCAGCACGCAGCTTGATGAAAGGATGCTGAAGCATGAGCTCTGGACCAGGTCTATCTGCAGGTTTCTTGATCAAACTTTTCAGGGGGGAGCAAAAGGGAGATGATCAGCGAGCACTTCATCATAGATCTACACGCACACACACAGCGCAGTATTACCATTTTGCGACAAAATCTCTGCATTCTTCAGATCGGTCGGTGCCAAGAGTAGGTAATGGTTGACTAACGATGAAATCGAGAAGCTCAAACACCGATAGATGTGGCTGACCGGGAGGTGGCAAAGCCGGATGATTCTGGGCGACCTCGATGATGGTCAGACCAAGAGACCAAATGTCGGATTGGACAGAGTATGTCGCGCCCTGGATACGCTCTGGCTATATAAATGTGCGGCGCCATGCTCAGGTCAATCAGAACGGACGAGCTGTTCTCGACGGTGTAGACTTACAGCCATGTAGTACTGAGTTCCTGTGAAAGTCTCAGCCATGGAATTAATCAATTCGCCAGACACGCCCAGATCACAAAGCTTGATTTCGCCTTTTCGGGTCATTAGAATGTTCGATGGTTTGATATCTAAGAATCTGAATGTCAAAAAGCTACTCTCAGCTATCTCTGTCCCACCCTCTATGTCTTTTGCCTTGCTTTACCTCTGTGGATGACGCTTTTTGAATGCAGATAGATAAGACCTTTGCAAACCTGTGTGTGTATGTGTGTCGATTGTGGAAAAAGGGAGGATTAGGAACGTTGCGATGGAACATGTACAGGCGCAGCTGTTTGAGTGGCAAGAATTTCTATACCGCTTCTGCAAGTCTCGCCAACACCGTTTCACCAATCACGCCATGCATATCGCGAGCGCGCTTATAAATGTCCTCAAAACTTCCACCCTCGCAATATTCCATGCAGATAGCAATCGTTGTGTCACTGTCATCGAGGAATGCGCCGTAGAACGAAACAATATGGGGTGATTCGCACGTTTTTAAAAATGACAGCTCTCGCAAGATCTGTCTTTGGAGCTGAGGCTCGGCTTCCACTGTGATAGTCTAATACAGTCCTCTTGCTCAGTTTTACATATAACAAGGGCACACATGGCACGCACGCACGCACACAAACACGCGTGCACACGCGCCTTCTGCCACTCCTCGGCATACCTTCTTAGCCATTACTACACCAGTCGGCTTGTATCGAGCAGTCCAGACAACTCCTGCAGCACCTTCACCGAGTTTCTTCAGATTTTGAAAATCAGTAGGCTTCAATTCGACTTCTTCGTTCTCGTCTACATGAGGCGCAAGGAAGCTCTGGGACCGATTCCTGCTGACAATGCGCTGAATGTCCTCCTTCCAATTGCCGCTACTTTCGCTAGAAAGCGATGGCTTGAGCAATGGACCATTCGCACCCTCGTCATCCACATCCATGCTACAGGGCGTATTGGGCCTTGAGTTGAGATCAAGTTTTAGGCCAGAGTGATTTCGTAGTTTTCCTATTTGCGCCATTGGGATAGGTATAGGAGAGGGAAAGTAAGAAAAAAAAAAAGAGATGAGGAGCGGGGACAAGAGATGGGCGGATAGCCAAGAAAAGGAAAAAGGTGAACAGAATGAGAGTTTGTATAGAGGCTGTGAGCATTCAACTCGCTAAAACAGTCCTTGTACAACACCTGCAAACGGGGGTGTAGCCGACTTACCGAGATCTCCCCAGCTGAACCAAAAAAGAAAAAGGTTCAAGTCCAATCCAGGCTCAAAAGAGACGGATGGGAGACTCCATGTGAGGAGGAAGAGGTCTAATATCAACGCGTACACATATGTTGAAGGACACATATACACGCGCACATCCCGAAATAGAAGAGAGCAAAAGGAGACTAATAATATTGCTGCATATCCAAGAACCCGGTCTACCCTTTTTCACCCTTATTGTTATATTTTTGATCGTGTATCGTGAGAAGGCCCATGTCGTGGATGGACTCCAAGGTGGCGAGTACGCCTTCCTTGACAGTTTTTCGATAGGCTGCTGCACTATGCAAGTGATGTCGAGAATTCAGGGGGAGTGCAAACTAAAATAACAACACCGCTCGTTTACACGCGCGAACACACTTCGGGTGCCACCAAAAGATTCCTAGCGGCGCAGCGGTCTCTGTGGAGAGCGAAAAAAAAAAATAGCGCTATCGAATAGCTGGCTTCTCAAAGTCTGACGGGGTTACTGCAAAAGATACAAATACCCTCTTCGAAAATATCAGGACCCCAAGCTCAAAAAAGGACCGTCGCTGTTACAACTTTTGCATAAAGAGATTTGTAGTCTAGCCAACCATCTCAAAGCTCTTCCATGGTCGTGGATCACTAAGATCGAGGTACTTGTATGTACTTTATTCCCGGACTACCTGGGGTCAATGCGCATTGTATCACTTGTTTAGAGAGGGGAAAGGGGAAGCAAAATCTTTCTCTTTATAATGCTCACGTGCGCATCCCCATTTTTCAAAAAAAGGAAAAAAATCATTATTTTTTTTTTATTTGCTAGTTCACCTTTCTCTTCTTTTCTCTTCTCTCTTTATCTCCTTTCCTGCGAAATCACGCACACGCAACATTAGAATGGCGGATGATACAGAGGAACGTTTGCGTATTCTCATGGAAGAATACAAGAACAGCGGTTCATCAGGCCGCAAAGTCCGTGATCATCAGGGACTTGATCTCGACGATGAGCGAGAACATCGAAATTTGACGCAAGTACATGGTGGCTGCTTACCACCCGTGTATTAGCGAGCTCGCATCGGACTCACTCTCCTTATTCCAGCGAAAAGGAACCACGACGGATTCGTGAGGACCCCGTGGCGTTCATGTTAAATTTAGGGCTGCACTACCGTGGCACTGTATGTTCTTCCATTAACATGTTTATTTGATATGCACAGGCATTCAGGGGGCGGGTGTGGGGCAGGAGACAACCTTATTCATTGTTTGACTTAGGGTTGGCGTGGATATAAGAACTATATTGGAAACAAAATCCTGTATCCCGGGTTCTCTGATAGAATAAAATCGCTCGTCCTCAGCAGCCAATCGGGTAAAACGAGAGGAGAAAGTCGCCCTGTAAAGAAGAAGTAGCTTATCTCAGGGACCATGCAGTCCAGCAGGTGATTAGTGAACTTGCTGACCGTCAAGCAAAGCAGCTACTCGCTGTACAGAAGAAAAAGAATATATCCGAAGAGGAACGTGCAAAACGAATCGAAAAACAACGAAAGCAGCTACGGCGTGAGCTTGAGGCTGTCGCTAGAGGCATCACAGACAAATGCGTCTCGACTATGGATGATGCTAGGAACGTTCGGTACGTAGATGGATGGGGTGGACGCATCCTTGATATATACAGATCGCCTAACCGCTAGAGTGATAACTAGCATCTTTGCCTTTCTGCTTAATAACATCCTTGCTCGTCTTTACCATCAAGGTCTGCATATTAAAGAGAGCCAGTGGGTTGAGGTAAGTAAGACTTATTTGGCAGCGTTCGAATTACTCATATTATTTTATTCATTCTCAGTTGAAACGCATTGCATTGATGTGCCAGCAAAACAAGCAATCTTTAATTTTGGCACCGTGCCATAAATCCCACATTGACTACCTCGTTGTGTCCTACATCTTTTTCCGCTTAGGTATGTCACTGCGCAGAATGGGGCCTGATATGGACTGCTTATAATGATTACCAGGTCTCCAGATCCCTCACATCGTCGCTGGCGAAAACCTGGATATGCCTATTGTGGGTCCTTTCCTGAAATCATGCGGTGCATTCTTTATCAAAAGAGAATGGGGCAATAACCCTATGTACAAGGCTATTATGGAAGAGTACATTACTACGCTTCTCTCAGAAGGAAGTATGTTATCTTATATCATAGTCATTACGCCGCATATGATTGAACACTGAACTCAAAATAGTGAACTTCGAGTGCTTTATCGAGGGCACACGATCGAGACTTGGTAAGTACTGGTAACAGCGACCGCCACAGCAGTCTATTTACACTATGGGTAACGCCACCAGGAAAGCTATTATCTCCAAAGCTTGGCGTGATTAAGATTATTCTTGATGCTATCATCTCTGGTCGAGTCTCAGACTGTTATATTGTCCCCATGTCGCTTGGCTATGACAAGATCATTGAGACTTCAAGGTAAATCATGAGATGACCCTCAATTTCCATTGAATATTAAAAGCAATCATATCACTACAATCATATAATATAGCTACGCGAACGAGCTTCTTGGTAATCCTAAAGAGAAAGAAAGCTTATGGTTGGTATTGCTCGTGTGGACTGCTCAATGAGCACATTGCTGATGCACTAGTATGAAGGGGTCTTGTAACGAACACGCGCATTCTGCAGTTCAAGTGGGGACGTGTGGATGGTAAGCTTTCAGATGCAAGTTTATGCGTTTCCTTCTTCTCTCTGACGTTGAACGATATCAGTTCGCTTGAATAAGCCATTCTCCCTTAGAACCTGGCTCGAAGACCAACTGCAGTTGCGCAGGTAATGGCATTGAATGCATGCAGCCATGAGATGATCTCACAAGAAGTGATACTATCTAGCCCAATGGATCCAAACGATCCCATCTCAAAGCCTATCCTTCTGAAATCACTAGGCTATCGGTACGTGTGAATGGAACTGCACTGAATCATTGCAAAGATTTAATGAGGCTTTCATATCTAGGATCCTGTCAGATATTGTAAGCTTCTTTGGTTTTCGGGACAAATCACAGGAATAGCTTATACACTCACTTAGAACGCTGTCTCCGTGGTGATGCCTTCAGCTTTGCTGGGTACGGTAATTTTAACACTTCGTGGCAGAGGTGTTGGCCGAAGCGAGTTGATCCGACGTGTCGACTGGCTTTGCAAGGTTATCAGAGCGAAGGGTGGCCAAGTTGCTGAATTCTACGGCATGTCGACGAGTGTGATTGTCGACAGGTAATGATGCATATCTCAGTATCGATTATTCTGTTCTCATTCAAAAGGGATCCAAAGAACTGTGAGCATCCACAAGGACCTTATAGGAGAACAGAAGGTTAAAGATTTGCTCGAACCTACCTTCTATGGTGTCAATCCGTTTGAGCTTTCTTATTACCGCAATCAGATCATCCACTTGTTTATTGAAGAAGGTGATAACTGTGATCATCTGTAGTCGACCAGCAACTCAATATGCTAGTATGAATTAGCCATTGCGTGCGTTGCCTTATATACAGTGATCAAGCTCGGTGGTAGCAAAACCGACCAGCGCATGAGATATACTGACCTGCTTGATGAGATATCCTTCTTGTCGAGCCTACTCAAGCTTGACATGATTTACAAACCCGGCGGAGTTGAGAATAATACAAGACGAACGGTGCGCTGGTTAGTAGAGAATGACATCTTTGAAGTCACAGACGATGGATGGGTTGGTCTCGCCGACGCTGAACGGGCTATTGGTCGAGAGAATTACGGTACGTTGGTATATGTGACGTTCGGATCATGCCAGTTGCTGATGCACGGTTCACGTCTAATATAGATTTCTTATGTTTCTTGCTCTGGCCATTTGTCGAATCATACTGGCTTGCTGCTGTCAGTCTGTTCACTCTTGTCCCCTCCCGTGCGAACTATAGTCCAGGTGTATCCGCGAAGGCTGATGCTAGGATCTTTTCCAATCGCGCGCAGGCACTCGGAAAGACCCTGTACTATCAAGGCGATGTGGTAAATGCAGCATTGTTTGTTGGTTCTATATTTGACCTAATCCTCTCTTGATCAGAATTACCTCGAGGCTGTCAACAAAGAGACTCTGAGCACAGCCTTTAACCGATACCAGCAGCAGGGTATTATGATCATGGAGCGTCACCATACACCCAAACCGTGGGTCGAGGTGTCGTTAACGGAGGCCTATATTCCTGAACGTGTGAATGGCGTGCTTGCTCCTCAAGGCTTATTATGGCTTCTGGCTGAGCGTATCGGCAAGTTCCGTATGGAGGGCAAAAACCGAAGAGATAATGCAAACGGTACGTATTATCAGTATTGGGAGTTTGGATCATGAGAGGTTGTGGATGGTTAAGATGTTCTTTCTCAGTGAGCACTCGCGTTCTTCGCCTTGCTGAAATGCTTGCGGAGGATAACGCAACGCCATCCGCTAATCAAAAAACATTGCGCAAACAAATGTCCCAGGACAAGTCGAAACTTTAAAAAGCAAAAGTCCAAAGTCGAGTTATTTTAAACACACCCCACCTCTTGAACCGCTCTTCAATATATATCATCAGAAAACACAGCGTGCTGTAAACATACTCAAACTATCAAGATGATCAAAAGCTCGGAATGGGAGAATGGAAAATATTCTGATATCCTCTGCTTATGGTATTATCAATTCATCTACCTTTATCATATTAAAACCGTTTGAAAACTTTTCTGCGATATATTATTGTCCTGGTCCTCCTCGTCGAATGATATATCAGCCCTTGAACTCTGGAAGATCTGACCTTCCCGGCAAGACATCTGATCCGTTTTACGAGCCTTTTATGGGGACAGGAACCATGTGGAGAAAGGGTTGTTGGAGAGCGTGCAGAGATTCGATCAGCTCGTCTATAATCGTTTGATCGGTTTGTCGTCATTTAAGGCGTACACTATTTTCCAGTGTGCGCGATCGATTTTTTTGTTGCACCGACGTGGAGCATGCGCGTGCGTGCTTTGTTGTCATAGACCGTGAAGCAGTATCCCATACACCCCTTGTTGTCTTTGGAGCATCGTAAGCATCAGTCCCTTATTCACCGCCCTTCCCCAACTTCAAGCCATGCACGCATAACGTGCAACGAAACTCAATTTTGAGACCCTGCAGATATGGCCTAAGCGTAATGGGTGTTTGAAAGAACAACGAATGTGTCTTCTGATATTTCATATTCTAGCTCATTTTCTTTTATTGAACTCGTGTATGGACTACAGTGCGGTCGTCGAGCTCCCCTTAACTTGCAAGACCTCCTCACCCTGCACCGCTGTTACACACCCAGTTGCGATCCTACACAGCACTGTAAGCATGGGGCATGATGCATAGTTCTTACTGCCGCTCACAACGCGACCCATATCCCGGGTAGTGGAAATTTGAGTGAATAGCGATGGGATTAAATCAGATGATATGTAGATATTACGGTTGACTTTTTTCAGCTATACGATGGGGCAACTGCCATATACTCTTGAATGACATGTTTTACGGTCTTCAACTTTATAAACTAGAGTTCTATGTAGCACCTACTAACACGGCCATAATCGTGGACAGCAGAATTACTTTCCAGCAAACATTAATAGAGCCACACCGACCTCTGCAAAATAGTATATATATATTATATTTAAAAAAAAAAGCGAAAGCACATGTGAGACGTTGGCTGACACTAGTTAAAGAGCTATGAAGAAAGCTCGCGATCGAAATGACAACACACCCGCGAACTGGGGAAGGCGCATGAGCGGAAACAATGGAGGCTTCTACAAAGCGAACTTACGAAAATCTTAGCTGCCATCCGACGCCCGTCTTATCACCAAAATAAAGATATACGTTCGTAGTATGACAAAAAAAAAAACGAGGGAAACATCTGCAAGTAGACACTGAGTTGGCAAATGTAGGTGTATCGCCCATCTATTCCTATGCCTGTCTCGCACAATTACATGAAAGCAAACGGGCGACCGGCGTTCAGGGCTATCCCGATAAAGGATTAGATGACGATACGACTATTATTCATGAACTTTCCGGATCTTGTCGCCACTGTTCGTTAACAATAAGACCGCGGATCTTATCGTTGTAATTCTGCATGTAAAATACCCGGGATAGGTATTCCTTGCTAGGATCCTAATAGTATGCCAATGAAGGTCAATGCAGTAGTGAGCCATGGATTGTTCTGTTGCCATTCATGTTTGATGATCTACCTCTTCATTGTAAGCGAATTAATTGTTGACTGCTTGGCTGCATCCCACCTGGTTCGCCGTCGGTGCCTAAATGAACATTGCGTGTGCCCACTTGTATAAAGTGTTTGAAACTTACCCATTTGTAAAGAAAATAACAAACACAACCGAGTTTTCTGAATTGTGGGTGACTAATGAGTCCGGTGAACATTATTTACTTACATAGGTTTTGCCTCCTGGAGTCTTTTCTTCCTACTGCTCCCCCTTTAGTATTCTGTAGGGTTGAATTATCATTATCACCCCGCCATCGCCGCTCTACATATGAAAATTGCTGTGAGTACCTACGTATCTTCAAACCTCATGTTAATATTTGTACTGCTGTATTACCTGACCAAATACCCGATACCAAGGTCACAGTCAGCGTTGTTATCCGCTCCATCAATGATATCAACTGAAGCGATGAGAGAGGTGTGACCCGATGACGGGTTTGATATGTAATGCACGTGATGCAATGTTTTACCAAATTGAAAGACGTTCATGTTCCGTCTGCCGCTCTCTTGGAATGATACTTGCTGCTCGGTTGTCTGCTCCTCTTACAAAAAGGGCCAAATGTGTGCCATCAAATGAATGTTCTTGGGGATGACATGGGATGAGTCGGAGGGCGAAGGATGGACTGTGAGGTGACGACGATGGCTTTGCCAAGCGGCTGGTGAGAGGTGTGTCGGGCGCACCAGCAAATTGCTTTGCTGCAATGTAACATTTTAGTTGCTGTAAGGCTTAAGAAGGAAGTACGCCAAGAAAGAGAAAAAGTGCAAGGAAAGGAAATATTTGATAAGCAGGATACGAGCACATGTTTGTACACACCACGGCGTCAGAACGCCGTTGTCCGGACATGTTACACAAGAAAGGGACGTATTCCGCATCTGCTAACACAAGATGGTTCTCCCCCTCCTCTCCATCGATGTCTACCCAACGAGTGATCCAACACATATTACAGTCCATTGTATATAGACACTAGATGAGCACAAGTCAATGCTCGCACTATAATTTATATACTGAAGTCACGATCACGCCGGTGAAAAAGATATACTAAGGAAAAAGATCGACTGCTTATCGGCGACACCACACGTGTACCTTGTATCCGACCTCATCGAACAACAAACGTTGAATCCAGCTCCAAGTAATATATGCAATATATATTCTCTGCTCAGCATGAGTATATCAGTTTTACACAAATGACATTGGACATGACGCTGATTTCGTTAATGTAATAAACCACCTATTACGGTTTCTCGAAAATACAAAAAAGGAAAACTAGTTAACGCATGATCCCATAGACAACAGCGCCTATTGATACCGCTCTGATGTCTGTGCGCTGTGGTCCGGGCGGGTCGGACGATTTTACTATTGGGTAGAAATAACTTAGCTTCCTTCCGATTGGACGATCACAAGTCACTTATAAACAAAAAATTGAAAAAGGTGTCTGAATGGAGAACATTGCACCCGTTCATATACTTGCCCTCATTCGTTCTACATCACCAGCGCAAATGATGGGTGGATACAAAGTGTAAGCAATGATCGGGTGACCCCTGAGACCGGACCAATGCTGTTCCTGGAGCCCCAGTGAATTTTTTACGAATGTTTGTTCACAAAGGAAAGTTTTCGGGCTGTTTAAGTCTTTTGCAACAATGGTCGTTTCAGCTACCCGACATGCCTTGCAGACCCACGGGTACGCGTGCACAGGATGAAGAAATTCTTTCTCCTCTTTCACTTTTTTTTATCCACATAAGCTGTACACGCACACGCTTTCTCTTTCCCTCTTGTTTCTCTTAAAACCATGCCAAAATTATGGGACAGCGTACGGAATCCTTCACCGACAGATTATACCACTCGCATTATTGAGACCTCTTGGCAGCGGATACTAGCGATTGCCCAGAACCAGATGCATGAATCTCATGACGACTCTTCAGCAACACGCGCCGCGCAGCAGGAGCAGCGGGAGCAGCAGCCATCGCAAGAATTTTATGATCGTGAACGACACATGGTCCATGCGCTCGACACATTATTTCAGCTTGCCTATGAAGGTAAAAACAGGCCGGGCAGATAAACCATGGTTGTCTATTTCTTTTTTTTTTCACACATACACACGCCTTGTACGCAATACTCTCTCCACGCAGGCTCCGGATACCTTGCATTCATTTCAACCATCACTTCTTCCCTTGATCCGGAAAGTCCTGTTGCCATGGCGTTTCTGAGCCACATCATCGACAGGGCTGCCTTACCTTCGCGCGAGACGATGACGGCTGTGTCTCCTATGATCCTATCCAAACTCAGCAAAACACCCTCGCGCCGTTTCTTTTCCAAATCATTACGCGTTCCGTCGTCTTCCTCGTCATCGTCTTCTTCTCCAACGGCAGAAGCCACAGAAGCCATGCCAACGCAGCCGATCCATGTAGCTATAGACTGGAAACGGCCGTGCAGAAGATGCGAAAGCTACGATAGTAGCAAAGAAGACAAACGGCATGGACCAAGCACGCTCATCCGTCTTAATGCGGCCTCGGTATGGTCCTTGCTAGCAGAAAAGTTTGCAGGTGATCTCTGTCGTGAACTATGGCATGACGAAGTCGGCGATCTCTTGATTCATCTTCTTGCAGACCCGGACGAGGACTTGCGGGTCCGCACTTTTGCCTTAATTGCGCTTGAGAAATTTGCTCAGACAGGCATGTACAAACTTGGCACCCCCCAAAAAAGGGGGAAAGCGGAGAGAGAGAGAGAGAGAGAGAGAGAGAGAGAGAGAGGGAATGACCCCCAAAATGCTTTCCATCCTGTGTAGGACCTATCAAGGACGCCATCATGCGCCATCCATGCCAAATTCGTGCCATACTGCAGACTGTCATAGGTGAATGTGAGGCAGCGAACCAGCGCATCTACAGCAAAACACCCTACGCGCCCTTTATCGACGTGGATATCGACAGTATCACGTCATGCTCGTCTCCAAACCAGGGCAGCAGCAAGGAAAGCATCTACTCGATATGGAAGAATAGCAAAAGCCAACTGTGGGTCCGACTCTTTTGTCGAAAACAAAAAGGCCATGAGGACGAAAAGGGTTCCGATCACGCGAACGGCCCAGTCGACCCAATCATACGTCGCGGAGTCCCGATGGAGCTCACAAGCCTTAATAGCTTTGATACAGGCTTTCTGCCGCCCGAAGGCAAATTGAGAGACGAGTGGACGAGGTATGTTCAGCTCGCGCATTGTGCGCGATGGGCGCTTGACTGTGTCTTTGGTAAGTTTTTAATTTGTTTGTTTGATCGAGAAACAATTGCTCATATTTGTGTCTTTCCTCCCAATCCGACCGACTCCCACTCACGCCTATCTTCTCTTCCACCCCCCCTAAAAAAAAAACTCCAGTGGATGGTACAATGGAAACAGAGGTTCGATTGACTAAACGGATACGGCTCAACAGATTAAACTAACCACCGATTGCATTTTAGCCCGCCTGTTCATGGGATTTGTCCTATCTCAGAGTGATCATGAACATCTTTGACGGAACGGCACACTGGAAAGTCGGCGGGAACGGACTCGAATTGCGCAATGACCGCCCGCACTTTGAGTCCATGAGGGCAACAGCGTCGGTGAAACGCGGCAAGTGGTATTATGAGACCTTGTTGCTCACCAAGGGCATTATGCAGATCGGCTGGGCTACGAGCCGTTGCCGATTTACTCCCGAAGACGGCTATGGTGTCGGTGATGACTGTGTCTGTATAACAAACAATTCACACAAATCCCGCCACGGGATGGTTGGTTAGTTGCAAGGCTTTAGCTGACGTGTCCCGTTTCGTTGTTGATAGAACGGATTTGCCTTTGACACGTATCGGACTGCCGTTTGGGTAAGGGAAAAGCAGGAGGAGGAGGACAGAGCAGCTGTGTGCATCCGTTCATGTTTTAACATGGCAGCATGATACAACACAGGCCGACGGTGCAGCAGTATACCCACAGACGCAAAACAAGATCCAGTGTCAGGCAGGCGACGTATTGGGAAGTTTTCTAGACCTGGACAATGGCCTCTGCACGTTCTTCATCAACGGATGCGATCTCGGCCTCACGGTCGAATTCGAGCATCCGTCTGCACGCCAGAAGGGACATGGCAGCGGGGCCAGAAACGCGGGACTGGGCCTCTTCCCGGCCATGAGTTTGACCACGCACCAGCATATTCTGCTCAACTTTGGCGATCGGCCATGGATGTATCCTCCGCCCGTCTCTGTAAAGTACAAGGGTATCAGCCAGGCCGGGCACCTCGATGAGGCCTACAAGAACAAGGTCCTCGCTCATGTGCGCCAAGACATGTTCCCCAAGGCAACAAACCCGACGGAAGAACCCGAGTACGACTGGGACGGCCCATTTTGTACCCTTTGCTTCTCCGAACCAAAAGATGTTGTCCTCTTGCCTTGCCGCCACACAGGCTGGGGCCAACGCTGCGCGAACGCTCTAGAAATGTGGCAAGTATTTTCTGCTTTCGGGAATAATATGCACAAGAGGATAATCTTGCTTTATATATAACACACACTGGTTTCTCATTTAGCCCGCTCTGTCGAGTGACGATCCAGGATCGTATAAAAACCTTGGTACCGGTGGAGTCATCCATTTTGGAATGACATCATCGTCCCACAGTTGTCTTTGTTCAATAGGTCCCCCTCCCCCAACCCCACTATTCCATATTTAATCCATAGAAACATGCGTCATGTAAAAATAGATTTGTACGTTCGAAGCCACATGGTTAGCCAAGACATTTACTCCATTTGGATGTCTGGCCTGTTGAAATTATAGTCGTCCAAGCGCCACATAACCACATGAGCAGGCACAGAATTGGCTGGGTTATGATCGCAGCGAGACACAGCATTGATGTCAGTGCAAACACACATAAAGAACGTGACAGGTGGAAACGTGCTCGGCTCAATGCTGAATAAGTGCTGTGCAACAATCGAGTTGGTTATCAGACGATATCTCTACAGCCAAACAAACAGCCGAAATACCATGGTGATTATGAATATGAGAACGGGTGAATCTTTTAATCTTTGATTTTGCCAATGCCAACGCTGCTCTCCGCCTTGCAGCAGCAGCAGACACGGTAACAGAGTCTCGTCTATCCTGAGTAATAGACAATAACAAAGCGTATAGAGTGGCCAGTAAAATAGTCATGTCTGAACGGCGCCGCTTGCTTTGCCGATGCGGAACATTCGCCCTAGCGAGGATCGGAGCGATGACTGGGTTCCACCTGTTGATTTCTGCTTCAGTGCCCGCTTGTAGCTGTCCTGTTGCTGTTATTAGTATCCACATTCGATGCCCATTCCATGCCTAGCCACTGACCAAATAAGCGATTTGGGGTTTGTTGAAGGCCCCCCGGCGTTTCTCGCGGATATATTCAATCGCATCAAGCGGTTTCATCCCCATTTCGATCAGAGCGATCGCCACGAGAACAGGTGCCCGGCCAAGTCCGGCAACGCAGTGAACAGCAATGGTTGGAGTGGGATCCAAGTCCTTGATCCGCTCGATGAGCATAAGCCATTCCCGGACAATTTGGGGGGGTGGCTGTTGACGTGAATTAGAGAAAAAAAAAAGGGAAAATTTTCTAGAAAACCTACCAAACCACCATCTTTAAATGGCAGGTCAATAACTTCAATATTGCGCTCAGTCAGCCGGTTCGCGCTGTAGGTGGGCTGACAGCAGCGCACGATGGCCGCTACCTGAAGGCGATCGAACTGCTCAATGTAGAAATCAAGGGTTGATTCTGTGGGGCAATCGAGGATGAGGAAGCGAAGCGAGGAATTGGGACAACCAATCAGAGAGAGCATGCGGCCGAGCGGGGAAGATCCGGTGCGTGATGTGTAGCGTTTGTCAGTGATGCTCACCATGGTGATATTAGAAGGTTATATAAAACGGAAGGGAGAAGGAAGAAAGTGGAAGACTAATATATATATGTGTGTGTGTCTGTGTGTGTGGAAGGGAGACTGTGGAAAGAAGCAAGAGAAGCAAAGTTACAATAGAAAGAGACAGATTAATGCTAATGGTATTTATGGGAAGAAGATCTGCCGTCGTCGTTGCAGGGTGCCGGCAATAGGGTCGAGGTGGATTTGATCAGAGGTTGGATCAAAAGAGAAGTATGGCATAAGTGGTTGGGGAGATTGAAGAAGAGAAAGAAGCCAGCCAATGTGAGAAATTTTACCTCTTACCCGGCTCGTGTTACCGGAGATCAAAAAAAAAAAAAAATAACATACGCACGAACGTACGTAGCACTCAAGACACTCGCATGTCGGGGTCTTCCTCTTGCACTCGCTCTCCACCACTTCTCGGGCTGTCCTTCGCTTTCGTATGCATCGCAAAAATGGCCATAAGCCACAAAGAAAGCATATTCCGTTCTGCGCTGCAGGATCAAAAGCGATTTGTTTCTTGGGAATAGCTGATGTCTCATTGTTGAGGTCATATGAACCATGCAGCTGGAATCCTATTCTGCACTGTCCCTATTTTCGCCCATGTCAGGCTGTCGGCAGCCGTGCGCATCCCACTCATTCATGCGGACAGGGCTTGTTTGCAGAACCAACCAGCCAACAAGAAAAAAGTTTGTGCGATGAATACAAAGTTGAAAAAGGCCTTTCCTCTTTCGACTAAGGCTTTCCGGACAACCAAACAGAGGCTATATAGTCAACAAGATGAGATCTTTCCCCACCTGACTCCTGCTGTTGACAAGAGCGCAAGTCGGATGCTGCCATGTTGATATTTGATAAATGATGGAACCTAGGGTTTGGGATGACCTTGCGCCAATCCGACTGCTTCTCTTTAATTCATCACGGCATGACTTTGATGGATAAAAACACGTCCTCCTTGAAATAACTATAGCAGCTGTGTCGTCCCGGTTAGAGCGTCTTCGAGACGGGCCCCCCGGAGGGCTTGGTAGCATGACGGGTATATAGTCCATCCACAAGCTGAATATCATGTGCACAAAGGCCTAGATAAATCAAGCAGAGATAGGCTTATTGCTCAGTGTTTCTTTCCTTCTTTACTCTGGGCATCCCAATTTTATTTATCAATCTCTCGTTTCTTTTTCTTTTCTTTTCTTTCTTTCTGTCTCGCTTTCGTTTTCTCTCTCTCTCTTTTTCCTCTGTTGTATTCCCACCTCTCCTGTCTCCTCTCGCTTCTAAAAAAAAAAAGATGGACGGTGTCATGCGAGGAATGAGTGTTGCTCGGGTATATGCAGATGTGAATTCTCACAAGCCCAAAGAGTACTACGATTACGATTCCCTGCAGGTCCAATGGGGGTAAAACCGCGTTCTCCGACATGTGTTTCATCTGAAACTGATTCTCCAGCAGTAACCAGGATCACTACGAAATCTACCGCAAAATCGGGCGAGGCAAATACTCGGAAGTGTTCGAGGGTGTGAACACTCTCAACAATGAAAAGGTCGTCATCAAGGTCTTGAAGCCCGTCAAGAAGAAAAAGATTAAACGAGAGATCAAAATCCTCCAAAACTTGAACGGCGGTACGAATATCGTGAAGTTGCTCGATATTGTGCAGGATCCACAGGTAAACAATAGTGAATAACGCACTCGCACGGAAAGAATAATACCCCGTCATGTGTATATTCTTTAAAGTCTCGAGTTCCATCGTTGATATTTGAGAGCGTGAACAATACGGAATTCCGCGTCCTTTATCCACGTTTTACGGATTTCGATGTACGATACTACATGTACGAGCTACTCAAGGTAAGAAAGTCGCATAAAGAAAGGTCAAGGAAAGGAATCTGAGGCGTCCACGTAGGCACTTGACTACTGTCACTCACAAGGCATCATGCATCGCGATGTGAAACCTCATAATGTCATGATAGACCATGATAGACGAGAGGTAACCAATAACGACTGATGTGCCTGCCATGGGCGTTTGAAGGAGCGAGCGAATACATATTAATGGTATACATGTGCTCTAGCTACGTCTGATCGATTGGGGTCTCGCTGATTTCTACCACCCTGGCATGGAATATAACGTGAGAGTTGCGTCGAGATGTTATAAAGGACCTGAGCTTCTCGTTGATCTCCAGCGCTATGATTACAGCCTTGATCTCTGGAGCTATGGTGCAATGCTTGCAGGAATTGTATTTCGCAAGGACCCTTTTTTTAACGGACACGATAATCAGGATCAACTGGTCAAAATTGCACGTGTTCTTGGAACCGAGAGACTTGATGCATACCTAAAGAAATACAACCTTGTGTTGGATCCTAAATTGCAGAAGCTCATAGGACGGTAAGTCGGATAGAAGGAAATGAGATGTGTGCGTGAGCTTACCATTTATTGATTGCTAGATATGCTGCCAAGCCATGGAATAAGTTTGTCAATCACGCGAATCAAAGGTATATGTCTGAAGAACTCTTTGATCTGCTCGATCGGTTGCTGCGATACGATCACCAGGAACGGCTGACTGCACGCGAGGCGATGAATCATCCGTATTTTACAACTGTTCAGGTCCTCAACACAAAGACCCAACTTTGTTAGGTTGGGCTGAAGTATAGCACTCTTGTCGATTACAGTACTACGGCAACTATTACTACTATTACTACCACCATCGTGTACAGTAACTCATTTCACTTTTAAGAGCCTGTTGATACCCACCCCATGTCTATCTCTCGTCCGGTCGTATATATGTATGTGGTTTCAGTCTGTGTCTTTCTGTATTACTCCTTCAGCTTTGAAGGAGGGATTTCGTATGTATAAACCATCTTGCGATGATAACAAATGTCCCGAGGGAGGCGTTCTTCTTCGCACACATACATATTTGTCATGAACCTTGAGCATGTTACGTTGGAATTGTGTACGTTGATGCATTCAAAGTACCGCAGCACGGTTTTTTTTCCTCGCTCCTATGAATGTATGTATGTATGTATGTGTGTGTGTGTGTATATATCTATATGGATAGGGGGGATTTGCTTCTCTCTTTTGCAGTGTGTAATCCGGACATGGATATATCCAATCGTCGGGCTAATATCACATTATTAAACGTCGTGGAAACAATGAATCAAGAAAGAGAGGCTACCTACAGCACTTGGCTTACTCGTGAACCCTAAATGCCTACCGAATAATAGGAATCTCCTTTCGGATCACACGCACGCGTCATTCGTGCTGTTATCATCAGACAGGGTACCCCTGAGAAGCGCTTTGCCCACCACAATGGGAATCAGAAGTCTGGCTGAATAAAGGATACGTAATAAATATAAGTGTATATGTATATACTATGATATAAGCGTGCTATTCCAAGGCCGGAGAAGATGTGGAGACAAGAAGAGAGAGGAGGGTGGAGGAAGGGGGAGGATGGGGAAGGATAGACGACGGTTAATTATGATACAGAAAGATTGGGAACTGAAGATGGTGTTGATGGAAAAGAAATGGTAGGAAGGCTAAGACGCTCCCACCCTACCCCTCTCTTTCTCTCGCTCTTTCTCTCTCTCTTTTCACCAGCCCCTTTCCATTTCCAATTCGGCCCCTGAAAGGCTGTCAACAAGAGGAATTCATGTTTCTCGCTGCTGCTGCTGCTGAGGTTGTTGTTGCTGCTGCTGCTTCTTTTTTCTGCGGCCTGGGTGTGCAGCACCTTCTACAATGCGACGTACAAGAACAAAGACTCCTTCAGAAGAAACGACAATATCTATTGTGGATTGAGAGAGAGAGAGGCGCGCACCATTGTCATTAGCTTTTAAATCCAGTCCCGTCGCAAAACCATAGACGAACGAAACGAACTCCAGCCTTCCTACACACCCGGGATCCTCCACCTTTTTTGCAAATCCTGACACCAGCCCCTCCTCTTCCTCCTCCCCACCCCTAGAAACTAGGACCATAAAACTTACTCTGGACCATGTCGGCCATACAGTAACCACCCAGATTGGCCTGCCAAAAGTAAAAGTCGGGAATAGTATTGCCTGTCTGATAGAGATTCTCGAGGTCACGCTGATGCTTCAGGGTCAATGGATGGAAATCTTGATCTTTCATCACGCCCCATTCGGCGTGATACTGTTTGGATGGATCTGCCGTTGTTGTCGTGTTTGCTGTCACTGTCGCTGCGGACGATGTAGTGGTAGTAGTAGTAGTAGTACTGGCTCCTGCTGGAGCGGACCCCCCTCCGTTCATTGCACCTGGATCCATCGCTGCTGCGGCTGCGGCTGCGGCTGCTACAGCAGCTGCTGTCGCCCAATGGTGCGGCGAGGCTGTCGTTGATGCAGAGGACGAGGACGATAAGAGCGGCGGTTGGAGAAGGCTGTAAGCCAACATACTGCTGGTGCCGCCGCCGTTGTTGCTTCCGCCGCTGCTGGCGCTGGTGCTGCTGCCATTGCTGTTACTGCTACTACCGAGGCCACCACCACCACCGCCTCCATCCCGGTTGCTGCCAACGGCCACAACAGCGCTCTGATCGTCTGAGGTAGTATATGCCATTGTGTGTGACATACTTGAACGAGAAAAGTATGAAAGAGTGCGCGGATAAAGCTAAAGAAAATGAAATGGAAAAGAGAGAGAGAGAAAGAGAAAGAGAAAGAGAGAAAAGGGGAGGAGAGGATGATGATGACTGACTATTTAAGGTTTTTTTTTCTAGGTAGATGTCTGTCGTATTTGCTGCTGGTCAATGTTCTACGGATGCCAGAAACTTCGCTCATCGGGTTTGGATGGAGTTAGTAACAGTGCGTGCAGGCTTCCTGTGTGCCTGACAGTGCTCAAAGGGTTGTCAGGTTAAAGACAGCGGAGTTCTATTTCTGGAGTTGGACGAGCGGCATCAAGCAGCATCGCCCAAATCCAGAATACCCTCAAGCCCCTGAAAGAAAACAACAACCGACCTAAGGCCATAGAAAATATATACTGCTCAATAAACACGCAATCGAATCAATCAATAATTAAATAAGAAAAAGGGGGTAAAGAGAGAGAATTAAGGATAACTGGAGAAACAAGTGCCATGACCTCCCTCCCCCCCGCAATGAATGGCTCGTCACTTAACTAGCAACGGGGAACGTGCTCCAAGGATAGCCCGTTGAATAAACAAACAATCCCCAATTACTGCATCGCAGCAACGCCTGAGGCACCCAACCTAGCCCTGAAAATTGGATTATACTTTCCTACTAATAGCAACAAGTTGGCCAGAGGATCGCCGTCGACCCCAACTGTCCTGTTCGTACTAGCCATTAATCTTTTCTTTCAAAAAGACCATGCTACATAAATCCATGGGAGCTCAAACCACTTGCTCATTTTACTGCATCTGAACACCCTTCTCGAACCGTTCACCTCCCCCCCTTTCCTGCGCACACAACCCCCACCCACCCACCTCATCCTGCTGCTTACAGTGGAGAGACTGCTGACGCTATATATTTATCTAATGTATTCTCTTTCAATTGCCGCTTTATGGATTTGTTACGTAAAGTATTTGCCGGATTTGAAGGCAATAGTAATAATGAATACAATGATTTACATATATACACACTTACGCATTACGCACATGTGCGTACATAAATGTATAATGATAAAGAAAATATAATATGCGTACCATGAATAGAGGAATCTTCTAACCACTAGCATCAACGCGGTAGAGGGCAAGGCGAGAGCAAGTGCTCCATTGGAGCGTGATATAACAAGAAGGGGACGGGGTGTCGAGAAGTATACACACATGCCGGAGACGCCCTCCCCCAGTTCCAATAGAAGGTGAACAATAGCACCTAACGCCCGACGCCCTTCACCGCCCTCCTTTATATCCTATTCTTTTATGTCTCTCTTGCAGTAGTCAAAATAGACTGTGCTGAACGGGGTGGGGGGGGACAGAGAATAAGGGAGGTCGGAAGAGTTGCAGGGGAGAGGAGGCTCGGTGGGTGAAAAGAGAGATATGACAGAAATACTGTAGGCATATCGTGTTAAGGACCAGCAAAAGAGCGATGAACGCTCGGGCCAAAAAAAAACATGCTCCCCCTCCCTCACACATATTCACACACCCAGTGCAAAGGCAACTGGCAAAAAAAAAAGGTTCAACAAAAAGAGCACCCCATTGGAATTTACACAGATACACTCGTCCACCCCCCGGCCATGGTGACAGCGATAACGGTCTCCTTATTACCCCCCCCATCTTTCTCTTCTTACCTTTTAATACTACAGTATGAATAGTGCTCGTCAGGGCTGCATGGGGAAAAAAGAAGATACATACTAATTTAACCGTAGATGTAGAAAGAGCCTGCGCTCGATGTTGGGGGTGGGGGAGAGAAACCTGTTCATTCGCACCCACTGTCCGTACCAGCGGCGCATAACACGTGATTGATGGAAGAAACCTTCCGGCCCAGCCTTTATGATCATGCACGCCCACCCCTTGGGAACCACGAAGATATCATAACAAAACTCGCAAAAGAGGATGTTTGAAAATAAATGTTGATATATATATGTTCATGCGTGTACGTGTGTTGGTTGGAGAAATGCTGAATGGGTGGCGGCGGGCGGGCGGGCGGGTGGGCGGGGGAGGGATATAGTCTATAGGATTGTAAGTGTGTGTAGATTGGTATGTCGATCTTGAGCTCTTTCGGTGCGTTGCAATGGCTTTGTTTAGCGCTTGTCAAGAGAAGGATAGGTGTATATAATGTAAAAGTGTGCAGTTTGTTTACGTGGGTTGGAAAGGGAAGGGGTATGATGCGCTCAGCAAAAATGATTGAGGACGGCCAGGGTCAGCAAAAAGATGGTTGCCTTGACACGCAAGTCCGAAGCAGCCTTCCGCCACCACGATGGCTTCTCTTGCTGCTGTCGCTGCTCCACCTGGTCCCATTCTTCTTCGACGGTCGTCGAGGATGCACTGTTATTCGTGATCGGCAAGAGTGGCACCCGGTGCTCGTCTTTCATCTGCTGGTCTTGCTGCTGCTGCTGAGCAGATGTGATGATCCACTTTGTGATTTCGCCGGTTGTCTTGGAGAGATAATAGCAGACAAACACAAATAAGGCGCTCGAGAGAGCGAGATTGCACCACCATCCGAGTCCTTGAGCCCATGCGGGATTTGGCAGGAGGACAAGCAGGCCCTTGGTATCTGCTGCTAGCCACATATGGAACTGTCCAATGAATGTCTCGAGGGAGCACTTGCCGATGAACTCATAGAAGCCAGATGTCGTGTTCCGCAGGCCGAGGGTGGCATTCCTCAGAATGATGAAAGCCACGATGGGGATCCAGGACATATACGGATGCCAGGCCGTGTAGGCTGCCTTGGTGGGCATCGACAGCTCGAAATAAAAGTACCATCCGAGCCCGATCACGGATCCGACCACCGCAGCCTTTTTCACTGGCCCGTACCATGTCTGCTTCTCATGCCATTTGTGTTCCGAGAACTTGATCGTGCCGAGTGCAAAGATCATGCCAACGTACACAATCCATGCGTCGAGCGCGAGCCGGAAACGCCACTCGATTGGATCCCAATGGACATTGATGAGGACGCGCAGGATGTCAAAGGTTGTCTCCAGAACGCCCGGAACATGGATAAAGACACCCGTCACCGCACCGGCAACCGCAATCTTGAGCAGGATAAACCAGACATGGGACTTGTTATGGGAATGACCGACAAACATGGTCAGCCAGATGACGCCGAACCAGAAGGTGACGAGCGGTGTAAAGTAGTAGCTGAGATAGTTCGTGTCCATCAGGTATTCGAGCACCAGTGTGAGCAGATTGAGGCGGACCATGACGTTCATCACGCGTTCGAAACCAAAGTCGGCCTTTTTGTAGAAGAAGAAGAAGTGGCCGTAGCCGGTCTGGAACAAGTAGGCAGCCACAAGGACCCGCATCGCATTGTAGATGCCAGGCGTTCCAGACGCGCCCGTGAAGTGGTAGACCAGGATGATGATCTGCATCCAACCCTTCCATTCATCTGTCTGTGCCCGATTCAAAAAGCCCTGGTCACTATCGACCTTATCATATTTGCGCAGCGAAACTACACCCGCCACGACAGTCGCCAGCATAAGCCAGCCAAACGTGAACCGGTCAAAGAACTTGAACTCTTTGGAAAACAGATGTGTGCGGTCGCCAAGATACATGTAGGTCACACCGAGTCCGAATACGAAGAGCGAGGTGACGATGCTCAGCGACGATGGATAGAACCGTCGAAGGAACGGCATATCGGCGCTGAGAACAAAGAAGCCGATTGGGAGCCAGATCATGAAGAACAGGAGGATCGCAATCTGGTACCAAGTCTCGGCAGGGTATGAGTTGCAGCAGGTCGTATCGAACGGAAAATGCTTTGGTAATCCCTCGTTGCACCGGAAATTGAGTGCCAACTGCGCCTGTACCTTGGTCACACCAGGAAGAAAATGGAGACCATCGAGGGTCATATTGATCGTGCTGGCCCCAATCGCATTCCACGCAAATGGAACGGCAAAAGGTACCTGCGGATTCAGGGTCTCGACGCGCGATTGCAGGTAGTCGTTCATCCGTTCGATCTTGTCGAGTGTAATGGTATCGCCTCGCTCTTTATTCAGCAGATTGAACTGGGGCACCTCAACCGGCGAAAGAAGAACCGCGTCAGCAACGGTGGCGGCCGGGCTCTCTACAGCATCGAACACGGCGTCAATCCGGGCTTTCCAGGCATCAAAGTATTCGTCCGGGTGAAGGTTCTTCATGTACCAAGGCCCGCTTCCAATGACAAGCAGACTGGGCCGGTTGTCCGGGTCTGTGTTGCTAAGCATCTTGGCTGTTCTCGTCTCGTTGATGTAGGGGTCCCACCAGAGTTCGACCGTCATGCCATATTTGGAGGACAGAAACTGACGATCGTCGTGCATCGACTCACCCACCTCCTCAGCACCCGGTAGGAAACTTCCCATGGATGTGAACTGTTCTCGCATGATCGAGTCACCGACGTAGAGCACTCGGGAATGATTGAGGCAGCTGGAAATCTGCTGGGCATTGTAGTCGTGTGCCATGCAGCCGGATGGTTGCCACCGATCATAGTGATCGCCGAGCCACCAGCCGTCGTTGAGCATTCCTTGACATCTTGATCGGTCTTGAGGAACTAAGTCATACAATCATGAGTCTCCTCCTCGATGCGTTCTTGTTTTCCCTCTCCTTCCTTAATACCTATGAAATAGCGAGCAATAGCAAATGCGAAAACAGCCGAGAGCAAGGCCCCAGAAAGGATCTGCAGAGTTTTGGATCGGATGGACTTGGTTGTCTCGGCACCCATATTCCCCTATACGCACTGCAAGGAAGGGGAGGGTAAAAGAAAGCGAGAGAAAAGAGAGAGAGAAAGAGAGAGGATTGCCTACCAAAGGTGATTAGGATTTGTAAGTTCCTGATATTGCCTTTTCCCCAGATCTGGTTTAGCCCAAATGTCTATAATTTATGTCCAAGGTGAACATCCCGATAACCGTTACACCGGCCATCTCTCCTTTGGTTCTAGGCCATAAAAGTTTAACAACTACTCCAGCGCCGCCCGAAATCCCTCGGCGATCTCAAACATGAAGGGCGGACGGAATCCCCAGTGCAGACGCAGAGGCTAATCGATCAGATACATTTTATATTTTGACTTCTTCAATGTCCCAGAAGCAGAATTACCAAACTCTGGTATGAGGCGCTGCTTTTTTCTTGAGTTTCTCTTTTTTTTTTCCCGAAACAAATGCCGCAGTGTCACGAGTGCCCTCGGTTACGTCTATACCCAAGCGATAGCTAGGGTTGCCCGGGGGGAGCGGGTCGATAATAATTTTCTTTACAATAATAAATTAGGCCTAAAATATAAACGGGTGATCTACCCAATGGATGACCAAGCTATGCGAGTTCTGCACCATTTCTAACAACACTGCTGAAGTAAAAGAATTCTCCTAATCCGCCGCGTTCGAAAGAAGAAAAAAAAACCTTATATCTTCCTCCCCGCACCCCAGCGATACTCTTGTTCTTTTTCTCACGAGTCACACCCCTGCTTTTCTTTTGATGCAAAAGAAAGCGGCTTCAGCAATGTATCTTTTTCGTTACCCCACTCGGGACTCCGCACAAAACGGAGATGCAAAACAACCTTCTCCCCTTGTTTTTAACTGTAACAAGCTCCAACTACCGTCCCTGCTGGAGTGGATCTGCAAACTCACGTGATCACCCTTCTTTATGACCTGCGCAGACATTCCTAGGCAATGACGGGCCCTTTTCTTAATTTCAGTTGTTCGGTTCAAGATCAACATTATTTCCTTCTGCTCCCGCTTTTCACCATATTAAAGTGCGTTTTTTTTTTAAAAAAAAAAAGAAAAAAACTCGCAATGAATCGAGTAAGTGGAGCTAGAACGAGCTTAATGGGATGTTTATGGTGTTTTTCTCTAGCATCTTTATTACATTGCGTCTAGCACTAAAGTAAAAAAAGGATACGAACCTATTTATTTGGAGAGGAAACCCCAAAAACAAAAAGACCACAAGTTGAGCTTAATTGTTGAATTGAAGCGGAACGGCCCGTCGGACGGGAACATGTGGAATCGATACCCAATGAAGACTGTATGCTTGGACGGTTGCATTTTTGAACGCTGACCCTGTCGGCGTTTGTTGCGTATTGTCCAACTCAGCTTCAGAGAATATACACGAGTTCGTCTTCACACTATGGTTCCGACGATTTGGTTTTAACAAACTAGGTCGATCACTGTTACGGGATTGTGGTACTAATTACCGAGCGACATTCTTACTTGACCAAAAAAAAAAAAAATGAAAACGAAAAATACAATAAAAAGAGGCTAAAGATGATTTATTTATTTATTCATCATGCTCTTTCGTATGTTATGCACGTCGTCCACAAGTGGCCGCCACAGCCATTGCTCGCCATAGGACATGTAAGAAAGTCCAAGACATGCGCCTGCCAAGTGGGCATAATGATCAAACTGGCGCCAGCCCAGCATGATGCCTGCCACGTCAAAGCCCATCAGGGCCGGGAGGGCGTAACCCATCTTGATGGGGATAAACGGCAAAAAGATGAGCGAGACGCTCGAATTGGGATAGAGGACAGCCGTCGACGCGAGCAAGCCGTAGATCGCCCCGCTTGCGCCCAACGAGGGCATGATGGGTCGGAACCGTCGGGATGCGATGCTCAGGACATGGCTCAAGACATTCGCACCGATACCCGTCGCAAGATAGGATGCCAGAAACTGCTCGCGACCCATGTGCTCATGAACAACCATGCCGAATGAATAGAGACCGACCATATTGAGCGAGAGATGAAAGATTTCCTGATGTGAGAAGACACTCGTCAAGAGCGTAACCGATCGGCCTTTGACAGAAGGGTCGTGAAGAAACCATCGGGTCATGAACGGCATCAGCCGTGGTATCTGCCAACAACCGAACACGAGCACATTCATACCCACAAGCCCCCAGATCGTCCGCTCTGCCTCGCTCAGGGAAAGAAGCTTGTTCACTACCATGAGATACGCTCGTGCTACATCACGAGGGATAAACTCAATGCGTTCGAGGCGCTGCCGTGTCTGCTCCCACTTCTCGCGCAGCCACAGCTGCCGCTCTTCCAAGTAGTCCTCGATCGTCAACGTCTGACGTGATGACCGTAGGCCAAACTTTCGCAGACGATCCCAGAAGGTTACTTGGTTGCGATCGTAAACGATGGCCGAGACAACGAACACACTTGTGCATGCCGTTATGCCAAACACAATGGGACGGACATAGGACAATTGAGGTTGAGGGGATCGACGGATCGTTCTCGGGATGAGAGGCTCTCTCTGTAATTTATATCGTGTGCTGCGCCCTGCGGTGGGAGTTGCCGAAGTAAAACGTCGTAAGAACATGAAGTGAGAGAGGGTATATTAAGAGGGAAAACACCAGCAAGTAAAAAAAAAAAAAGAGACAATCGAAGCGACGGGTTTTTTTTTTATTTAAATTGGTTTCTGATGACGGGGTTCTTCTTAAGATGGACAGGCTCTTGACCCTCTGGCGTGCCAGGAATCTTCTTCTCCAAGCCCTAACAATCCCACATGGTTCAGCATACAGTTGTTACCTTTTGAATTCATCAAAGTCATAATACTTGCCAGCTTTTCAAAGACACATGCATTGAAGGTACGTTCTGGCTGGCGGCAAGAATAGAATTGCTGGTTGTGGTTTTCCAAACACTGCCAATGCGCATCAAATTCCTTTCCACAGTTCTCTCTAAGCTTCGTAATACTGGGAGGGGAGGAGGAAACGATAAGCATGTATACATCAACACATAAAGCTTGGGATAAGATAGTTACAGGTCTATAGCGCAGCGTGTCACTTTACGGCCCTCCTTTAGACAATGCTCAGGATCATTGTTCTCGCTTTTGCAGAGCATAAAATCGTCATTGTAGGCTTTGCAGTATTGGCCAATAAAGAATGACGCGCTCTTTAAGGGTGCGGATGTCGCTCCCACCTCGTCCACTTTGGGGATGCTGTCAGGGAGCGGCGTAGGATCCACGAATTGCTTCTCTGTGAGATGGGAAGGCTGATGGCTCGACACTTTTTTTTTTACGGCGCGTCAGTTGCTCGTGGCATTGAAGGCATGGCCGGGGAGAGAGGATCACTTACTCGGTAAAGATAATAAATACGGACGAGAGAGAGAGAGTGGGGAGGGGTGGGGAGAGGGTGAGGTATGAGCTGTCTGTTGTGTATTTGGGTCCGTTGAGCAACAAAACTACCTCGTTTTCGGGGTAGTTGTGACGTGCAAGACTTCGCCTTGCTTTTTGACTTAAGCAGCGCGCGTGTTTGCCCGCTCCGCGCCCCGCCCTGCCCGCACCTGCCCCACCCCCCAACCCAAACCCGTCAAGCTTGCTCATCAACGTATTCGTCCTTTTTTTGCGATTTTAACTGAACAAATAATGGTGGTGCGTTTGATAGATTTTCCTTCAATCTGTTTATATGATTCCCTCCCCAAGCAATGGCATTGATGTCCACCTGCTCTTTTGCTCATTCGGGGTTCTTCCACATGCCTTTCCATAGAAACTCGGTCTCTATCTCAAAGCTGATCTCGAAGCAGTTACCAACGTGAAGCCCATGGATGGCTTCGAGTGGTACTTTAAGGTATGAAGAGAAAAAAAAATATGGAATTCGGGCGCTGTTTCTCCTTTCCATAACCTCGGGAAACAAGTTGAAGGTGATGATGATATGCCTAACCCATGGATATTTTTTATATATATTTCGATAGATCCAGTGTGGAAGTTGTCGCGAGACGGATGATAACTGGATTTCTTTCAATCCGGAGGTATATGCTGCCTTTTTTTTTCTATTTCGCTCGCCGATCGCTTCCGTCATTATGCTGACATTGGATAAAGGACTCGGTAGATATGTCTGGTTCGCGTGGAACGGCCAACTTGGTCATGCGCTGCAAGTTTTGCAAGCGCGAATCAAGCGCACGTGAGTTACATTCCTGGACGGATTCATCAAAGATGGGAGTGAGGGAAACTGACGAACCCCCCCCCAAAAAAAAAAAATAGAGTTTGATCCCGCCACGCCTATTGCTGCCTACAGCGCGGAGAAGGGAGGCGAGTTCCAAAAGATCGCTGCATTTGATTGCCGAGGATTGGAGCTTGTCGATTTTGCGCCAAGAGTGAGAGCTTGAGAGTTTCCGGGCAATCGATCCAAATATGTCTGACTTGTTTATACGCAGGAACCATGGTCGGCTGAGGGCACAGAAACAGGTACCAAGTTTGAGGATATCGACTTGACTGAGGGTGAATGGGCAGACTACGATGAAAAGGTAAAGAGAGACAGAGGGAGACTGCAGAAGATGCGGCCGATTACCGACACGACATATTTTTTGGGGGGTCTTAGGCGGGCGAACCTGTGGGCATCAACGAAATCCAAGTCCAATTCAAAAAGGAAAAATAAAAAGTTGGGGTGTATATGTATATCATTTCTATCTCTGTCTGCCACCCAACATGTGCTGAACGGAAGGAGCAATTTCCCAGTCTAATGAATCGTGTTTGTCTTATGTGAACTACTAGGCTACTGAACAATTAAATATTTTCATATAGGATGGTACAAGAGGTGGTGGGGAGAGGCCGGGGAGGATTGCACGATATCATTTTTTCATGTGGGCCTTGTAGTACTAGGACAGAATTCATGTTAATACGCGATCCACAATATACCAGGCCGGCCCATGTGTAGACTTTTTTTTTTTTACCTCAATGCCGATCTTAATGCCCTCCTCGAGTCCAACCTGCGGTTCGTAACCCAAAAGGGTCCTGGCTTTCGTGATATTGAAGTAACGAGAGCTCATGGCTTGCTTGATACGCGAACGAGTCATGCCTTCCTTGAGCGTGCTCTTGTCCCAGATCATTGCTTTGATGTTGTAGATAGTCTCGCTGATCAGAGCGATGACCATACTGGCATTGTACGACAAAATGATCTTTTTTGACTCTGGCATAGGCTTGCCGTACTCGAACCAAACCTTGCTTGCAAAGTCCCAAAAGGGAACCGGAGTGCCGTTGGTGAGATTGAATGCTTGACCGGCAACAGGCGATTTGGGGTCGACGAGTTTCTCTGCAGCGAGTACATGGGCATAGGCAATGTTACCCACATACGTAAAGTCCATCAGCGACGTATTGTCACCAATCTGGAAACGGTGCTGACCCTTCTCGCACACTTCGATCATTCCAGGCAGAAGCTGCCGGTCACCCGGCCCAAAGATAGCTGACGGCCGGAGAGTGCATGTTCGTAATCCCTTGTCGCCATTCGAGGCAAGCACAAGCTTCTCACATTCGATCTAATAATCCAAAAAAGAAATCCCGGCCCAACCTCTTCTTGTCAGACGACATATTTATATATATATATGTATATACATTCTTTCTCTCTCTATCTTTGTCTCGCTTCCCCTTCTTTTTATTTCGCGCAAGCACGCGCGCTTTCCTTGAATTTACCTTGGACTCGGTATATACATCAATGGCCACCGGTGGGTACGGTGCGCTTTCGTCAACATTGACCATGGGCTCACCTGTCGAGATGACGCTTCCGGAGCTAGTAACCACCAGAATCTGGATACCCCTCTCCTGACAAGCATGAATTATATTGCGCGTGCCGTCAACATTGATGGAGAAATACAGGTCTCTTGGTGGATTAGCAGAGTTGACATGAGGAGGAGAGGCCGTGTGGATCACCGCAGTGATGCCCTCAAGCGCGTTGAAGACATCATCGAATTTGCGAAGGTCGCCGACATGATACTGGACATCGGCATCGGGCTCCGCAGGTTTTGCAATGTCAAAGACCGCAATAGATGATCCGTCGTTGCGCAGACGAATTTGTTCAATCACATGACGACCGAGAAAACCGTTGCCGCCAATAACGAGGTATGAATGAGGCATAGCGAATGTAGGAAGAGAACGGATATGGCCCCTGCCAGGAACATTTTACTCCCTCAGCGGGGCGATCTCCATCCCCGCCCGCCGGTCGCACTTTTTATTTTACTAAACATCCTTAATCATAGTGACAGTTGCACTCTCTTTGTACATAACAGACGGTGCTCCTCCTCGGCGCGGCATCTTCAAGAGCTACATAAATCATATTACGACCAACGGTGCTATTGCTTATCGAGACATCGTTAGGAGTGCATGTGCTTTCGAGCTGGGTGATCCTACAGTCCAGCTCTCATCAGATTTTTAAAGCACGCTCCGGGAGAAAATCTAAGCTTGTGAGAATCAAAAGGGCCGTGATCGTCTAGCTATCTATTATTATGCAAAAGCAATTTTCTTTAAATCTCTATAAGGCAGAGACACATGCGCCGGCAGAATGACGCTGACACCATACATGTAGACCAGCGTAAACCACCCAATGTCCCGTTTGGGGACGCAAGTGGTAATACTGAAGCCGAGTAACCGCTATTGCATAATTTGAAATATACTTTGGCATGGTCTAATAAATGAACATTCTACAGCAGCTACCGTATCAAAAACAAGAGCGAAAACGACTAGAATCTTTGGATCTCAGTATTAGACATCATTGAATGTAGCTTCAGACTCGCGCAGCCACCCATCACGGAAAGAGAGAGGGCAGGTCACTCTGAAGTTGCAAACAAGGAACCTGTAACTGGACATTATCCCACCTTCCTTAAGGCTACAATGGAGGGGATGGATAAGTATGAGCATATAAAGGGCCATTGTTTGGTAATGGAATGCGCCTATCGGTAAGGCTGAGGATATTCCTAAATCCATCGATTCGCGGGGATATCTATGTGCTTATCTTCGACCATCCTCGCCCGAACTCAATGCTATTGAGCAGTTTTGGTCAGTTGTTAAGAGCCAAGTAAAACGCAACATGTTCTTGCAAAGCGGGATGACTGGTGACACAAACCGGTGGAGCATCGAGTAACTTAACTCGAGGTGATTTTGGATGGTTCATTTCTTATAGACGTTTATCCAACTGTCATACCGGAGAACAACTGTGATGTATTCCTCCATAATTCTTCAAAGAGCACCGCAGTATATATATAGGAAAGGAGGGATAATTTTTGGATACTAAAGTATTTCTCTTACATTGTGCAATTCCAGAATTGAATATAGTGCACGTATCGTTTGGGTTTAGGGTATTTGGATGGTGCAAAAGCGTAAGTTGGCTCCTGAGAAACCGCGGTAAGGATTCGTGGCTGAAATAAGGAGATAATTAGGGCCTTTACTTTGATGCATGAATAGGTTATCGCATACAATCAAAATCACTAGGAAGGATGGCACAGTTACACGACGTTTAACGCCAGCAGCAGGTGCTCTTTCGGGAATAGCGACCTCTGCAAAAGGGATTCGATGATGACATGCATGTCTAGACAAGCTGCCATGTCCCTACTCCAAAATCGGTGTTAGCTGTTGACCCCTCTTCGCTGGCGGGCATGCAATTGGTATTTATGAATCTACATAATTCAGAAGAATGTGTATGAATTGTTGACTTGGAAAAAAACCACACATTATGCCATTTTATTCTCTCATTCCCGGGTACAAGATTAGATATCGGGTTACTGTATTAACCCACTGAAACGCTCCTATGTTCTCTTCCTCGCACCTGGGACAACACCTGCTTGTCTTAAATTCGTCGATAATGTAGACAGGTAGACGGTGTGAGTATAGTATCTGATGAAATCTTTTGCCTGGATGGGCTCGTGGAATCGAGCATGGGGTACAGACTACTTGCCCATGATCAAAACGCAGACATTCGTAAATTTTTCGTTCAGATTGTCAGCGAGCTTTTGACCGGCTCGCTGTTTGATGATATAGTCGTTAAGGTGTAGCTTACGGATGTAAGAGCACGCGTGTTCTTGATTGGCGGTTGTGTTAGACTAGAAAGCACGGAGGATTTCATCCGTTCCTTTCCTAGCACGTAAGAATTCGTTGTAGTCGTTGGGTAGAAGGCTAGTGGTTCATCTTTCAAACAACCCGCAGCTCGGCGGCTTCAACGTCTGGATATGCCAATTTCAGATCACGGATGCTTCTTTGATACCTCTTGACCTAATTAATCACCATATCTCAGACCTTCGTTTTCGGTCATTCAACCTGCACTGTACGATTATGACAACCACTACCAATTCCGAAAAGAAAACATCTATTACGAAGACAAGGCCCAACCACAAAACCATTTTCGCCCATTTCACCAGCATGGCATTGTCTTTCAGGGACTAGAACGGCTTCCTCATCCGCAGATCGCTTCCTCCCTATTACATGACAATCAATACGAAGCATTTTATGTGAACAATTCCTGGACCATGAGATAACACCAAAAACATAAGTGCATCCAAGGTTGCACTGGGGACAAGTAGTTGGCTTGAACAGCGGAGTGTTTCGAAGCCAAAGATTAATATGTAGCCTGCAATTCCGGTGGATGGTTTACACAGACGGGGTAGGGGTTACAATACTCAAGAGCGAGGCGGATGGTAATCAGTCAGCCGAACAAAGACCAGCTCTAGAATATGTTGATACTGCATATTGGGTGCCCTGACGGATCACAGGCGGGAATGGATGGAAGCAGCAGACCCATCGATAACCATTAACCCAACTAGCACAGATCTGCTGTTCTGTGTAGTTGCTGCCTCCACGCCACAAAACCTGTTGAAGTTTCGATATACCAAAGCAAAACGGCAAGAATCAGTTGCAATATCTTCTCGGCGCACACTTTGGTGAGCGATGGCCAGCTTGAACCTTGTAGTGTGTACGGTGATGGTTCATGGATCGCTTGACCAATTTCCTCGCCATTCATGTCTTCTGCTGTTCAATCGATCGATCCTGAACTCCTTTTTCAATCGTCGAATATTCAGAATGATGTTGGCTGCTCACCGAAGATGTTGTCCGTAGTTATTTTCTTTCCTTTATTGAGAACCACCTGCTGGGAATTGGAGAGCACTTGTCGATCGAGGATAACAGGCATTTGGTGTGCCATTTCTTTTCTGCTCTAGGGATAGTACAGCCACATGATGGTATGCTGCATCCTTCTATGGTGGTCAAAGCCTTTGTACTACTTAATATAATTATTTCCCATTCTGCACACTTTTTAATATTTTGGATCCTCTGTAGATAAAAATCCAAGTATCTGGAATGAAGAGGAGGATATGGGCTTTGGGTGGAACCGCGATCTGGCTGTGCCCGCGCAGGACGCCGACCATCGATTCGTCGATGTGTTGCTTGTCGTCTGTTGCTTCCTCCGTTACTTCTGCCGCTGGTGTTGCCGTTGATCCGTCCGCCGTTGCGTCCGCAATGGTACACCTAGCTACCTTTGGTGTTAGTTAAAGCGCCTGGTTCTAGGTTGATGTTTATACCTTCTATGGGTCATAATTTCCCCCTCTTGCGAATTTGATTTTGGGAAATAGCGTATCTTATCCTTTTAGAAAGTAGGCGATACACAACACGTGAAGCCTGGCAGAGCAACAAGTAAAATAGGGATGCCTGCATAGCTGATGAATCGATGGTGGGAAAGCTAGATGTTCTCAACGCAGGGGTTGGGGTTGGGGTTGGGGGGTGGTGTGGAAAGGAGGGGGCGGCTATTGCATGAGCCGCAGCAGAGCAAAATACCTCCGACCAAGGAATAACATTACGTTCTCGTATTGTTTCCGAAGCGGAAATCGGACAGGATTTCAGGCCACACAAGGTCGTTTAATAAAATGCGATGCCCGAAGGATGAGAAACTTCTAGCGAGAGCTTCGAACTGCCCACATTTTTTTCTTTCTGCCACCTAGTCCGTTATTTGATGTTTCTGGTACGTTTTGTTACGACTAGCAGCAAGTTGTTTATCCCTGTGAGGCAATCCTACATTGTCCCTCGCCTATGTTTTCCTTTTTAGAGCGCTTTGGTTTCCTCGCGTGTGTGCCACACGACTGTTTCTTTTTGACGGATAAACAATGGCCCATAATTGGCTCAAAGGGATAATTTCACATCCCTTTTTTTTCCCTTTCTTCAAACTCTTTTTCTTTGTAACGAACAAACTGCAATGGCAAACGAAATTTCACGACCTGCTGCAGGTCCACTTGAACGAGTGATTCAAGGCTTAGAGTCCGTGCTCAACAATCGCCAGCTGACTGTGCTGAAAAACGTTGTCTTCATTCTGGTGCTACTGAATTACTGGTCCTACTTTTATGCTAAAATCGCCGTCTGCGGGCCGCTGCGCGTAGCGAAGGATTTTCAGGCCTTTGTGAAGCGCGCACGTATATGAATAATACAGATATAACACTTGCACATGCTGACGAGAACAACCGGGTGGGTGTGGTGTTTTGCTTAATATAGATCATTTTTAAGCAACTTCGTCGTCTTCCGTCCGTGCAGGCCAAAATTAACGCTGAGCTTGACAAGACACTGAAGGAAATGGAGCACTCAATGATGTCTCGTGAGGGTGATAATGTCGTTCCACAGCTGAGACTTCCCAAGCACGGACTGACGGAGGAGCAAGTTCTAGACGAACTAAAGACGTAAGTTAGATTGAGACTCCTGAGGAATTAAGGCGCTATCTATGCTTACGCATACGAAATTCCCCAATCTAGGTTCCAAAAAATGCGCGGAAAAGATTGGGAAGGCGGCCGCGTGTCTGGCGCGGTGTACCATGGCGGTGAAGAACTGACAAACTTACTTGCTGAAGCATATCGCATGTACGCGGTCTCGAACCCACTGCACCCAGAAGTTTTTCCTGGCGTCCGTCGCATGGAGGCTGATTCGGTGGCGATGGTTCTGAATATGTATAATGCGCCCTCAACTGGATGTGGTACCATGACGAGCGGCGGTACTGAGAGTATCATCATGGCATGCAAGGCCTATCGTGACATGTACAAGGACCTCCGTGGTATCGACTACCCTGAAATGTTAGTGTTAAACAGCAGAATATTGCAATGAGTAGGATTATGACTATCGACATTAGGGTGGTCCCAGAGACGATCCATGCGGCATTCATGAAGGCATCCGGTTACTTTAACATCAAACTCATCATGATTCCCGTGGATCCAATAACTTGTCAGGTTGATGTGAAGAAAATGGCAAAAGCTATTACAAGAAATACTATCATGGTATGTGTATAGAAATGTCAAAGTCCCAAAACGATCTCATGCATCGCCTTTTCTTTTTAGATCGCAGGCTCTGCCGTTAACTTCCCACACGGTATCGCCGATGATATCACAGCCCTGGGCAAACTGGCAAAGAAACACGGCATCGGACTCCACGTGGACTGCTGCTTGGGAAGTTTCATTGTCCCCTTCCTTGAGAAGGCTGGACTTCCTAGTGTTCCATTTGACTTCAGAGTAGATGGTGTCACTTCGATTTCATGTGATACGCATAAGGTAACATGAGTTTAACGGGAATTCATGTTATGGTTGATTGACTGATATGCTCTTTTTTTCGGGTAAAGTATGGATTTGCCCCCAAGGGGTCGTCCATTGTCATGTATAGAGAAAAGAAGATCCGTAAATACCAGTACTTTGTTTGCTCGGAATGGACAGGCGGCATCTACGCATCGCCTAGCATTGCTGGATCGAGGTTAGACAACGTGGACACCGATTAGGTGGAGCGTGATACACGCGTTTTTTCTTTCTTTTAATTGATCATGTGAACATTTTTAATTAGACCCGGTGCTCTCATCGCAGGCTGTTGGGCAGCACTCATGAGGATAGGTGAAGATGGCTATCTGGACGCTTGTAAGAAGATTGTCGGCGCACGCCAGATCATTGAGAATACGTAAGCAAGCAGACAGGTATACCGGTTTCGTTACTCACTGCTTTCCCCCCTGCCAGCGTCCGATCTATCCCGCAACTGACGGTGAAGGGCAATCCAATTTCGTCCGTGATTGCATTTGGGGCTAAGGAACCTTTGAATATTTATGATGTCGGCGACATGCTTGGTGAACTCGGTTGGGATGTCAGCGCTCTCCAGAACCCTCCAGCGCTCCATATTTCCGTTACACTGCCCTGGGTTCCTAGCGCCGCCGATTTTGCGAAGGATCTCAGAGAAGTCGTTAACCAGCTGGTATCCGATCCTTCCAAGGGCAAGGGCAGCACAGCTGCCATTTACGGCACAGCTGCCTCTATTCCCGACAAATCAATCATCGATGATGTTGCAGCTGGTTTTATTGATTTACTTTATAAATCATAAAACCTCTCTTGTACACACACGATCCTTCTCTTCTCTTTTGCATTGATATACTCGCACTTAGATATTACTTATTTTACCCTTCTCCCACGCATATTTATTCGTTGAAAACGTTAACATAGCTTTTTTCTATGCTGTGCGATGGACAGTGACTGCATCAGCTTGGGCTGTTGGGAAAATCAGCGAGTCGGCAATGTTAACATGGGGCGGGCGAGAGGCAATGAAGACAATGATCTCGGCTATAGGAAGAATGAATAACCTGTCTCCACCCTCACCGACTTTATAATCCACACTTGCCTATATCTTGGCCCACCAATGGTTGCATGCCCTTGTACACACTGTCTGCCTTTTCCTTATCGCCATAAAATCGGATTGTAGAGAACTCGGTGTTGACGAGGCCAGGGCAGACTTGACTAAAAAGTGTATTTCCTTTTCCAGTTCGCCACTGTTTTTTCTTATTCTTTTTTTCTTTCCCACGTACCTCACGCGAATAGGGGTATGTTTGAGTTCGAATCGCAGCGATGTTGTGATCGCATCCACGGCATGCTTGGTCGCTAGAGAATAATCGTACAAATGCATGCACACACAAAGAGATGTCGTGTTTGAAATCATGTGGCAATCCCGACACATGCGCGCTCTTACCACAGTAAATGCTGCCGCCCTCATAAGCCTGTTTACCGGCCACAGAGCCAACGTTGATGATGTGGCCAGTCTGGCGCTCGATCATGGACGGTACAATAGCCTTGGTCAAGAAGACCAGTCCCTTGACGTTGGTGGCGAACATCTGGTCAAAGGCGTCTTCAGCAACCTCGTAAAGAGGATCGCGGCCGAGGACCATGCCCGCGTTGTTGACCAGGACGTCCACGGGAGGAAGGGAAGCGACGAGGTCCTTGATTTGTTGCGTATCGCGCACGTCGAGTTGTCTGGCGATGACGGTAATCGAAGGATGCTTCTTCTCAAGTTCTGCTTTTAAGGCCTCGATGCGTTCCAGTCGTCTGGCTGTGATTATCTACGATCCACACAAAGTCTGTGTGAAAAATAAAAACGTTTCCCTTTCCCACCCCCTCCCCCGGACCATCCTTTTACCAAGTTGGATCCCTGCAAGGCAAACTCGCGCGCGCAGGCTTCACCGATACCGGCAGAAGCGCCAGTGCTGTCATTCCGATGTTGGGTACTCTCTTCTTTTCTTTTTTGAAGCTGCGAGTTGGACAAAGTGCTTACATCAATACATATTTCCCTTCGAGACGACCCATCGTGATGGCAAATTAAAGAGAAGTGTGTGAGGAAAAAGAAAAGAAAAAAGATGGAGTTTAACACAAGGGAGGGGGGTGGAAAAAGGCTCCTTTAATCGCCGCTAAAAAATGCAAAGGGCATTGGTAACGTGAACGAGGATGGGGAAACCAAGCCAGTTTTAGCGATCTGTCAATAGCGACAAAAAAGGTATACGCGCCCTATACGTATAGTACATCATGTGAAAATAAAAGCACAGCCCAGCACAGTTGACATAAAAGTGGCGGGGTGAGTAAGCGAATTCCTTTCCCCCCCCCCTTTCCATTTGATCCTTTTTATTCTCAACTCGTGGTACGCTATGCCTAATGTTGCATTCCATCACCATCCCTTGGCCGCTCATGTCTTTACATAGTATTACACCTATACTCCTCTCCTTGCCATGAGAGAAGACCTCATTCAATCGGCTGTCTCATTTTTGACGGATCCCAAGGTTCAGTCAGCAGCCCTGGCAAAGAAAATATCCTTTTTAGAGTCCAAGGGCATGACATCTGAAGAAATCGAGGAGGCAATGGCGCGATGCAATGGCACCACGCCAACTGCTGCTGTCGCTGGTGCTGTGACTCCGGCCAATGTGGTGCCTTACAACACAACGACATCATCGCAACCACCCCCGGTACCTAGCCGACCTCGATACGACTGGCGCGATATTTTTATTGCTGCCGTAATTACAGGTGGTGCCACTTATGGCTTATGGACGCTCGCAAAAGTAAGAGGAGCCGGAAGAGAAATGGGTTGCATAAAGATATCGTTCTGGGTTGATTGAGGATGGAATCCGGCATCAGCGTTTATTTAGCCCTTGGTTCACGGTCCCATCCCAAGATCAACTGGAGCAAGAGAAAAAGGACTTGGATGCACAATTTCAGGCTGGTAAGGACAGAAGTGTCACGGATTCTTCTAGAGCAGAGTTTGATGCAGGCTCGGGAAAAAAAACTTAGTGGAAGAGTCTCTCAAGGAAATCAAGGTTCAGACCGAGAAGGCGCTGACCACTGTATCGAGCCAGTCAGACAAGGTGAATGCATCTCTTGTGGACATTGAAGGTGTTCTTCAGGACCTGCAACAGGGCGATGATGCCCGGCAAGCAGAATTTGGAAAAGTCCGGGACGAAGTGGATCGTCTGAAGGAAATGGTACCTCAGGTATAACCGAAGGCGACATATATCACACGGTGCATACATTAAAAAAGAAGCAACTAGTTAATTGACCGTAACAAGCAAGAGCAAAACGAGGTTCTTGAGAGTCTACAATCCGAACTTAAATCGCTCAAGAACCTTTTCCTCAGCCGTCGCGCTTCTACTCCTCCTGTTGCGCCTGAGCCGGTTTCAGGCAATGGACTTCCTTCCGTTCTCGACAGCAAATTAGCTTCTACTGGTAACAGCAGTGCCGGCAGCAATCGAGTTATCCCTGCTTGGCAAATGGCTGCTGGTGCTGCAAGCAGCAACAAGCCTGCTGCTTCATCTCAGCAGCACCAATCCGTCTCCGCAGAAGGATCTTCTGCTTCTCGTTCCGAAAAAAACAGCTCTATTCCGGAAACTTCATAAAGCCTCCCACCCATCCCCTGTAGATACCATTGGCTGTTATTGCAATAGTTACTTTTTTCACGTATTTACATGCACTAATAAAGCGATCTGACTGGTATATCAGATTTCTACAGCCATGACTGCATGTGGGCGCTTATTTGTCCTTTGCCTCTCGTACGAGTTGAGGCAAGTAGGGTGGATCATCCGCTTAAAGAAAGAAATAAAGAAAATATAGAACGAGACTAGATCATGAGGTCAGAGGTTGGAGTTTGTCTAATCTGAGATTTTCTTTTCTCTGGGATAGCAATGCGATAAATTGCAGTAATCTCGCAGACCAGGTGTAGCTTGTCCAGGAAAACAAGCGTTACTTGGTAGTGCAGTTATGCAAAGAGCATATCATATTTTAGAGAACACCAACACCGATGATGGCGCCTATACATGTGGCCGTCGTTATTGTACCAAAGCATGCGAGGGGGCCGAGGGCCGCCGCCCGATGGTGTGTGTATGTGTGGGAGGAGGATCATGCACCGGGACAATAACCAGCATCGTCATGACTATCGCGAATTTTCGACCGGTGACTTGATCGATGTTGACATGCCCGGATTTATTGCAGACATACGTGACTGGATCAAACGGAAGAAGCCTATACCTGACTGGGACCTCAGCCGATGGCGTATTACTCACCGGGACGCAACTCATATCCTACGACCCAAGTGCGATCGCCAGATCTGTGAGCTCGCTTTTCTAATATCGGATCGTCAACTTGAGCGCTTTTGAGCATGATGAACGTCTCCAGTCGATATTCCTATGTTGCATTCGTCCGGAGGACGTTGAATCTGACGGGAGATGAATGATCATTTCAAAAATACACTGATTGAGCATCCCGATGTCTTCCAGGACAAACTCCCCGGACTGCTACCAACACGAGATGTAACTCATGTGATCGATACAGGAGATTCTGTTCCTATTACCCAAACTGCCGTTCAAGATGAGCCCACATGCTCTGGACGAGCTGTGCGAGCCGATTAAGGAGCTCTTAGGCCTAGGTGTTGCTAAGTTCTTTTCGAGCATTGACTTAAAATACGGTTCATATGGATTTTTGATGCGGCCCTTTGTCTTGATAAGCGCGTCACCGACGCTTCAGAATCTAATGAATTCGGTGCTGGGCGAATATTTGGACAGCTTTGCCTTGGTTTACATTCTCATCTATAGCAAGACCGGCAAAGAACACCGTACGTATGTCCGACAAATCTTCGACGGTCTTCGATCTGCAAAGCTTGTTACCAATCAAGAAATGCGGATCACACAGCGCAATTAATTCTGGAAGTATAATATGGTCATAACCAAAAAAGGGATTATTCTAGAGCGTTTCACTCCTAACACTGCAATATCCCTTTTTAACTACATTTATTAATTCATAATTCATCCGTCGTATCCATCACTACTCTTCTTTTCTAATAGGTGATGTTCCTGGCCCACACAGTACGTCAACACTTTGTTTCACTCTGAGTGTGCAGCAGTAGCTACAATGACGGGTCACCATTGAATGGCGATCAAGATACTAAAAGGATAACGATCAAGATCAATGCCACATCTCCCGTGACGATATTATGTACCACCTTTACTTTTTCTGTACGACGATCCTTGATATCTACCACTGTTATTAGCACATTACTGTTTACTATGTAAGCAAGGATGCCATGTGGAGTCGTGCATCCCCACATTGTATTATTATAATGATCGTTCTTCTCGTCGCGTTCGTGCTTCCTTCACGCTGTATATCAGACGTTCTTCGTAAGTACACGCATAGCAGTGCCTGTACTGTTACATTGGGACCCGTTACCATAATTACTCTCTCGCTATATGGGATTCAGAGTTCATCTCCCGGACCTGCCTCAGGACGTAGTTACAATCACACGGGTAAAGGATGGACTTCCTTATCTAACTTAACTGTCCACCGTCCCGGGTGACGGCCTAAATGATTATCAGCAGCTGTCCTCCAGAGTGGCCCTTTTGATATGCATTTCTTATAAATAGACCCACTGTCGAACACTTCTTAATAAACAACCCTTTTTCAGAACCCCACAGAATCATATTCTGTCTCTGCTTTGTTGTTTAAACCCCTTGATTCTATATCATCATAATCATCTCTATACGTTTATTCTGTTCATCTATGATATCTAGTACGAATACCATCGCTGCTGTGAAAATAAAAGATCATCCAGCCAACTATCTATCATATACTCGTCTTGCCTCCACATCACTGTTATGGCAACGATCTTTCCACCCAAGCAGACAACAGTCCACTCACAGTCATTGCTAAGGGTATCCTTTTTGTCGACATCTCCAGCTACCAACCCCAATGATTATTACCTCTGGAATGCCCTTCATTTAGTATTAAATAGCAAAGATTTTACATATCAAAGTCATTATATGCAATAAATGCCGTTGATCCGTTATCATCTTCTTTCAATGTTATTACTCTTAACTCGTTGCTACTGGGTATAGTGTAATCACCACAATACACACACGACACAAAATCAATATTGCCATAAACATTATTTGAGTGATTGACACCGAACCTGTAATTCCCCTCTTCTTTGATTGGATTTATTTCATTTGTTACGTTGAATTGTTCGACCTCTGTTATTGCTATGATTACAGGTATTAATTCCTTAAGTCATGCGACAAACTACACTATACCCATTGGTTCATTCTTTAAACCTAGTATAAACATCGTTATATTATGCTATAATAATATTGATAAAGACAAAGATACGAAAAATATATTCCTTTGGACCTGCACTATCTACACGTAATCACTGTACTATACCGTGTTATCACATGTGCGTTTCTTGTTATAGCGTATAACGTGACCCGTGGATATCGCAAAGAAGGTATTCGACGAGGCATAGGTGTAGGTATGGACAAGGTGAAAGTCTGATCAGTACTGTCTCTGGGAGTATCTCTTTGCGAATAATAGAGCCACGACACTATTATCCACCGCTAATAGACAATATGCCGGGGATGAAAGTCCATTGGAGTCCGTGCAAAAGAGAAATATATCCTTCGCATCCTCCCTTGCTGCCTGGTTCGAGCAAATAGTAGATGAACGTAAGCTAAACAGACGTGCCTAAGGATGGTCAAGAACATACAATAAATGGTGGACGACTTCACAGCCAGCACGCAAAAACATGATTGCGAATTGCTCCTCTCGGACCAGTGTACACCGGCCACCATGTCAAAATACGCGAATGATTTGAAAAGCATGATAAAATTGGCCATAGCCCTCAAGTCTCAAACCTGCGTCTCGTTATACGCTGCACATTCATGGCTCAAAGTCGGGAATAGCGATGGGAAGGGAACTGATATCTACGGTGCTGCTTGTTTCCGAATACAATGATATGATTTGAACCTGCAAGGCCATGCTTTCGGGTACGATATTTCGAGTACGTTTGCGTTGTATGGCAATAAAACACGCGCACGCTCAGTGACATTGTCAAAAGCGCACCTTCATTCTACTGCAGCAGCGAGATATGAAAACTAAAAGAGCTTTAAAGAGACAAGAGCTTTATTTTTTATTAACAATGGATAGTATTACTATACTAATGGGCAGTCCAGTTGGCCAGAACCATGAAGGATCTGTTTCCAGAGGCAACCACGAGGAGGTCGACTGCCGTGCGCCTCCGCTCTGGGGGCCAAGATACCCACATTCATCTTGGCCCCTTTAGCGAGCCCCCAATGCCTGGTCATCGGGGTGTACCATTGCTCCTCATAGAGGATTCCTACCAAGATGCACTATCAACTTGCGGGATGCGGCGCCTCGCAGAATATCATGCACATCTGATCATTGGACAGGTACCTCTTGGTCTTGTCTCAGGCTGTAAGTTAGTATCCTCGTTTGGGCCGTCCAGTCGATCCTCGCCGTGTGGGCCGTCCAGTCGATCCTTTGGCCGTTTAGCCCGTCCGGTCGATCCTTCTTGTTTTCCGGCAGGTAGGTCTGCCCCTCAACTAAGCAGCGGTTAGTCATGACCTACCTTGGGGCGACCTGACCAACCGGCCCGGGGGGGGAGAGTGATGAAGAGAGAAAAAAGAACAAAGAGGGAGGACGTTCATTTTCCATAGTTTTTCAATAGCCGTCCCCCCTCTTCGGTCGCGTGAATCGCGGAGCAGAAAAAGCGTAGGTTGGTTTATGGCAGCGCTGCAAGCCGGGCCGTAGCCCCGAAATCCATGCAGAGGAAGGAAAAACGTGTCTAACACACACACACACACACACACACACACACACACACACACACACACCTTCCACGCAGATTGCCTGTCCGGTTGAGATGACGATAGAGCCGTTGCTGCTACTGCTGCTGATGTTGCTTGAAAGAAGAACAGGATGAATGAGGAGGAAATCTTCATCGATCGTTTTCGATAAGGTTAGCGCGCTTTCATTTGAAATCAACAATAAACATCTTCCTGTGACCCCCTAGCTGAGCACAAAAAAACAAAACGCAAAAACAAAACATGCATATCAAGAATGATATCATGCTCCCGCGGTCTTCAAGAAAGAGAGGCATCGGGGGTCTAGATCAAATGCAAATATTTTGTTGACACGGTTGCATGGATGTGTGAGTTCGCTTCCAAGGAGCCCTCCCCATAGACTACGGTATTCTGTTACTGCGTTCGCGCTCTGATTATCTCGGTGCCAGCAGCACGTGATTTTTGGAGTCCGGGACAGATGCTTCCCACCTACCTCTTCCAGTTCTCGCACGCAACTACGGGAAGACTGTTGACGGAGACAATAGATACATACACGTTTCTGAAATAGGGAGGGTGTGAAAAACTAGGATCTCGAATCAGCAAACGTCATTCGCACGCCCACCAGCGCCGACATGATAGGCTGCATCATCAAGAACGCGGTATGTGGGTTTTACGACAATACCTCTTAGATGGCATTCGTTCCGTTTGTGTTTTAGGCTGCTGTAGCGCGGAATGAGTTGCTGCGGATGGGATGGTTGTTCTGTTTCCAAATTATCAGATCACTGAGGGTGCTTTGACATTAACCGTGGATGTAACTCTACCGTTGTCGGTCGCCTTGGACGTAGTTTTTCTTCGTAAATTCGTGGACTTGCATTCAATGTTAATAGGAGCAGTGTAAAAGTCCAATTTGACAATTCGGGAGATATAAACAACTACTCGGTCCGCAGCCCAGATCAAATAGCTTGTTTAAACCCGAGACTAACTGCATTCACATGTCGCAGCCTAAAACACAAACGGAACGAATGCCATCTAAGAGGCATTGTCGTAAAACCCACATACCGTGTTCTTGATGATGCAGCCTATCATGTCGGCGCTGGTGGGCGTGCGAATGACGTTTGCTGATTCGAGATCCTAGTTTTTCACACCCTCCCTATTTCAGAAACGTGTATGTATCTATTGTCTCCGTCAACAGTCTTCCCGTAGTTGCGTGCGAGAACCTGGAAGAGGTAGATGGGAAGCATCTGTCCCGGACTCCAAAAATCACGTGCTGCTGGCACCGAGATAATCAGAGCGTGAACGCAGTAACAGAATACCGTAGTCTATGGGGAGGGCTCCTTGGAAGCGAAACTCACACATCCATGCAACCGTGTCAACAAAATATTTGCATTTGATCTAGACTCCCGATGCCTCTCTTTCTTGAAGACCGCGGGAGCATGATATCATTCTTGATATGCATGTTTTGTTTTTGCGTTTTGTTTTTTTGTGCTCAGCTAGGGGGTCACAGGAAGATGTTTATTGTTGATTTCAAATGAAAGCGCGCTAACCTTATCGAAAACGATCGATGAAGATTTCCCTCCTCATTCATCCTGTTCTTCTTTCAAGCAACATCAGCAGCAGTAGCAGCAACGGCTCTATCGAGTCATCTCAACCGGACAGGCAATCTGCGTGGAAGGTGTGTGTGTGTGTGTGTGTGTGTGTGTGTGTGTGTGTGTGTGTGTGTGTGTGTGTGTGTGTGCCAGACACGTTTTTCCTTCCTCTGCATGGATTTCGGGGCTACGGCCCGGCTTGCAGCGCTGCCATAAACCAACCTACGCTTTTTCTGCTCCGCGATTCACGCGACCGAAGAGGGGGGACGGCTATTGAAAAACTATGGAAAATGAACGTCCTCCCTCTTTGTTCTTTTTTCTCTCTTCATCACTCTCCCCCCCCGGGCCGGTTGGTCAGGTCGCCCCAAGGTAGGTCATGACTAACCGCTGCTTAGTTGAGGGGCAGACCTACCTGCCGGAAAACAAGAAGGATCGACCGGACGGGCTAAACGGCCAAAGGATCGACTGGACGGCCCACACGGCGAGGATCGACTGGACGGCCCAAACGAGGATACTAACTTACAGCCTGAGACAAGACCAAGAGGTACCTGTCCAATGATCAGATGTGCATGATATTCTGCGAGGCGCCGCATCCCGCAAGTTGATAGTGCATCTTGGTAGGAATCCTCTATGAGGAGCAATGGTACACCCCGATGACCAGGCATTGGGGGCTCGCTAAAGGGGCCAAGATGAATGTGGGTATCTTGGCCCCCAGAGCGGAGGCGCACGGCAGTCGACCTCCTCGTGGTTGCCTCTGGAAACAGATCCTTCATGGTTCTGGCCAACTGGACTGCCCATTAGTATAGTAATACTATCCATTGTTAATAAAAAATAAAGCTCTTGTCTCTTTAAAGCTCTTTTAGTTTTCATATCTCGCTGCTGCAGTAGAATGAAGGTGCGCTTTTGACAATGTCACTGAGCGTGCGCGTGTTTTATTGCCATACAACGCAAACGTACTCGCAATATTGTTCTTCCGCATGTCAGAGAGCTTCAGTGAGCCCGAGTGGTTCAAAAGAAAAGTGTGTGCTGAACTGTGTCGCCATGGAAGGATGGCCTGGCCGTCTTCGGATGATCTTTAACGGCATGGGGCATGGCCTATATAGATCAATATTTTGCGAAACACTCCATCGAATCGTTGAGGTAATGCAGAGGTTTATTTCATTTACTGATCTGAACCGTAGGATAACTGATATGAGGCTTAGCCTCAAAGATGTTGCGAAGAGAGCAACTGCACTGCGTGGCATCCAAGAGAGTGTATCATCCGCGCTGCTGTCAGGGTGCTAGGAAGCTGCAGATAACAAAGGTGGCATGGGACGAATTCGGTTAAGACGTACACGTGGTTTCATTACAAGCGATATGAACTGTCTCAATGTTCATAAACGAAGTTGAGGTGAAAGCTGTGAAACGCCGATGCCCATCTTGTCTGCCTGTTCTTCATTTATTTCTGATGGAATGAGGGGAAGAAATGGTTACAAAGTGGATCTTTTAATAGGTGCCGCTCTACAATCAAACTTCTTGGCAGAATCACCATGCAGTAACTGTTGTCTCGATAGGATTACAAATTTGTGGCCTTTATAGATGACAATTTCCTTGATTGATTTGAGCTTTCTATGCACACAAAAAGGCAACGGCACCTCCGCATATCAAATCCATGATCATTATAATTCATACTTGACAAACTTTAAAAGACCTTGAGGATCGGTTGTAAGCACAGCATAGTCAAGGATGACCAGCCTGATGCTCACATTTGATGACTTGGCGAGTATTGCAAGGTCTAGGACTTTTTTTTAGAGATATGAAAGTAGTGTCCTGCCTTCTACTGCTTTATCTTGCAAATGTGCATCTTTGTACTTTATTTTGTCCAGCACAGTGGCAACGCTATTGTTGATGGTGACATCTCGCTCGGGCAAGGAGGATCTGACAGAACAAATGGGAGACACATATACTTTTTCGCGCAGACACCTCACTCTCATGATTTCGACCATGCGCTGGATAAGTTTTACAGTGGCCGCCCGTTATAGTGATATTCGTTATAATGATAATTCGTTATAGCGATACACTTTATGAATAACAAAATTGCCAGGTAGGGCTTATTCCAATTCGTTATAGTGATGCGATTTCCTGGAACCGAGGGTATCACTATAACGGGCGGCCACTGTACTCGTTGATCTTGTGTGACATTGCATTGTGATTTGCGACAGTATCCGACTGTGCACCATGTACTACTTGTCGCGCGCACCTTTTTCCTGTAGGACGATGTATTGAAAAGTTTGTTCAAGCATCGTCTAAGAAAAAATAGGGGTTTATTACGGTTGCGTAAATATAGATTGCACAGCCAGGTCACTTACGTCGATGTTCCTCTTTGAGAAGCCATAAACGTCTCATCCGGACAATCGCGGCACCAACCTTGCATATCTTTGAATGGCCAAAGCACCCGCCCTTTCCCAGCCAGTTGGTAAATTTGGTCTTAACGTTGCTGCTGCTTTCGACGTCTCCCAGATACCTGTTGAGCATGTCAACTAATTCTTCCATTGTCCAATTTCTGTGAAAGAAATGGTTCTCATTGGCGATCGGCTTCTGCGCTGAGGCGATACAAGCAAAGAAGTCCAGGGCACTATACTTGGTGAGTTTTATACCCAACATATGGAATAAAACCTCACGTTTAGCCCTGTCGCACCGTGGCCAAAACAAAAAGACTTAGTACAAGAACCGAATCAGACGTTTCTGACAGAACAGGAAGAAACAATGAGAAATTATCAAACCAAATTAACTCTTTTAACTTTGACAATCTACCTGTCGGCCCTGCTTCATCTGTATCAATAAATGATAGCGCTGACAAGGAAGGAGGCGTGTCAGGATAAGTTTGGTATATAAAAGGACTGCGTTCAACAACATGTTTCCCGACAGCAACAGGTCTCATTTTGCCCTCGGCAAATGTGTACACCACTTGGGAAGGTGACTCTTCAATATTGCTTCTCCTAATACCATGCACGATGCCTGTCCTTTCGTGATAAACAGCGCCATTTTGATCAAAGAAGAGCACGTTGGTTTAAAATGGGTGTTGCAGTTGCAGAAAGCGGGGATTCAAGTCTAATATCTCAGACTGATGACATTAGCTTGGGTATTGGTCATTGATCGTGTCTGCAGTCAATCTCCTATATCGATCGTCAGCGAAGTCCATAGCTAGACATCCGAATCCCCTTTATCGTAATTGTCATCAGTACTTTCCTCACTATATTCTTACGCACACACATACATATAGCCATAGTAATATCAATAGTAAATGAGCAATCAGCTATCTTGTTTCTTCGTTTCCATACGATTCATTCTGGTTCAGCTCTTCTCTTGGCCTCTGTGCTCCTGCCCTGTCCTGTCTGTCTTGTCTTGTTGGAAAGCACCTAATGCGCTTCTCATCTGATCCAATCCAGCTCCAAAGCGATAAACAGCCGATCGAATCGACCTTCAAGCAGGTCAAGTGGTCGTCAGTGCCATTTCAAGTTGCCCCATCGATACCAACCTGATATCAAGAATCGAAGAAGCTTCTATAGCTGATAATGCGTTTCGGCGACTCCTCGATCTAGTCCAGTATCCATAAGATATTCCATGCCACCTGCGTAAAAAAATGCAACAATACCGCATCGACAACGACACTGGGCTACTCCTGTTCAACAATCGCATATCCATCCCAGACAATGATTCCTTGAAACTTGAGCTCCTACAGGATCACCATGATAGTGCAACGGCGGGGCATTTTGCCCAGGCAAAAACTTGCGAGCTACTCTCTCGGCAGTTCCACTGGCACGGGATGCGTAAGTTTGTGAATCGATATGTGTTTAATTGTCGTATTTGTAAGCGTTCGAAGCCGTCCCGACAAGCTCCACCCGGCCTATTTAACTCTTTGGAAGTCCCACGACGCCCTTGGTCATCTATCAGATGGACTTCATCGTTGGGCTTCCGCTGTCTCAGGGTTACAATTCAATCTGGGTTGTAGTTGATCGGTTGACGAAAATGGCGCACTTCGTACCATGTAAGGACCACATTTCGGCAGAAGACCTTGGCGCGCTTTTTATCAAGAATATCTTTCGGCTGCACGGTCTCCCAGACGACATCGCTTCAAATCGTGGATCGGTATTCACATCCCGTTTTTGACGCTCACTACTCGCACTCCTGGATATTAAGGCCAGTATGTCCACTGCCTTCCATATCCAAACGGATGGCCAAACTGAGCGCATCAACGCAATCCTCGAGCAATACCCCCGCGCTTATCTGAATTACCAGCAGGACAATTGGGTATCCCTTCTTCCTCTGGCATATTTTAGCTAAATAACTCTGTGCAGTCTAGTACGAAGCATACATCGTTCGAGTCCACTTTCGGGTTTCACCCGCGGTTTTCCTTGGCGACGAATCTTTCGACAGGAATTTCAGCATCTTTCGAAACTCATGTTCAACAGCTGAAGGAGTTGCACGAGTCACTCAAGTCCGAGATATTGCTCGCCCAACAAACGCAGGCCACCTTTTATAGCGAGCGTCATCGTGCACGATTGGAGTTTCACATTGGCGATATCGTTTATCTTTCAGCCAAAAACATTAAGGCTGCCCGTCCATCATACAAGCTCGACCATGTACGTCTTGGCCCATTCAAGATCATTTCAGCTGTAGGGACACATGCGTATGAATTGGATTTGCCGGCCTCCATGCAGGTCCACCCAGTTTTCACGTTTCTTTGCTAACACCGCGTGATGACCCCAGCCAGCCTGACATTACCAGTGGTGTGCCTGCGCCCCTGCCACCAGTGGAAGCGCAAGGACAGGAACATTACGAAGTAGAAGTCGCATTCGTTGTCGTCAGCTGCAGTATCTGGTTGCGTGGAAAGGATACCCAGACCCATCGGAGAATACCTGGGAACCCGCATCCCACCTTTGGGACGCCGCGGAGTCTGTTCGTGACTTGACGATGGGTAAGCAGCACTGTGAAGTTTTCACATTTCATCGGTTGCTGCTGAGATGTAGACATCCTGATGGAGCTTAACTGTATATGATATTGGGTTTAAACTGCTAGTGCTGGACAGGGTTATCTGCATATCCACATTTCTCAGAAGACTCCCCTCAATATCTTTCATTCAGTTCATCACTCCAAATATTCCTGATCCTTATAAAGCCCTTCTAAGGCAGATTGACCATACTCTCTGATTACCTCAAGTATAGCCACCGAGACTATGATCTGTAACTTTCCTCAACAGTCCTTTACATTTTGACTTACCAACCCGGCTCACACCAGGCGTACCAAGATGTGCATGTGGTGACAGCCGCGGCGGAGTATTGCGGTACGCCAGGAGCAAGGGCGGGTAACACCAGAAGCAGCGGCGACGCAGGACAGAGCCAAAGTACGAACCACACCAGAAGCAACGGGAAGCGCACGCTGCGGGCACAATGGCGGGCACGAACCGGCGAAAGGCTGGGCATCGCCAGATTACACCGGGAAAGCGCGGGGATAAAGAAGACGAAAACGAAAAAAGAGACCACCTCCCCTTTTCCATGGCTCATAAGTGCAGATAAAATTCGCCAGTTTGCAACGGACAGATGTTGGATTCGAATAGCAGACAAGTCGATTTAAAAGATTCAGCCTTTTCGTGTGAATGCAACGTGCTTGTAAAAACCGCCATTCTGGAGGACGGCTGTCGTTTACCATCTAGGCGATCTCCCGGGTAAGTGCACCAGATAAAAATTGCTAGAGGAATCCGTCATTACCCCATATGATTTCAGCTACGCATTAAGAAATGTCGGGATATGAGAGCAATTATGATATGAGCGCTCAAAGCGCGAAATAAAGAGTTTATGTCTATATAGACCATGGACCTTGTATACTAAGGGAGAAGTAGTCGTGGATACAAAAATACAGGCCAATCGCTTAAGTTACAGATGGACCTCTTAGGTTACAGGTGGACCTCTTAAGTTACAGATCAACCGCGTAAGTTACAGATGGACCTCTTAAGTTACAGATGGACCTCTTAAGTTACAGATGGACCGCTTAAGTTACAGGTCAACCGCTTACGTTACAGGTCAACCGCTTACGTTACAGGTCAACCGCTTACGTTACAGGTCAACCGCTTAAGTTACAGGTCAACCGCTTAAGTTACAGATGGACCTCTTAAGTTACAGGTCAACCGCTTAAGTTACAGGTCAACCGCTTAAGTTACAGGTCAACCGCTTAAGTTACAGGTCAACCGCTTAAGTTACAGATGGACCGCTTAAGTTACAGGTCAACCGCTTAAGTTACAGATGGACCTCTTAAGTTACAGGTCAACCGCTTAAGTTACAGGTCAACCGCTTAAGTTACAGGTCAACCGCTTAAGTTACAGGTCAACCGCTTAAGTTACAGATGGACCGCTTAAGTTACAGGTCAACCGCTTAAGTTACAGATGGACCGCTTAAGTTACAGATGGACCTCTTAAGTTACAGGTCAACCGCTTAAGTTACAGGTCAACCGCTTAAGTTACAGATAGACCGCTTAATTGACCTGTAACCTAAGCAGCTGACCTGTAACTTAAGCGCTCCATCTGTAACTTAAGCGGTCCATCTGTAACTTAAGCGGTTGACCTGTAACTTAAGCGGTTGACCTGTAACCTAAGAGGTCCATCTGTAACTTAAGCGGTTGACCTGTAACTTAAGCGGTCCATCTGTAACTTAAGCGGTTGACCTGTAACTTAAGAGGTCCATCTGTAACTTAAGCGGTTGACCTGTAACTTAAGCGGTCCATCTGTAACTTAAGCGGTTGACCTGTAACTTAAGCGGTTGACCTGTAACTTAAGCGGTTGACCTGTAACTTAAGCGGTCCATCAGTAACTTAAGCGGTTGACCTGTAACCTAAGAGGTCCATCTGTAACTTAAGCGGTCCATCTGTAACTTAAGCGGTTGACCTGTAACTTAAGCGGTTGACCTGTAACCTAAGAGGTCCATCTGTAACTTAAGCGGTTGACCTGTAACTTAAGCGGTCCATCTGTAACTTAAGCGGTTGACCTGTAACTTAAGAGGTCCATCTGTAACTTAAGCGGTTGACCTGTAACTTAAGCGGTCCATCTGTAACTTAAGCGGTTGACCTGTAACTTAAGCGGTTGACCTGTAACTTAAGAGGTCCATCTGTAACTTAAGCGGTTGACCTGTAACTTAAGCGGTTGACCTGTAACTTAAGAGGTCCATCTGTAACTTAAGCGGTTGACCTGTAACTTAAGAGGTCCATCTGTAACTTAAGCGGTTGACCTGTAACTTAAGAGGTCCACCTGTAACCTAAGAGGTCCATCTGTAACTTAAGCGATTGGCCTGTATTTTTGTATCCACGACTACTTCTCCCTTAGTATACAAGGTCCATGGTCTATATAGACATAAACTCTTTATTTCGCGCTTTGAGCGCTCATATCATAATTGCTCTCATATCCCGACATTTCTTAATGCGTAGCTGAAATCATATGGGGTAATGACGGATTCCTCTAGCAATTTTTATCTGGTGCACTTACCCGGGAGATCGCCTAGATGGTAAACGACAGCCGTCCTCCAGAATGGCGGTTTTGACAAGCACGTCTTGTAGATAAGCTGATTATTGGCGCTTCTTAGTAAAATAATCATTTTTCGAGGCACACAGAACCATAGTCGGTCTCTCTTTGTACTTGAAACCCCTTGATCTTACAATGTAATTTAAGCAGATATCTTAGTCGTCGAAGATGTACCTAATATGATCGGCTACTCTATAAGGGCAAGGCATTATACCCTGTTTTCTACAATTGAAATCGCGTTTTAGCAGGATTTACGTCGCAAGATCATAAAAATAGGAAGCCGTGGTTTGCCCAGAAATCTTTACTCACGATGACAAAACAAACTCGCATTCACACGAAAATGCTGAACCTTTAAATCGACTTGTTTGTTATTCGAATCAACATCTTCTGTCCGTTGCAAACTGACAAATTTTATCTGTACTTAAGAGCCGTGGAATAGAGGCCAAAGCGAGTATCGTATCAACTGGTGGGCCGGCTTCGGCTGCTTCCAGGCAGTGTTTCCCTCTCCTTCTTTTCTGCTTTTTGCGTTGCTTATACCTGTCCCTGTCATCGCTTTGGTGCTACTTGCACCCGAGGTGGCCTCTTTTTCCATTTTCGTCTTCTTTGTTCTTGCGCTTACCCGGTGTAATCTGGCGATGCCTCGCCTTTCCCCGGTTTCGTGCCCGCCATTATGCCCGCAGCGTGCCTTTCCCACTGGTTCTGGCATCGTCCGTACTTTGGCTCTGTCCTGCGTAGTCACTGATTCCGGTGTTACCTGTCCTTGCTCCTGGCGTACCGCAATACTGCGCCGTGGATGTCACCACATGCACATCTTGGTACGCCTGCTGTGAGCCGGGTTGGTAAGTCAAAATGTAAAGGAGTGTTTAGGAAAGTTACAGATCATAGTCTCCGTGGCTATACTTGGGGTAATCAGAGAGCATGGTCAATCTGCCTTAGAAGGGCTTTATAAGGGTCAGCATTGTTTGGAGCAATGAACTGAATGAAAGATATTGAGGGTAATCTTTAAGAAATGTGGATATGCGGATAGCCTGTCCAGCACTAGCAGTTTAAACCCAATGCCATAAACAGTTAAGTTCCATCAGGATGTCTACATCTCAGCAGCAACCGATGATATGGGAAACTTCACAAGCTAATGTCGTCAGTCTGAGATATTAGACTTGAATTCCCGCTTTCTGCAGCTGCAACAACCAGTTTAAACCAACGTCCTCTTCTTCTCTGATCAAAATGGCGCTGTTTATCACGAAGGGACAGGCGTCGTGCATGGTATTAGGAGAAGCAATTACGAAAGCTAATAGGCTGAAATGCAAAGCAATTATTGAAGAGACACCTTTCCAAGTGGTGTACACATTTGCCGAGGGCAAAATGAGACCCGTTGCTGTTGGGAAACAAGTTGTTGAACGCGATCCTTTTACATACCAAACTTATCCTGACACGCCTCCTTCCTTGTCAACACTATCATCTATTGATACAGATGAAGCAGGGCGGACAGGTAGATTGTCAAAGTTAAAAGAGTTAATTTGGTTTGCTAATTTCTCATTCTTTCTGTTCTGTTCTGTTCTGTTCTGTCAGAAACATCTGATTCGGATCTTTCAACTGATCGCAGTAAGTCTTTTTGTTTTGGTCACGTTGCGACATGGCTAAACGTGGGGTTTTATTCCAACCTCTGACCTCATGTTCTAGCCTCGTTCTATATTTTCTTTATCTCTTTCTTTACAAGAGTGAGATGAAAGGCTTGGCTCTCACTTGCCCATTGACAAGATATGCGCTGATGTGTGGCCCCGTATCGCCTCTGCCCCTCAGGTCGTCCTCTAAGTCATGCGATACATTTATGCGTCGGTTCTTCAAAAGGAACGATGGATATTATTTAATGTGGTGCTGAAATTTGTATACAATTGAAAAAGGAGAAAAACTGGATGACTAGGAATAGGATCTAATAGATAGCGACAAGAAACAAAGAAGGAGGAGTAAGAGAAGAGTGGTATTGATATTTAAAAACCGGCGCCAGCCATGGTAGTGTTAAAGTGCACGACTTCATGGACGATCATGGCATCTACGCCATGTTGTTCCTGGATGGATCGGTATCTGGCATCCGCGTTCATTCGACCAAATGACATCAGAATAAGGCCACTTTCCTTAATATTTTTGATGAGGGACGGTACGCGCACCTAATTGGAAAGCAGGTACTTTTTAAGTATTTCCATTTATCAACCAACCCATTCAAATCACGAAAGTCTTACGAGGGGTGTCGCCTCACAAATCACGCCGAGAAGATTGTTTCTTTTAGCAAATTTCACGGCTTCTTTAAGAGATCGTGTCCGTATGTCCTGCTTTGGCTTGTGTTGAACCTGCATAATGGATGTCTCGGATCTGTATCGTTTTGTTCCCCGGGGTATGTCATCCTTATTGAGCCCGCAATAAGTGCTAAAAAATACGGCATCTGCAATTGCAAAATGAGTTAATCACGGTAACAGTACTGTATATTTGCCTATACGCACAATTAGGTTGCTTCCAGTTGATCACTGTACATATGGCTGGATTGAACGAGGAAAAGAAGATGCTTGCGCTCGTAGACCCAGCCGGTAAGGACCGGACATAATCGTAGACCGACTGGAGAATTGTGTCGACAAAAACATTGCGGTCCTGTGTGTTCGAAAAGGAATAGATCTCGAGTTCGCGGATAGTCGGGTATTTTAACTCCAGATGAATACCCATGGTCTCAGGAAGATTCTGTTACAACACACTTCTTCAGCTTCCCTGTATTTATCACTAATTTGTCCTTTTTTCCCTTACCCGAAGCACATCTTCAAGTGATAAAAAGCCACGTTCTGACGCAATCCTTTGTACAATCATGCTGTTGCCTGTGATGGGACATACATCGTCGTCGGGATGGTCATCGCCCTTTTTCAACATCACTTTGCGTCCAACCTCGAGAAACTGCTCGTATGTCAAATCGGATACCGAAAGATCTAGTCCCTCAAAAGGTACAAGCCATTGTGCAAATACCACAGGCACATTGTCCCGTGTCAGTTGAACAACCACCCGAACATAGTCACCAGTCAAGGAGGACGCGGTGATAAATGATGGAATGGTGGCGAAGTTAGCAGCGATACTAGTACTGCTTCCGATCGCCGCACCATCGCACTGTAGCTGATTCGGATCGGGCGCAAGACCAGGATTGACCGATGTAGTATTAGATGGGGGCATAATGGTGTTGGTTGATTTCCAGTAAGTTTCGATGCGACCACCGATTTCAAGCTGCACACCTCGGAAGGGCTTCACAACTGAGTAATCATACGTAAGCTCACCGACCAGTTTAAGGTGACTGTCCAACAGTGGAATGGTGCGGTGGCCCTCCATAATTTTGAAATCGGCGCTTGAGAACGTCTCGGGTAATGCGACGCCCCGTCCAAGGACTTTTGACCCGAAAGTCGCGTAAATATCAAACTCGAGCAAGAAATCATCCAATTTATCAACTTGGAAACTGAACACTTCTCTATCGTCCACAAGAGGGAGAATGACGCTGTGCGGAATCATGCCAGTATCAGGCTTCGATGACACAATAAGCTTTAACGATGATATCTGTGTGTTATCATACAGACGAATCGGTGATTGCCGCAAGCTGATCTGGATTTGATATTTTCGGTCCAAGTAGCTGTGACCATAGATCCTGAATGGTATAATGGGTGGTGGCAACGACAGCGAGGGGATAGCATCAAGCTCGTGTTCCATGTCCTGATCCTTCGTTTCCGCCGGCTGGGCCAGCTCCTTCTCTTGAGTAACCATCGTCGACAATGATCGGGACCCCTCAAAAACAGGCTCAACCTCACACCCAGCATCGATCAGCAGGTTGACGCATTCCATTTCGCCTTCCCACGCCGCATAGTGCAATGCAGTCTTGCCGTATTCGTCCTTGATATTCACCTGACACCCAGCTTCAAGCAAAATCGATACACAATCGGCATGCCCGTCGCTAGCAGCCCAAAAGAGCGGCGTCCATGATTTATACTTGTCCTGGATATCTATATCATCCTTGTTGCGTGCCAGCATCCGGCACAATTCGACATGCCCCTGGCGTGCGGCCAGGTGGAGAGGATACAATGACTCCGCATTTGGCAAGTTCTTGGCCCCTCGTTGGTAAAGCAGGAGCGCGATGTCAGTATGACCATAATAACATGCTAAGGAGAGCGGGATGTGGTCTGCATCGTGTTTGGGCTCAATATTGGCTCCAGCTTTGATCAAAATATCAACACAGTGCGTGTGTCCATTGACAACGGCATAGAGCAATGGTGTATATCCATCATGGTCACGTGCCTCAATATTTGCGCGCTGAGTGAGAAGAAATGAGACACAGTCGCCAAAGCCATTCATGGTAGCATAGTGAAGTGCTGTCCGACCGTATGCGTCCGGTGATCCTATATTAGCCCCTTGCTGCGTACATAATTGCAAAAGATCAAGTCTGCCGGCCATGGCGGCTACGTGAAGGCAAGACCGCTCGTTGATATCATCCACGTAAGCAAAATCAACAAGTTTGGTGGCGGTCAAAAGGTCAATGACGTCCTTCGTTGCCTCTGAGCAGGCGTGCCAGAATACCCGAGACAACAAATCGTGGTCGCTTTGGGATGGATGTTGCGTGATACGTTCCAGGATTTCCCTTACCAGCGACACCTGACTACTCGACACAGCTTTGACAAGCTCAAGCTCCATATCATCAATGACATCAGTAGACGCTATTGGTTGCTCGATCGTTGGGTTGCTCGATGATGATATTTGAGCGACAGGGATCCCTGCCTGGATGTTTCTGAGCTCAATTTGATTTGCTGAGGCGATGTCAGCAAGTTCACAGAGGACTTGGGCGTTGAAGCACGGCTGGACATCAATCTGGCGTGAAAGGTAGAGTTCTTTGGTGGTGGATTTAGACCGCTTGTCCCATTTTTTCAGTATTTTGCGAAAGCCTTCATTATTCAATTCAACATATTTCTAACCGCGCATAAGCAATTCGAATGATAAGAACAGCAAATGGCGAAATGAATCTTCTTGTCTTACCTGGATCTTGTTAAGTTCATGTTCAAACTGGATAAACGCCTCTTGGATGGCGTTAAACAGTGTCGATGCGTGTTTTAGGCGGCGTGTGTCGGTCTGGAGAATTTTCTTCTTGTCGACCAGCGTCCGTAAGCGAACTTTAAGCTCATTTTCCTTTTGTAGATAAAACGAGTTGATCTTTTCAAAAGCGTCAGAACGCGCGTAAGGTTTTGACACCCTTTATATAATTCACCTTCTCGAGTTCTCGTTCCAATTTGAAAAAGAATGCCGCCTTCTGTGATTGTAGCAGCCTGGAGCGGTCGTCCTCAGAAATAACTTGGCCGTTATTATGATGTTCGTGAGGAGCATTCAGTATAGAGTTGATGAACTTCTTCAAGCCTTTGTAGTCCAAATAATGCGCGCTCCATTCTGTGAATTGTTGACTTTGGATTTGTTTGCCGAACTACCAAGAAGAATGCGTTACTTATCCCGTTCCGACCTCCGTGTACGCCATTCCGGACGAAGCGGCAATACCTTCATGAGACAACAGAAAAGGGGTAGAAAACAAATTCGGAATTAGAAGGAAAAGAATAGTAAAAAAGAGCAACTGGAAAGGAAAGGGGGGCCGGCCGATTTTTTAAGAATAGGCTACTTTCGTCTACACTTATTTTAGGCAGCAAGGACAAACTTCTTTGTCCCAAGCATTACCAGGAAACTTGCCCTGCTCCGCCCTTACATGCCCAGTGCGGGCCACCAAAAAGAGATGACAAGTGACTGTTACTGAGCTCTCTGTATCCAACGATTTGTGCACGTTGCATGTTCAATTTTTCCACAGGTTGTATCACATGGCTAGGGCAAAGAGGTTTTTTTCTTTAATGGCTGATCGCTTCTTCTTTGTCCCTCCTATATCTGTAACAGATATGGCTTCAACTCATCCTTTTTACATGTAGCTGCATTTTATTGACGGCAAAAGGCCACGTTAGCTAGGCTGAGATAGCTTCGACAGATATGATGAGCAAAAGGCAAGTTACACGACAACTTCCTTTGCTGTCACAGAATGACATCATCCGCAGATTATGCGTATTCAACACTGCATATCTGTCTATTGGATTTTCCCCGGCTAGTCAGCTATTGGTGCCTTGCCATCATGTTTATTTGCTTGATGCCCGCCGCTGCTGGCTACGTCGTCGTCATCCTAACATCAAGAGAAGCATCGAAATTACTGCGTGCCTCAGAAAGCATCATGTCAGCAGCTAGAGCAGTGTTTCTTTGTGCTTCACACCCCAGAAACAAGGGTTTTCCTCCATTAATGACGATAGACGGGAATTCCAACGCAGGAAGGTCTTCACTGCTTAACACTATACTGTTCTGTACTAGGGATGATACAAGACTTCACTCATCACTAGCATATGTTTGATATTGATCCAAGTCATACGCTGTTCAACTTGCTGCTTGATGAAGGCAGAGGTTACTGGTAGAACTTTTCGCTGGCAACCTGTTGGCAGGGGAATAATAAACGCGTAGGAATACTTGGCAGAAGACATAAGAAGTCACGAGTGAATTGCTAGCAAAGGCTGACACCTGGAATCCCCCCCTAAAGAACTTTCCAGCCCTGTTATCGCAGGGTTACGATGCGATAAGCAAGATACTTGGGCCACTGTCCATTCGATGAATGGAAGGGGAAACACCCTATAGGTGAGCCGGGGTGGGAAGAGAATATCATTTAAGCAATACAGTCTGCTGTGTGACAACAAATAAGCTCGACCTGCTATCATCATCATTCATTATATGTTTATCGGTGCAGACTCAAATAGCTCGGCTTATTATACGCATAGATTGCCTTTATTGAACTGCGAATGCTGTATACTGATGACGTAATAGCCATGATCGCATTATCTGCAAAGCATTCACCTGCTCGCTTGATAAAGACATAAACCGCGTAGATTGACACGCTTCTTATTACAGTATTCTAGAGTATTCTTACGATATACATTCAATGTCAAAGATCAGCATTCGAGTTAAACCATACTAACCACATCCCTTTACGGGTCAGAGAGGAGAGCAGAAGCATGCCCAGCGGATAGGTTCAGCCCCGGATTACATCACTAACGACTACGTAGAATAAAGCATCAGTCTGAGCATACAGTAAAAAGGAGAACGTAATCTGCCAAGTCATAATTTTTTGGGATGACGAGGGCTTCTTGTACAGTATGTTTTGCATTAGAGTTCGTTCGAGTACCCCATCCGCAGGATTGACATGTGCTGGAACAAAAACATTTTTAATGTATTTGCAGGACAACAACAACAAAAATGAAAAGAAGTGAAATGATACGATGGGTTTTCTACACGAGAACAGCGATACTGACGACAGCAGCCACCATGAGGCCAGACAGGGATGCGGCAAGATTTGGTGCAGCAGAAGGATCATTCTCGCTCGCCTTGCTAGCAGATGGCGAGGCAGCTGTAGAATGATGCGCCGTTGAAGCAGGAGACTTCTTGGTGGTGGAAGAAGTAGTAGCATTTGACGATTTACCAATGCCGTCGAACTTGACAGTTTTTTCCATATAAGGATAAGTGATGTTCATGCAAGTGGCAACGTCAACAACGCGCTTATATGCCTTCTGGATCTTGGGCAAATATTCCAAGGCCATATCCATAGTGGTGGCGTCAATCTCATGCATGAGCCTATCCGATCAATCAGTACAAGCCCGAGCGCAGTCATGAGCAGACTCGTGTGACCACTTACACAATGTTACCGGACTTGGCAAAGGTACCGTTGGTACCCATGGTGATGAAATCTTCGTAGGTCTTCTTGATTTTCTCCACAGGTTCGGTGAGACCGGCGGCCCAATCGTCAGTGTCCAAGTTCCAAAGGATGTTTGTCAGGCCAAGCTGAGTAGCGATCCATCGAACACGATCATCAACATCTCCGAAAGCCTATTTCTGGAAAGATGAGTACTGCAGCAACGTGGTTTTGATTGTCGATTAGAAGACTGTCTACGTACAGGACGCCAGTACTTGGGAGTAACACCGGTGACCATCTTGATTGCTTTCTGGGTGTAGTATAGCTCGGCGAGAACCTCTTGGTTGCTCAGCGTGGTCATCAAATCGTGGCTCCAGGTGTGCTGAGCAATGTGGTGACCATCGCGCACGCCTCGCATAGCACCGTAAGGCCAGTTAATGACATTTGAACCAACATAGAACATGGATGCCTTGAGTTTCTGTTTCTCAAGGTAATCGTAAAAAGCATTGTGGGAGCAATTCGGGCCGTCATCAAAAGTCAACCCCCAGGTCTCGGGTTCGGGGCATGAGTAGATGTCCGGGTTTGTGTTGGCATACTTGGGGGCGGTACATGTCGTGGCAGACCACCAGCAGTCTGGGTCGCTCGAATCGTAACCACTGAGATCAATACTACCATCAGGAGTCTTGCGACGGACGGGAATTTTGGGCGCCTTGGACCAGTCGATCGAGTTGTAGAGCGCCTTGAATTCAGCGGTGGTGTTCATGCCATTGCTCGTGGCAACCATCCATGGAGTAGGCCAGTCCGCTGCATTGAAAGTAAAGAGAGGCGAAGCGTCATACCATTTACATTGAGTCGACTCATCCTTTGACGTAGTCTGGGGAATGTTTGGGATTGTGATATTCTTCGGATTCACATTGGATTTGAACGACTCCCAGTACTCTGCGGCGCTCACGAGACCAGACGCCTGCAACAGGGCGCAGGCGACGACAAGGGGTTTAAAGAACATGGAAAGGAACGTGATCGGGTTAAGGACAAAGGATAGGAAGGGGTGTGGGATGGACAAGAGGCAGGACTCAGTATATTCAGATTGATGCAGGCCTTTTTATTGTCGATTATGATAACACCGCCTAATAATAAAGTTTGTGGATGCTTGCAATAAAGTGCTGTGAAACCAGCATCAATATGTTTATTTTGCCTTCAAATATATCCACTACTCCCATTTGCCCTTTTCGTACCTCCGTTTCCATTTTCACTCTTTAGGTAACACGATGGACAACCCCGGTAACGACCAAAGGAAACCATAGAAATTATTTGAAGCCCCGTTTCTCCATTACAAGACCAACAAGAGATCGTCCACAGTGTTGATATTCAATAAAAGATACCTGAATATCCAGTTCTACCCTGCAGTTGACCTTTTATGTATATCCCATAGCTCACTTTCCATGAATCATGGCATTGCAATAGCCCAATGCGAAAAGGAAGACTGAGCGATTCGGGCGTCGAGACACTGTATTTGACGCGCTGTGTCCGCCGAGAATTCAGCAGCAACCAGTAGACTATTCTTGTGCATGCGGACCTCACTAACGAATAAATACATGTGCTACTTTTTATTATTACCACAGAGACACACCTCTATATAGTACCCCATTGCACTGAATAGCCACCGCGACCAAGTACTGTATGTGCATTTTTTGTTCGTTACCCTGAGCCATTAATCTGTTATAAGCTATTAATTGCTGGTATCGCAAACGACAAGTTGAAGATAAGTAGCAGTCAAATGATATGAAACGATTCCCTCGGCTATGTAAAGAGGTGAAATAAGGAATACGCAGGTTGCTATTTATTTGTACCACTTCAACGTCATCGAAGCGCGATAGTAGGATTGGCTGTCATTATGCTAACGCCCGTAGCAGCTTTTGCTGTTCCTGGTATGGGTTGAGCAGATCCATCAGACCTCTTTCGGCATAAACACCGATCCGAAAGCGCCTGGTTAACTTCTTTCAATAGTAAAGAAAGTAGCTTCCACTGGGATTTCTGTCTTTTTTCTAATCACAAGAGACAGAAAAGAACACGCCGTTGCTCTTCAAGGCGGGGTTTCGCGACTTGTCTATGTTGTTTAAGCGCAATTGACCTGAATGGGTTTTCGAGTCGTGGTCTTCAAGCGGAATCAGTGAGGCGATATAAATTTTTCCTTTTATGTCATCGTGCTATACCAAACTTGGTGTTCATACGGTGCAATTTAATTTCACAAATGCAGGTATATGAGCCAAAGATTGGAGCTACTACCTACCTCTACAAAAAATAACGCTGGTGCATTACTCTCGGATGAAGACACGGATTGTGATAAAACATTATTTCTGTTAAGGTACTTTACCCCTTCCAGAGAGACCTAACATTTTCATGTTTCTTTTGACGCCTTTGATAGCGCTAGTACTTACCTCCAAGATATGACAGTGCATCGTCTCCGGCGTAGTAACGAGCCAGAAATTCGGCCCCACTTGAGACGATGGGAACTCGACGGTTAATAATTATTGTGGTCTCTCCAAGCGCTTATACGTTTATGAGGCGGGTGTCTGAAAAGAAAGATGTGAGAAAATGCTTATACTATGGAAAAACAGCCTGGATGTCAGAGGATGGAATTCTCAACATTGACAATCCAGACTTAGGCGTAGAACTGAGCTTAAGCATACAAAGGCGACACTATTGGGAAAAGACCGTATCCATCAAAGGTATAATGCAACGGAATTCCGCAAAGATGAATGCTTTACAAAGGATTCCAAATGTGTGTTGCATGGGATTTTATAAGTTCACGTTTAAAATCAGTATATAGCTACTGTACATGGAGGTTGCCTATAACTGTAATTATGCAGGAAACCCTACGGGATACAAGTAGAATACGTTAATAATGCTACATTTGCATGTTTATGTACTTTTATCACCTCATTTCTGCTGTTTGAGTTGGATTGCGTGTAAAATAGCATCATCATCATTGGGTAGTGTTCCCGTGACAGCATCAAGAGTAACTCCCCCGCCAATGTACTGGTCATCCATAGATGTATTGATCCCATCATAATGATGCGTTGACTGGCCGTAGGATCGAGATGAGCCCACAAGGTTTGGAAAAAACCGTGGGCTATTCGACAACGTGAATATTATATGTTAGTAAGATAAAGAAATGCTAGTTCCTTTTTTCATATACCTACTTCACAACCAAAACAAATTGCGAAATAAAGCAGCTTGAGGCGCCCCAGTTCATCCATAGAAGTGCCAGCGTAATATTTCCTATTTTATGTGTAATAATATGATCTCGCATAGCTCCGAAGAAGAGCAAAAAGAATGCAAATCCCACCAAACACAGTGAGAATAGCAAGACTATCATCTCGACTTTGCGAATGATTCCTCCTGGCACGTCATCTAAGTTTTGAGCTTTTCCATGGGCCCGGCTGCCCAAAATTCGAATGAGTCTAGCAGCGGAAAAAAACACGGCGACGAAAAGAAAGGCATTAAGGAAGAACCAAGCGATATCTAGGACGCGCGTGAGGATTATAGCAGTCGTAGGGTCGGATTGGCCGATAATTCCGATGGGTATTGAGAAGGCGTTGTTCAGGAGAAATGGGAGAAAGAACAACAGAGTGCCTACTGCATCGACGCTGCGGGGGGAGCATGGCAGCCATGAACATCCAATAGTCCGACTCTGTAGGGTCGATGTTACTTCGAGGTCACTCGCTTTTTTAATTTAGTTATACCTGTGCAACAGTCTGTGCTATGCTATTGAGATAGACAACCACCGCGCCGTATCCAAATGGCCAAGGAAACTCAAAAATGACTATACATGGCGAAATCAGTCTTCACCTATCTCGCACCGTTTGTAATAAGGGAGAATTACAGGTACGTGCGACGAGGTTGTCTGGTGCGATATCGAGGAGTAGATAAAGACTACTGAATGATCGGACTAGCGAAAGAGATAGTGATTAGTACTTATAAAAAGCTATAACGAAGATGATTTCCAACCAACATGTATTGTAGAAAAATGAAATCAAAAGCATCCCTTCGATCGGTCGTGGTCGTATCCGACCACCTTTTAGCGTCGGCTCCATAAACCAGAATTGGTATTTTTTGACTCCCACCCGGTATCCAAAAAGCGCGATGCCTGTTGGAAGAAAACATTGTTAGTTCATAGTAAACGCACATTAATAGAAATGCTGTTTACCTATTAGCGCTGTTACGAAAGCAAAAGAAGCGTGTATAGCATGGACATACCAGAGTCCTTGTGACTCCTCACAATCCGTAATGGTTAATCTAAAATCACAATGGCAGACTCCATCTATGCAAATCCGCTCGAGTGATTTCGTTTGTTCCATAAATGAGCACTACAAATATGAAACGAGCAAAAACCACAAAGCTTCAAGACGTAATATGTTTTTTTTACCCCGTGCGTTGGTAACACGTTACGAATTAGGCCTGGTTCATCACATCTGCAACCATCAATCAACATAAAAGAGGAGACGTTTGGTCTTCGCATACTTCTTTCACACGTTGCCCTGGATATCATCATTTCAGTGATGATTCCGCCGCAACCTTTGATGTTGCTTTGACAGGAGCCCATCATCGCTCATGGGAAACTACACAGGAACTTTAGCTAGGTGCAACATGAAGCCGGTAAAAAAGGCAACGGATGACAAGGAAGACGAGCCACTGAAATGCAGTACGACAGTGTCAATGAAGCACCCGCCACGAGGATAGGTTCTGGCACAAACGCAAGAAGGAAATGAGCTGAGTGTAGATTGTGAAATTTTACCGCTGCAACGCTGTTTGAGTATCTCCACCTTCCCCGTCCATCATAGTGTATCCTTCCGTTTACGGATATACAGGCTCAGAGATTCTACTGTAATGCTATATGACGGGAAGATTTCTATACAGGAGCAGTCAATTTTGGATAGCGTACGCGATCTTCGTCAACAACGTGACCTTGCCCTTTTTCATTTTTATTTTCTGCAGATTTTACGTCCTGTAATGGACAGTATTTTTATTAAGAGGATTAATCGGCAAACACGCCTTCTATTTGTAATCCCGCAAATTGACCAGTGTGCATCTTTGAAAATGTGAGCACCATTATCGTGTAGCATTGATATTGGGGAAATACTGTATTAAAATAGGCATTTTTAATACCATCGGTCCGGAACTCCTGAGGTATGCGTCTGCGCTGTTAATTTCAGCACACATTATAAGTGCGGATGAAGGTAAGCGATTAATTAATTCGTATTTTCTAACGTCGCCTAGAGTCCATCGCCCTTTCTGATTTCACATTTCCCTTGAATCTCAGAGGCTAAAGATTAGTGGGACAAACAAATGGTTCATTGCAGGCACATGTTCCACATTTTAATTGCCGCACATGTAACAGCGCTTTCCAAATTGAAGCAGCTCCCAAGCCCACAATCTTTACGCACGATGACAAGGCAAATGCCGCATCCATGGTTAAGATGTCGCACAAAACAGCTTGGCAAAGCCATCTTTATAAATGCTCATCAGCTTTTTGCCCTTTCTTTTTATACCCATTTGCATTCTGAAATGAGCAATTTATTTCTTTTTTACTACGATGGCCAAGGCCATATCGTTCATGAGCATAGCTGCCCTGAATCTATGGACTATGCCACTGATGAGGAAATGTCGCTTCAATCCGTTTGTTCTCACACAGAATATCTACATAGTCTATCTCTCACGGGTACCTTGTTGCTACCCACACTCCCAAGTGAAAGGATATAAACATTCCGATGAAAGTAGCAGACTTTAAGCGCGGCTATACGATATATACCAACGAAGATAAGCTCAGATTTTTTAAATTGATGTTTGACAAGGGCTTGAACGCATTAGCTGCTGCAAAAAAGCTAGGAACCCATGTTCGGTCAGCTCCGCGAGGGACATCACAGTACGAAAGGGACACTGGCGGCATTTTTAAGAATCGTTGAGGCAGAGGTTATTCACGCATTCACAACGAAGAGCATAAGAGTGCTTTTTAGAATGGGATGATGAGAACCCATGACTTGACCTAGAGCACGGATGGAGCAAATGCTCCAGAGGTTTGGGGTCTTAAAGAAGGCTCGGTTTCAGCCTGCAGGCTGGAATAGTGACGCAAAAAGAGCAAAAAACAACAGCCATCTTGGCAGCAATTTCGGCACCATGCATCACTAAATGTAGCTAGAGAGTCGCACAACCATCAGCTAGAAAAAAGGAAAAGAACGGGACAGTCCATAGATGCAAGTAAAGAAACTATAACTGAATATTAAAAATATTTACATGTCAAGCAGCCCACGCAATACAGAAAGGTCACTGATGGGCAGATGCGGCCACACATATGTGTGGAGTGAAGACTCCCTTGATAAAATTAAATGGGAGTGTAGGATGACTGGGTGACATCCAGCTTCGAGAATACCACATCGGTCAAGCCCAAGGAACTATGTTATTCAGACATTGCGTAAATTTCTGTTTTGGGTGCTTGTCTTTTATAAGCATTGCAAATTAGGGGCTTTCATTTTTGGCAAATTGTATTGTATAATAATTAATCGTAGAACGTGCATTGTGGTGGTCGAATGATGAAATATAGTAGGAGTACTAGGAGACGGTAGTATTGCTGTCATGTTCTTTGAATTTACGATCCATAGTCACTCCTCATTTCCCCACGCATTTTTACGATTGCAGGTTAGTTCATGTCCTGCTATAATAATTTTCTTTATGAGTCCCTTTTCAATTATAATCTATGATCTTATAAGGCCTGCCAGTTCTTTCTAATAACGCATCCCAGAATATGTTTACGTCATATTCGAAGTTGAGGTCACCGCCGAAATCTGCCTCTAGTGCACTCGGGAGCACATGTTCACGCAGGTTAACCCAGTCGCCTGACGTAGAACCGGTGCTATCAGGCGCGCTTACAAGCTTTGCTTTTGCCCTAGTCACTGGATCCAGGAAGGGCACAATGAGCTTGAACGTCGTGACAAAAAACCATGGTGCTAGGAAACATTGCTAAAATTAAAATACTGTAAGCCCGGTAATATCTAACCTTACCGTTGTAAATATAGGCAATGCCCAATCTCTCGGGATAATGGTTCATTAAAATATCCAAGAACTTCTTACACGTTGATATACTCGGATTATCTGCATAGAGGGCATCTTTGAAATCCACAAGTAGCGCAAGGGTCTCAACTTGTGGTGGCATCAACCGAATACCGCGCTCAATAGCAAATACTATAAATTTAATCTGACGCTCCATGTTTTTGGAGTTTTGAAATCGAGGCTTCATGATCCATAAGGGTCGACCGGTGTTATCAAATCCATTAAAGTACATTTTGCCAGTCTCCGCCTAGAAGCACACAAATTAGCTCTTTCAATGGAATATGTCCCAGAGCTGCGTGTCTTTAACGCACCTCTGGTCGAATGTAATCAGGATCCAACTGATCTGGTCGGAAGTCCCGACGCCAAATAAGCGTATTTTCTAGCATGGTCTTAGCAGCCTAAAAAATTGAGATGGCAAATGGATGACCATGCAGAAAGGGGTTGTTAAATGCACAGCGGCAGATAGGAGAAAATGAGAGTACCACGCCACTAAAAAAAGAACCTATGATGAATTACTTACCTCATAATCCCATTTACGAGCACGCATATATCGTTTGAGCGTAGCTTCTGTCAAAAATCCTTTCTCATTTGGATAATATTCATGGTCCGGAGGAAGCATGAATGACTTGGTATGTTCCCTCAAGCGATCAAGCTTATTTTGCTGCTCATCATTGAGGGGTGGGTGTACTAATGGCTTATAATCGTCTCGAACAGTAAACACCGGGACTTTAGTAGTATTAGCTGGAGCCTCGATAGCACTGGGAGCTTTTGATCGAATGCTGCCCTCTCTCTTCTCGTCAGACATGAAGCGGAATACATTCATTGTACGTAGGTGTGTTTTGCCGGGAAGGGTAAGAAGTAAAAAGTGTGGAAAAGGGAGAGATAATCGGAGAGAAGGGGAGGGAAATGCTACCTATCTATTCCCAAATACCGGAGTTGCTGCAGCAAAAATTTGGGCGAGGTGGGAAAGAAGACACGAGGGGCCGCACCACACATCTAACTTAGGATCTTGATAAACGCCTACTGTCGAAAGGAACCCATCATATTTACGTATATACCCATTCTATTGTAACTTTATTCTTTAGTCCATACATAGCTATTACTGGCTTAATGGCGTTTATCCTAATCATTGAAGATTATCCAATGAGGGTCATGGACATGCCCTGCTTCTCCATTTTCAGCCTCTTTCGTGTTACCCTTTATGCCAACACGTGGTGCTGCTGACAATCGAGAATAGGATCCGCACAACACTCACGCATTGTAACAACTTAAAACCTTTCTACATCTTGCGCACGAAATAGAGCTGAAAAAAGCTCTTTCCAAGGACAGGCCAGAGATGCAACTGTGTATATAGGTTGTCTGCCGTCGAGTTGTGTATAAATATGCCCATTTAGGTACGAATAGGGAAATGAATCCCTTCTTCTGGTATACTATTAGAGACAATATATACACGCATGTTACAGCCTGAGTTTTCTAAATTGATATGGAACTATAAATGTTTCTCTATCATTTTTCCTAATTAATAAGACAACGCTGAATCGCAGATTGACAATTGCTTGACCAAGCTGAGGGCTCGTCCATGGGAGTACAGATTTCCTATCCTGTAGCACATGTGGACAATGCAAGTGCGCCAGGGCCATGCCCATTTTATATCTTTTTCTAAGAAATGCAAATATGATCATACAAGGTAGACATGATCTGATAGACTACATGGAGGCGGAAAGATTCACTTCTGAAGGACACAAATCACCTGCAGAACTTTCTATCTCATCATTCATGTCTCAAGAAAATAATACGGGACAATGCGCTGTCATCAGACCACCAGATAATTCCTGAATAATAGATTGTGGGGAAATGGCCAACGTCATGGCTGCTATAGCCTGGTGTGATGCTCATACTAAATAGGAGCTCAGTCATTCAGCAATTTGGGCCTTCGGCTGAGTACGAAAAAATGAAGGCGTCGACTGGGAAGACGTGGTCGTCCGGGGCTACCCTGGTTTGTAGCAGTCACTCCGTCCCAAACAGCGCAGGCTTCAAGTTTTCTCTACTCCTTTCGTCAATACATCTCCACCCTTCTCATCTGTCCCTTGTGACAAAAATTACATAATGTTGAGAAACGCTGTTCGTGTGGCACAACCTGCTTTTGCTTCCCTGCGCAATTCCTCGCCGGCTGTGAGTGTTCCTCTCCTGCGCAACTTCAGCGCGCCTAGTCCATGAAAATGCGCAAACGCGAAGACGCTAATGTTGTGCTATTATCATTGCATAGGTTGGTGTCTCTGCCTGGAGAAGCTACGCCACTACCAAGGCCTCCACCTCGGAAGTGTCGTCTGTCCTCGAGCAGCGCATTCTCGGTGCCCAGTCTGAGGCTGACCTCCAGGAGACTGGCCGCGTTTTGTCTATTGGTGACGGTATTGCGCGTGTCTATGGTTTGAAGAACTGCCAGGCCGAAGAGATGGTTGAGTTCTCCAGCGGCTTGAAGGTGAGAAATAATATAAAGGAGTACCATGGTAATGCACCTACTTAACGGGATTTTTTAGGGTATGGCCCTCAATCTCGAGACTGACAACGTCGGTATTGTCGTCTTTGGTAACGATCGTTTGATCAAGGAAGGTGACACCGTTAAGCGTACCGGCGCTATTGTCGACGTTCCCGTCGGTCCTGGTATCTTGGGCCGTGTTGTCGATGCCCTTGGTAACCCTATTGACGGCAAGGGTCCCCTTGATACCGTTGGTCGCTCGCGTGTCCAGGTCAAGGCCCCTGGTATCTTGCCCCGTCACTCTGTCAACGAGCCCATGCAGACTGGTATCAAGTCTGTCGACTCCATGGTCCCCATTGGTCGTGGCCAGCGTGAGTTGATCATTGGTGATCGTCAGACCGGCAAGACCGCCGTCGCCCTCGACACTATTCTTAACCAGAAGAACTGGAACAACGGTTCTGACGAGGCTAAGAAGCTTTACTGTATCTACGTTGCCGTCGGTCAGAAGCGCTCGACTGTCGCTCAGCTCGTCAGCACCCTTGAGGAGAACGATGCCATGAAGTACACCATCGTTGTTGCTGCCACCGCCTCGGAGGCTGCTCCCCTTCAGTACCTTGCTCCTTTCTCTGGTGCTGCTTTCGGCGAGTGGTTCCGTGACAACGGCAAGCACTCTTTGATCATCTATGATGATTTGTCCAAGCAGGCTGTTGCCTACCGTCAGATGTCTCTTTTGCTTCGTCGTCCCCCTGGTCGTGAGGCTTACCCTGGTGATGTCTTCTACCTCCACTCCCGTCTTTTGGAGCGTGCTGCCAAGATGAACAAGAGCTTCGGCTACGGTTCCATGACTGCTCTTCCCATCATGTAAGTAAATTCAAGAGAACGGGGTGGACCTATACAACTGACATATGAACATGAACAACCTAGTGAGACCCAGGGTGGTGATGTGTCTGCCTACATTCCTACCAACGTCATTTCCATCACTGACGGTCAGATCTTCTTGGAGGCTGAACTCTTCTTCAAGGGTATCCGCCCTGCTATTAACGTCGGTCTTTCTGTCTCCCGTGTCGGTTCGGCTGCCCAGACCAAGGCCATGAAGCAGGTCGCTGGTTCGCTCAAGCTCTTCTTGGCCCAGTACCGTGAAGTTGCTGCCTTCGCCCAGTTCGGTTCTGACTTGGATGCCTCCACTCAGTTCTTGCTTAACCGTGGTGCCCGTCTTACCGAGCTTTTGAAGCAGCCCCAATACACCCCCTTGGCCATCGAGACTCAGGTCCCTATTGTGTTCGCTGGTGTCAATGGTTTCCTTGACAAGCTCCCTGTCAACAAGGTCGTCGAGTGGGAGAAGGACTTCATTAGCCACATCCACGCTGAGCACAAGCCCGTTCTTGATGAGATCCGTACCCAAGGTGTCCTTTCCAAGGATCTCGAGGCTAAGCTCCGTGAGATCTGCGAGACGCACGTTAAGTCATTCTTGTAATAACGCTATCTTTTTTCCGAGTTCAAGCCCTAAGAGAGTGAGAAAAAGTCCATGAATACACACACTCGCACCAAATGGAATTGTTATAATATTTATAAAAATCACGTAAAAAAGATATACTCTTCTTTTTTATCGGCTTTCCCCCAGGGGAGCAGCAGTGGGGATAGATCATAAAAATGAGAATACCTCAAGCAGAAAAGACATGGGAGGACTTAATCAATTACCACTCCGTGCCCCCAACATTTAACAGTAGATCTGATCGTGACCCGGACTTCCCCAGATAATGGGCAAAACGGTTATGATATCTAAGTCACCTGCCGAAAGTTTGCTGATGTTGTACGTAGTTAAATCGACTTCCATACCAAACGTGTCCTGGTCGGATAAGGTATCGTTAAGGGCGAGCAAAATGAGCGTTGCTGAACGTCACAAAAGCAAAGGACTTGTTGTTATTACGGTCATTTGTGCATATCGGTTGACCGACAGCATGACAATGAAATAGCCGGCTGTTCAGGGAGGTATCGATAACATCGGATGATAAGATACGGGTGAGTGGTAGAATAAAGATGGATAGCTGTTTGGTAGCACGCACATTTGGATAATTAATCTCTACCACCACTTCCATTCCTATCATCACGTACTATAATGGCACTGTGTCAAGTTGTACGAGCCATAAACGTAAATTGTATCGCCTCACTGAAGTCTGATATGCTTATCAACAGGGTGCATGCGCGCCATAGTTGTTCTAATAAGATATTGGAACACCGCCACCTATCATATTACAAATTGAGTAAACATGTATCAGACCCAAGGTAGCAAAGGCTCTTATTATTGACATAGACGTAAGAATCGCATGGGTAAAAATGAATCTAAAAATGATGCAGAAATGTATATGACGGTCTTCCCTTAAAAGAATTATGGCGAAAGGAGGATGGAAGAGGGAGAGGGAAAGAAATAATACGTAGTCTACAATAGATAGGCGGGAAAAAAAACTGGAGTTCACTGGGGACAAACCATTGGCTTTTTGGCTGCATAGGCATACCAGTGATGACTGACATCCCTTTGCACACATTGTGCGCAAACCATTTCTACTCGCTGCTGGTATTCGTCGCTATCGAGCCCCATCCTGTCGGCCAACAGTTCCCGAATCTGTTCGAATGCACGCAGACTAATAGCTACAAACTCCTCTCCTATCCGTCCATCGGAACCTGCATGGGTGTGTGCAACGGAATACGTCAATAAGAGCTTTTTCTTTTTTGAGTAGACATTTACCTAAATGGACTGTTTTACGCTCGGAATTCACGACTTGGAATCCCGTCTTGGTCAACAGATCGCCAAATTTCAAGGCAATGCCAATATCTCTATTTTCACTTTCAAGGAGTTTGTGCACTATATTGCGCAACAAATGGTAAGTTTTCTTTTTTTCTTTTCTTTTCTTTATAATTTACCAGTATGAAAGAAGGATTCGATTAAGACGGTTCCCTCCATCTATGTAGATGAAAGTCCAATATAAGTCAGGTCGTACGATTCAGTAAATCGCTATTTGCTTACGGCGTAATATGCCTCAACGACTTGGAGAACGCCGCCTGGCTTCAATATACGAAATGCCTCACTTAGCATATGGTCCCAATCGTCCAATTGGAAATGTAAGCTCTGCGCACGCAGACAGCAGACGTCAACACTCGCATCTGGAAGCGGTACAAATGGAGCAGTAGGACTTGCGACCTCGAGGCGAACGTTGGGGATAGATAAGAGTTGCGGGATGACTAGAGATTCCGCCGACGCTTCGATCCCAATAAATTGGCAGTTTCGATACTGAGGTGCCATGTCCTGCAGAAAAAAATCATCAGCCCATAAAGATACGCCATAATGCTTCAAGGGGTATATATATGTGTGTGTGTGTGTTTTGGGGGGGATTGCACGCATGCGCATACCATAAGCCAAGCACCATTAAGACACCCAAGATCCACAACGGTCGCATTCGGCTTTAATAGCTCGTGAACCGAGGGAAGGATATTCCTATAAACCAAAATATAAACAGTGGGAAAAATGTCAGTAAAGAGGATCTCGCCTTCCAGTTGCAGAAATTGTGCGTCTATTTTACCCGCCCAATAAGCGCTTCAGGGCAAAATGCAGCTATATATGTGGTACATGTTTTTTTGACGAATTTATCAGGCCATGTGGTTCGCTCAGCCTCGCACACATCCACACACAAACACAAACAATTTACCGCAAGATCGCTGTCTTGTGAATCCCAATCATCGGGCAAAAAGCGGCTTGTGGACTCCACACCAACATAACTTTCGGCTCGGCGGACAGGAACAGTGGATCGTGTTTGCAGCATGCTGCTGCTGTGCTTTTTCCCTAACGTCAATGAGTCGCTGCTGTTGTCAAGCAACCTCCTCATAGGCATGTTCCGAGGTAATGAATTGCTGCTGTAGATGTTGCGTCTTGGCGATACTCTCGCTGCTGCAGGAGACTTTTGGCTGCCGGAAAACATAGCACCAGCGTTCTGTTGGCGAGAAAAATGTACAGGAATATTACTATCCGCAGATAGCTTCTGTATACGACGATCCACGTTGCTATTGCTGCTGTTGCTGCTATTGCTACTGGTCCCACACTTCGTTTTCCGTCCCTGGAGTCTCTTTGATTGTACTGCACCCATGGATAAAAATGAAGAAAAAAGGGCGTGAGGAAAAGAGGAGGTTGAGCTTAAGAGAAAAAAAGGTGAGGAGAAAAGAGCTGCGTATTAGAAACTGTTAAGAGTAAAACCATCTCGAAGAAGAAGCTTTTAAACCCGATCGGTGTCACCTCGAGCAATGGACTGAACCTTCTTTGGCTATCAACGCAGCAGGCACACACGTGTGCACCTTGATGGGTCCTGTGAACTTACTAATGGTTGTGTAATCTTACCCTCAATTTAGCGGCTATGGATCCGATCACTTGAGCATATGCACCTGGATTGGCCCATTTTTGTTAATAATTTTTGTCTCTGGCTTTTTTTCCTCTTCTTTTTTTCCCTTAATCACCTACATTCGTACTTTTCTTTCCCTCTCCTTCGTTCTCTTTCTCTTCCTCATTGGCGTGCCAATGTCAGAAATCAGCCAGCAGCCCCTCGAAAGCGAAGAAGATACGTCTGCGAAACCTACCGCATCGAGGCGCATTCGTTTCAGCATGTACGACGAAAGAAATCTGACTCGTCCCCGCGCCACTTCGTACTCGTCTGATGCTCACACTCTATCACCAGAGGAACCCCATTATAGCACCTTTGAACCAAGACCGACGACCGACGTAATCGATCAGTCAAGGGCTCACGACGTCGAGAAGGTTGTCGAAATCTCACCTGAGCCTGGCCGATACTTACGTCTAAACACGCTACTTGGCAAAGGTGCTTATAAGATTGTATACAAAGCCATTGATCGAGAAGAAGGTTATGAAGTGGCATGGAACTCGATGCAGGTAATCTCATTTAGGAATTAAAAGAAAGATTATGCTCATTCGTGCGTAAACTATCGGACTCATAGTTCACAAATGTCAAAGATTTGGCTCATGAGATTGAGATTCTCAAATCAGTACGACATCCCAATATTATTGCATTCCATGATGCCTGGCAAAACGATACTGAATTTGTATTTATTACCGAGCTAATGACCTCTGGTACGCTCCGGGAATATATCCGTAAGCTCAGCCTGCCGAACATCAAGATCGTGAAGCGCTGGGCTCGACAGATCCTCAAGGGGCTGGTGTACTTGCATGGGCACAACCCTCCAATCATTCACCGAGATATAAAATGTGACAATATCTTCATTAACGGTGCGTACGGCGAAGTCAAAATTGGTGATATGGGCACGGCTGAAATGAGGATGGGCAAAAAATACACAGTCATCGGAACCCCAGAGTTCATGGCTCCCGAAATGTACGAGGAACATGGATACAACGAAAAGGTCGACATCTACGCATTTGGTATGTGTCTCCTGGAGATGACCACGGTTGAATATCCCTATGGTGAATGCACCAACCCAGCCCAGGTCTACAAGAAGGTTACTGCCGGTATTAAGCCTGCATCCCTCGCCAAGGTGCAAAATCACGATGTTCTCGGGGTTATTGAGAATTGCTTAGGCCCGGAGGAGGAGAGGTAAAGAATAGCAATTTTGTGTATCGTTTTTTGTTGGCTCATTGATGCTCTTTAGAATGTCGGCGCAGCAAATTCTCGAATATACCTTTTTTGCCATTGAACCCGAGGTTGTCCTGCTAACAACGGATCCTAATAATGTCCATCTAACACTTCAAGTTGCATTCAAAGGTGTCGACAAACGGTCTGTCAAGTTTGATTTTAATGTGGTACGGCAATATATATTCCTATTGAACATCCTGTGCATGCCTTCTTAATCTTACACTTGAGGATAGGAAAGCGACACAGCTGGCGAGGTGGTACAGGAAATGGCAAGTAGTATTTGGTCAGACATGTGAGCACCAGATTAGACCTAATACAGCCAACGATAATCGTTTATAGATTGAAGAAGAAATTCTCCCGAAACGATACCAACAACATATCACCAAGGAGATTTCACGTATTCTCCGAGAACTCGACAAAGAATCTGAGCATGTCAACCGGTCGATCTGGCGCAGAGAGAGCGACGGAACTAGTGAGCTTGAGAGAGTCAAGGCTGAATTAGAGCATGAGCGGAAATGCGTGGCTGAGAAAGAGGCACAATGCGAGTTATACGAAATCAGGGCCAGCAAGGCTGAAGAACGATGTCTTGAGGTGACGAAACTCCTACATGAAATAATGGGGGAGTCGGGCAGTGAGGACGAACATCGGTCATTATCGACTCCTTTTCAAAAGGGTATATATGGATATATTTGCTTCGACGTATACGCAGGATATTGAGTTCAGAATGGGTGATGGAAATTTAGATTATGCAAACGAAACCAACATTGAAGATTTTGTTCAAGACTGTGCAGCCATCACACACCGTGATGGCGAAAAAGCTCAGGAATGGATACGAAAACTGAAGGATCAAGATATAATGACCGTCGGTGATTTGCGCGACTTGCACGACGAGGACTGGGGAGCCATTGGGCTGACAGTGTTTGCACTGCGCGCAATGAAGAACATGCTTCGTGGCAGAGTGTTGAGCGGTATTTCTCCGCCACCGCGCCCCACTTTATGATACCGTCATGACCACATAATATAGTGATTCCCTTAACCCCATACATGTAATTACCATCGCGCTCAACTTAGCCAACAAATTTGTACATATATATTTACACTCGCTTTCATGTACATTGCCATATAAAGACGTTATTAGCCGAGTCTACTGCGACGATTGTACGGCTGTCTTCTGATATTGCGATATCACGAATGAGTTTAGAAGACATCGGATGCGATAATACCTAATGTTTTACCCGGATTAGAATAGCGTCTCGTCGCTACGCATATCTTTATATTACCTTTGTTGCAGGTAGTACTTCCTTACTATTGTCTTCAAGTGTACGGCTCAGCCGACCATCTCCAAAGTTATAAATTTGAATCTGACCATCGTAATCACCGGCCACAAGGACCTTGTGACCTAGCAGCACACAACAATTTCAGTTATCTTTCACAACATTACTGATCAGTGACGCATACCATCTTTCTCAACCACCTTGAACCGCAGTCCTTCCTGTTCAGCAGACTCGGGCCACTCGAGTGAAATGGCAATATCCGCGTCCTTTTTAGTGCTTGACTTTGGCTTCCAAATCAGCGTTTCATAATCAGCCGATCCGCGTGAAACTATACTCGCGTTCATCTGAGTCCTGCCCTTCTTCCACATCCGGCAAACACGCGCACAAAATCATCATCTTTTTTTTTTTACCTATACAGCCATCCAGCGGATGACGATGGCCTTTTTCCTGCTGTCCTAAGATGAAGACGTCGTCCACATAGCCTTCATGCCATTCGTCTCCAGAGGGGTATAATTCCTTGTGCTTGATGACGCCTGCATCACCATCACCTATCATCTTTCCTATCTTGTATTTGATGAGCTGACCCTCGGCGCACCCGACAATAACGTCCCCACCGTATGCACTCAATGCAGTCGGCATTGATGCGCTGGGAGGAATAACAAACTTTGCGAGACACCTGGATTACGTATACCCATGTACATTTCAATATTATGATACTCTGGTTTTTCATTTACTTACATAAACGTATTCTCCTGCTTGTTATTGGGCGCGCCCACATCCCATAACCGGACGGACATATCATCCGACGCACCTAGAACCGGTCAGTCAGGCAGTCGGTCAGCAAGCCAGCCACTAAATTGCTCTTTTCTTCCGTGACTCAACTCAGTAGCCATCGTTTGTACGTTTTAGAAAATTGCAGTTTTCGAATCTGCTTCTCATGTCCAAATAAGTGTCGGAAGCATTGATTTTGCAGCACATTCACCAATTTGATTGAACCCAGTCGCCCAGCTACAGCCAGGATCGTGCACGTTGAGTCTTCTGATGCATCAACATCCAACAATTCCTGTGGGCCCTTGAGTGAAGTCCAGGCAAGGCATTTGAATTCCTCCCTTGGCTCGACATGAGTGTACTTTTTTACATAGCGTGCTTGCTGGACATTGAGAAAAAGGACCATATCGGATCCTGCAATCGCTACGAGCTCGTTACTCTCGGGCTCGAAGTCGCAGGCCCAGATATTGGCTTGATCGGTAAGTTCATCCGTCTCTACATGGCCCTTGAGAACATGGCAAAGTTTGTACTGTGCACCTAACAAAGAAGAGAAGAGGATACGGGTGTAAGCTGGGTGGAGAAGAGAGTACGTAGGATGTTTCAACACATCAAATAGTGCAGGTCACTTACTTGTAAGAGGCATTGGTTTTGCTACTGGCTTGCGTTTGATCACTTTGGATACATTTTTGGGTTGCGCTGTGGCCGGTGGCAAAGGATTGACTACACCTGTTGCGGTTAATGGTGGTTTTGGCGAAATGGGCCGCAAATGCGTTGGTTTGACACTCGCACCGGGTGCTTTATCGCGACGCTTGACAATTTTGCTCCTCGCCATGGCAGCCACAGGAGCAGATCCAATTGCTTCGTCAGGCGTCGGTAATGATGTGCTGATTTTAGATTGCTTAGTTTGCATTTGCTGTTCTCGAGCGTTTTCAAGATTGGCATCGCCAGATCGAGCGCGTTTGGCAGCTGGGGCAAGTGATTCATCCCCTGAAGGTACCATCGCTTTCGGTTTACGTGGTGTCAAAGACGTTGTTGTCGACACTGTCGATGTCTCCTTGGACGATCGAACGCGCTTTTTTGTTGCATCGCCAGCACCTTCTGCTGCTGTTTTTGTTGTTGCTTTTGTTTTTCCTCCCTTTTTAAGTTTTGTCATGAAGTAAGAACAATGGGAGAAGGGGAGAAAAAGCGCACGCAGTTCCTCTCGAAAAAAGGAACATGCAGTGGTGACACACAAACAAATACAAACCTTCTTTGAGGATGCATTTGTACCACGCCTGCCACCAGAAGCACCGGCAGTATTAGCACCACTACTGCCAGCTAAGAAGGCAGTGTATCTGTAGCCCATTTATTTGTTCGGCAAAGAAGAAAAGTTTTACGCTGGCACTGAGTTTAAAGAAGCATGAACGCTGGATATTACAGCGTTCCACTCACAATCAATTGTCGCCGATCCAAATACTTGAATAAAAAGATCAAATAAAAACTTTGTATCAGTAAAAGTATCTACAGCATAAGATCCAGTGCATATGCGCTTGCGATCAAGCACATGTGCACGCGTGTATGTGTGTGGGGGGGGTTCTTGCGAAAGAGAGTGTGTGTGTGTGTTTGTGCGGTGTTGGGTAAGTTTCTTATCAGAGAAACGGGAACAACGAAGTTGCTATGCTCTTATGCCTTTCCGGCAGCAACACGTGCCTTTCTCGCGCCAGTAAGGACGAGAACCCACACAGCCCAGTCAAAGAGTATCTCCTTGGCCATGAATAGGAAGGCAGCGGTGAGGACACTCTGGACAATCTTGGAGGAAATACCCTTGTACAGACCGGCAACACCCTCGGTGCTGATGATCTTGGTGAAGCCATCCCAGATCGAGCTGTAACGCTCCTCATTGTTCTGGCTGACCTGCATACGGGACTTGATCACACTAAATGCACCCATGCCGTTAATCATTGAGTGTTCACTTCGCTCGTTGCCAAAGAAGGGTACATTACATGTAAGGATAAGTGATGGCGGTGGCGCAGAGTTTGCTGATGGCACCGAGCAAGAAGAAGTCAAAGTTGCTCAGGGTCTTCATCTTCGCAACCTTATTCTTAACCTGCTCAAACACAGTGTACTGAATAATGGGGTTGATGACCAGCACAAGAGCAGCCATGACACCTGAGTAGAGACCAGCAATACCCTCCTTCTTCAAAATGCTGGCACCAACAGAGAAGGCACTGGCTTTCTTGGACTTGTCGGCATCAATGCCTTTGTTGACCGTAAGCCGGGTCTAGGGGCACATAGGCATATGTCAGCTAGACCAAACCTAAAACTTAAATCAGGGTGCATTTACTCACGTTCACGGTCCAGATCGGGTGGGTGGCAAATACGACAGCAGAGCCAGCAAGAGCGCCCGCAAGCATGGATTCGGCAGTCGACATGGGCTTGCCCTTACCCTTGGCCTTCTCGAAAATTGCCTTGACAGCTTCGTAGCAGTAGTAGTAGACACCTATCATATAATCATTCACATCAGTTTCCACGGGTTCTTCTCTGCTTCTGTGGCCTGTAAATAAACAAGCTTACCATTGGTGATGGCAATGCCGAAAACGCCAGAGCTCAAGCCGCTATCGATCAGGTTAGGGCGGTGACTATCGGCTGGAAAGCTTAAAGGCTTGATATAATGACTTACGAGTAGAGACCCTTGGGACCTTCCTTCGCGAGGATCTTGAAAAAGGCATCGGCCGTGTTCTAAAACCGAAAGAAAAAAATTAGTCAGACGATATAGAAAGTATGGGAGATCTCATGAGTCAACAGCGTACCTTGTAGGCGTCTTGGCTCTTGTCATTTTTTTGAACCTGCAGACGACTGCTAATGGAGACAAGGGGGTAGGTGAGCGCCATAGAGACGATGCCGCCACCGGCGCCTAATTACCAAAGAGTGAAGGGAGGGATAACTTAGCATGGGGAAAAACAAACGACAGCAAGCGACATCGCGTGTGTTATATACCAGAAAGAGCATGAGCAACGTTGTCAGACATGATTAGGAAGAAGGCAATGGGTAAGAAGAAAGGCAGAAGAAGAATAAACCAAAATAGATGGATATCTTTTTGATAGGAGTGACGCAGTGACACATGTTAACGCGGGGCAATCGTTGTACAAGACTGGATCAGCGCCTCCGAATATCCAATTCTGCTGACAAACAAACCTCAGCAAGGTAATGTGATTTTCTCTCTTTTTTTATTTTTCCGGATTGCACGGCCGAAAAAAAAAGAGCGCCTGCGCAGGCAGGAAACGTTCCAATGGTTCACTATCCGGTAGTCGCTTCTCTTTATTCATGAACCATCATAACAGCTGTGTTACAAGGCGCGTGATGCCGCAAAACATTTTCATATGCAAAAAAAACTTTCTCTCCGCATATACTCATACATCCACACGCCTACTCGTTTGCTCACTATTCGTTCGTTGCGTGTAAAGAACCAATTTAGTCTATCAAGCATAGTAGCAATACTACAATAATAAGACTATCCCTGAACATCTTTGAATAAACATAGCTTGCTTATCACTCGATAGTGCGCTTTCCATGAATGGTTGGACATCCCGCCTTCGCGATCATATGAATATAAAAGACCTATTTTTGCTTGGACTCACTGGGTCGTCCGATTCTTTCCGTGTATGGTATGGAATACCCCCTGGTCCTTTCTCTTCCTTTCTCTTTCTTTTCTCGTTGTGGCTGCACTAATTGCCCACTAATACATATGACATACACTATTCTCAGTTAAGTTGCGGCCCTGAACTAGGACTTCTCACGAATTTCATTGAAACGCTGAAAAACGACACAATCGAACAATTGTCTGCTGGATCAAGCAAATGATGTATTCATTCGGTTGTTTGTCAGTCGCGATATCTCAAACGACTGGTTGGCAAGAAAAGCATAGATCGCAAAAAAACTGAATCAATGGACATGGATCCCGCTCGTCCTTAAACTGTAGACCAGGGATACTTGGGTCAAAACGTGGCTGAATCTTTTGTGTAAGCTGCTGATATCCCGGAAAAGAGGGATGTTACTTTCGCATATTTGGATTGCTTTAGATGATCCAAGTCAGAAAAGACCAATGATCTCCATGACAATTGGTCATTCTTTCTACATACTCCTAGGCGCTTACAGCAGCAACTGAATCCGAACATTTATTTATAAAATATTCGCCCTTAATTTTAATCAGGCGTGCTGCGTTGCTGCAAAGCATTGGAGCCGTATTGCCGGTACAATTTATACTATGAAAACTCCCCAGGCCGCGAAAAATGGATTGAGTACCGTTCTTAGAAAGTTTATTATCTCTTCCGAGAGAAGGTGTTCATATCACTTTTATGTCAATGGTTACCGTAACATTGAAAAAAGTACTATCCATGGATTCTTTCTAACGCAACATATCCCTGATAGTGTAAAGTGAGAAATGTTGACGCATAGTTATTGCTTCTGACAAACCTGCCTTAACTTGAACAATATCCAGTTTAAGGTTGATGTATTATATAACTTCCATGTTATGTGATATACATTGAATTTCCGAGTATTTATTCTGATAGCCATTAGACTATTGTGCGGCCTATTGTTCGATCTTTTGGAAGCATTGGTGAAGTGACAGATATTTCGTTACTTCCATCAGCACTTTGACAAGCACACAAAAATCATTCTTAATAGGCTCGTGCATATAGGGTATTGCTTGGAA